>CM065593.1:22488066-22970566 GCA_033119425.1 Bufotes viridis | reverse complement strand
GTGCCCCTTGAGACTCCTTCATCTTCCCAGAAATTAAGACACATGAAGAAGTAATAGAGTGGTGCCCCCAAGAATCCAACACAGTCCATCAAAGTTGGCCAAAGTCAACTCACAGGGTCATCCTGTCCATGGCTGAGAGGGTTGAAGTCAACTGAAGCAGACAAACATATGAGGCCACTAAACATAGATGAAATACTTAAGTATATAATGGACTCAAGATAAGGATGGCGTTTAGAGAACTCCTTTAGGTAGGTGACTGCTCTTCTTCAACATCATAGGTGGCAACCAATCTTAAACACGAAGGGCCACCAAGTTTGCAAAACGTGGAGTGCAGTCTGGGTGGCATCTGATGAGATATTACCTCCTTCTATTAGGTTATATTGGGAAATAACCAGAATCCAGTCCTTGTCCTCCTGCTTCCTTGGGCTAGGTGCATGAAGAAGACCAGTCAAGGCTGAGGAGACAGAGAGCAGCTGAAGGAGGGTGGTGTCCAGACGGTCTGGTCATCTGTACCTTGCATGAGGTGTGGATCAAAAAGCAAGAAGAGCCCTATCATCCAAGATCCAGATGTGACTGGTAGAGCAGCAGGTAAGTGCCTTATTCCAGATCTTCATCTTGTAAGACAAAGCTCATCTCAGGAGCTGTAGGTACTGGCTGAATGACTTGCACTGGGCATCAGCAGCACATTGTGTCTGGAAGCTGAGACTCCATGGATGAAATCAGAGCCACATAATTCCTATCCCTTGCTCTCTGCGATCATCCCCCTTGAAACTCTACACAACCTTCTGTTTCATTCTCTCCCTGTTTCTCCAACTCTCCTCCCCCAATGTTACGGTGTGAACACTCCCCTAGAATAAATTAATTCTTGAGGGAATCACTGGGAGCCAGCACCACGTGGTTTGGTGTTTGAAGCTGGAAGGGGGGCAGGATTGAGGGGGTGACATCGTTTGCATTAATGATGATGAAGCATAGGAGGCAATGTCAAACTGAGCATCCCTGCAAATGCTGGAGGAGAGAAATAAAAGAGAGAAGATGCAAACTAGGACAGGGGAGGTTATGACTTTGCAATCTGTGTGAGATTATCTGCATCTGTTGCCTGGAATTGAAGCATGCATCTGTTGCTGGGGCTCTGGTGTGTGTGAGAGGCGACTGGCTGGAATGAGGTCCTGCAGAGCTAACCATTCTCTAGTGGAGCCCAGGCGGGACTGGCACTGGAAGGGTCAACAGCGCTATGGAGGGAGAGGGAAGTTGACCTAGCAGTGACGTCTTTAGGGTCTGCGGGCAGGGTTACTCCAAGGCATGGGATAGCTCATTGTTGGATGACATGGATCCGATGGTCAGAGATGTTGGGGCAGGAGGAGATGTGACACTTGTAATGCTCGCTGCTGGCACTGAGGAGAATCCTGATCTTCTCCCTCAAGGCTGGGGCTTCTTTAAAGGTTTTAACTGCTTGAAAGACCCAGGATTAGTTGGCGAAATGAATTCTGTAGGCAGGGATAATGCTGGGCTCTGGAACCAGGGATGGGGGTGGGGCGTCTGCTATTATAGGCCTTATAATTGCTATTATTATATATTATGTTTTATGTATGTATATATATTATGTATGTTACAAAGAATGCATGCTTATCGTTATTAGTGTTGATCTAGCACCAAAGTGCTCGGGTGCTCGAGCAGAACACCTCGGGAATGGAAGTCAGTGGGAGAACCCGAGCATTAAACCAGGCTGCCCCTGCTCTGAAGGGGGAGGGTGTCTGGTTCACGTGAAAAGGTCAGAAATTGATGGAAACACCACCGAAATGGGTCAAGAACAGCATGGGGGGGGATGTCTGGATGCATCTTGGACTCGCAGGTCGCTGCTGGGAACGGTGTTGTCCGAGTAGTACGCCACTTTCACAGACTGACAATACGCACAAAACCAAAGATAAAATCGATTTTAGAGGAAAAATTGTTAGGAAACATTCTTTCCTATATATTTACTTGTATATAAAGTGCAAGTGCTGCCAAAAATTACAAGGAAGAGGCACTCTGATACCGATACAACCTGTATATCACATAAAGGAGGGTCTCATTCACATTGTGGTGCAAGTGTTCAGGTATTGGGACTCCTACACTCATAACATAAATCCTACTGTATGCACTAAGTGAAAGGGCTGCCAAAAATTACAAGGAACCGGCACTCCAATACACCCTTTATTACACATAAAGGAGGGCATCATACACACCCTTGAAAAATTATGATTGATGGCCTGCTGGTGACCCTCAAAAACATTAGGGTTGAGGGCCTGCTGCTGGTCTGACCATATAAAACATTAGAGGTGAGGGCCTACTGCTGATCTGACCATCTAAAACATTAGAGGTGAGGGCCTACTGCTGATCTGACCATCTAAAACATTAGGGTGAGGGTCTGATGCTGAGAAGACTCTCTAAAACATTAGGGGTGAGGGCCTGCTGTTGATCTGACTATCTAAAAAATTAGGGGTGAGTGCCTGCTGCAGAGCTGACCATATAAAACATTAGGGGTGAGGGCCTACTGCTGATCTGACCATCTAAAACATTAGGGTGAGGGTCTGATGCTGAGAAGACTCTCTAAAACATTAGGGGTGAGGGCCTGCTGTTGATCTGACTATCTAAAAAATTAGGGGTGAGTGCCTGCTGCTGATCTGACCATCTAAAACATTAGGGGTGAGGGTCTGATGCTGAGAAGACTCTCTAAAACATTAGGGGTGAGGGCCTGCTGTTGATCTGACTATCTAAAAAATTAGGGGTGAGTGCCTGCTGCAGAGCTGACCATATAAAACATTAGGGGTGAGGGCCTACTGCTGATCTGACCATCTAAAACATTAGGGGCGAGGGTCTGCTGCTGAGCTGACCATCTAAAACATTAGGGGTGAGGGTCTGCTGCTGAGCTGACTCTTTAAAACATTAGGGGCGAGTGCCTGCTGCTGATCTGACCATCTAAAAAATTAGGGGTCAGGGCCTGCTGCAGAGCTGACCATCTAAAACATTAGGAGTGAGTGTCTGCTGCTGATCTGAACCTCTAAAACATTAGGGTCAAGTGCCTGCTGCTGATCTGACCATCTAAAACATTAGGGGTAAGGATCTGCTGCTGAGTGGACCATCTAAAACATTAGGGGCGAAGGCCTGCTGCTGAGCTGACCATCAAAACAATTATGGTTGAGGGTCTGCTAGGGAGCTGACTCTCTAAAACATTAGGGTCGAGTGCTGCTGCTGATCTGACCATCTAAAACATTAGGGGTGAGGGTCTGCTGCTGAGCTGACCATCTAAAACATTAGGGGCGAGGGCCTGCTGCTGAGCTGACCATGAAAACAATTATGGTTGAGGGTCTGCTGGGGAGCTGACTCTCTAAAACATTAGGGTCGAGTGCTGCTGCTGAGCTGACCATCTAAAACATTAGGGGCCAGGGTCTGCTGCTGAGCTGACCATCAAAACAATTATGGTTGAGGGTCTGCTGCTGAGCTGACCATCTAAAACATTAGGGGTGAAGGCCTGCTGCTGAGCTGACTCTCTAAAACATTAGGGGCGAGGGCCTGCTGCTAATCTGACCATCGAAAAAATTATTTTCATTCATTCATTTTTGCGCTGGCCGGCTGTCGGTGCGGGCCACAAAATATTGTACTGAGGGCCGCAAATGGCCCGCGGGCCACGAGTTTGAGACCCCTGCTCTAAAACATTAGGAGTGAGGGCAGCCTAATAGGCATGTTGATATGATTGAGGAGGATGAGAAAATGAAGATTAAACCATATACCCTTTTTTGTAGTGGAAGGGGTGCATGGGAATACAGTGCATTCAATACGCCATAAAAGCCACATTTAAAGTGCCTTTATGTTCAGCCGCTTTCCTCGGGTGGAGTAATGAAGTCAGGAGCAATCCAAGCCTTGTTCATTTTTATAAGAGTCAACCTGTCAGCATTTTCAGTGGACAGGCAGATGCGCTTATCAGTTATTATGCCCCCAGCAGCACTAAATACCCGCTCTGACAAAACGCTGGGGGCAGGGCAGGCCACCAAATAGTTTTAAGGCACAGAGGGGTCATTGAGGACACTGACACGGTCTGCTACGTACTCCTTCACCCTCTTCCAAAATGTTTCCCTCCTTGTGACAGTAGGCCGCACATCAGGCTGAGGGTGCTGGCAGAGTGTCATGAAACTGTCCCAGGCATCGGAGAGTGTTGCCCTGCCTCTGTTGGAACTGCTGTGTGATCCCCTCGTCTCCCATCCTCGGCTGCCCAAGGAACTACAGTACGTCTGCCGCCAGCATTGTCAGCTGGAAATATTTGGGGCAATTTTTCCACAAGGACCTTCTGGTATTGTACTATTTTGCTAGTCCTCTCCATGTACGTACCTTCACCAGTAGCTCAGGCAAATTGGGGTAGGTTTTGAGAAACCATTGAACCACTAAATTGAACACGTGGGCTAGGCATAGTACGTGTGTGAGCTTGCCGAGCTCCAAAGCCGCCACCAAGTTAAGGCCATTATCAGACACAACCATGCCTGGTTGTAGGTTGAGTGGCGAGAGCCACAGCTCAGTCTGGTCCCTTATACCCTGACACAGCTCTGTGGCGGTGTGCTGCTTGTCACCTAAGCAAATAAGTTTCAGCACGGCCTGTTGCCGCTTCCCCACTGCAGTACTACGCTGCTTCCAGCTACTGACTGATGGTTTACTGGTGCTGCAAGATGAGAGTTCAGAGGTAGAAGTGGAGGAGGAGATGGAGGAGTAGAAGGGGAGTTGCAGCGACTAATGTAGGTGGTGGCGGAAATCCGGATGGAACTAGGGCCCGCAATCCTTGGCATCAGTAGCACCTGTGCCATCCCAGGGTACGACTCGCTCTCGGCCTCCACAACGTTCACCCAGTGTGCCGTCAGGGAAATGTAGCGTCCCTGGCCACAAGCACTTTTCCATGTGTCAGTCATTAAGTGGACCTTCCCAATAACTGCGTTGGTCAGGGCATGGGTGATGCTATGGGACACATGCTGGTGTAAGGCGGGGATGGACTGAGTAACATGGGACGGCCGCCGCCATCAGGCTGCGGAAAGCCTCAGTGTCCACGAGCCTAAATGGCAGCATTTTGAGGACCAGCAATTTGGTAAGATGCACATTTAGTGCTATGGCCTGTGGGTGGTGGGTGGCTGGGTATTTGCGTTTTCGTTCAAAGGCCTAAGGTATGGACATCTGTACGCTGCGCTGGGACACAGAAGTGGACGTGCTAGCTGATGGTGCTTGCGAAAGTACAGGTGCAGGGCAGAGAGGCATCCGGGCATGCGTCTTGGACAGGGGATTGGCCAGCACAGTAACACAGGGGAAGAGGAGGCAGTGGTGTGACCGGCAGACACTGATTGTGGACCCAGGCGTACGGCCCACATATTAGAGTGCTTTGATGCCATGTGGCGGATCATGCTGGTGGTGGCGAGGTTGCTAGTGTTCAAGTCCCTGCTCATTTTGGTACGGCACAGGTTGCAAAGGACAATTCTTTTATTGTCCACACTTTCATCAAAAAAGTGCTAGACTGCGCAACACCTACCTTTTGGCAAGGAAGATTTCCGCAAGGGGGTACTCCGGGGAACAGTTGCGGGCCTGTTTGGAGTGGCCCACCTTCTCCCTTATGACACGAGGTAATGTCAATGTCACCAGCGTCTACCGAAAAAGTACACTTGATGTCACAGATATTTTTAGGAGGTGCAAACGTTACACAGGAGATGTAGCGCAGTTAGACTCCTTTCACACGAGCGTGTCTGGATTAGGTCTAGATGCGTTGCGGATGCGTTCAGTGAAAACTGTGCGATTTCACAGTGCAAAGGCATTCGGTTTTGCCTGCGATTGCGTTCAGTTGTTCAGTTTTTATCGCACGGGTGCAATGGATTTTGATGCATTTTTCACGCGCGTGCTAAAAAACTGAAGGTTTACAAACATCTCCTAGCAACATCAGTGAAAAACGTATCGCACCTGCACTTGCTTGCGGATGCAATGCGTTTTTCACGCAGCCCCAGTCACTTCTATGGGGCCAGAGATGCGTGAGAAACGCAGAATCTAGAACATGCTGCGATTTTCACGCAACAAAGAAGTGATGCGCGAAAAACAATGCTCATGTACACAGACCCATTGATATGAATGGTTCAGGATTCAGTGAGGGTGCTATGCATTCACGTCACGCATTGCACCCGCGCGGAAAACTCGCTTGTGTGAAAGGGGCCTTAATGTAACTGTCTGCAGCGGACACCGTCTACAGAATATGTACACTGGATGTCACAGATATTTTTAGGATGCGCACACGTTAAACAGGAGATGTAGTGCAGATAATGTCACTGTCCGCAGCCTCTACAGGAAAAAGTACACTGGATGTCACAGATATTTTGAGGATGTGCACACGTTAAACAGGAGATGTAGCGCAATAATGTCACTGTCCGCAGCGTCTACGGAAAAAGTACATTGGATGTCACAGATATTTGTAGTATGAGCACACGTTAAACAGGAGATGTAGTGCAGATAATGTCGCTGTCCGCAGCGTCTACGGAAAAAGTACATTTGACGTCACAGATGTTTTGGGATGCGGAAACGCTATACAGGAGATGTAGCGCATGTAATGTCATTGTCCGCAGCGTCTACGTAAAAAGTACACTGGATGTCACAGATATTTTTAGGATGCGCAAACATTATACAAGAGATGTAGCGCAGTTAATGTAACTGACCGCAGCGGACACCGCCTACGGAAAAAGTACACAGGATGTCACAGATATTTATAGGATGCGCACACGTTAAACCGGAGATGTAGTGCAGGTAATGTAACTGCCCGCAGCATCTATGGAAAAAGTACACTGGATGTCACAGATATTTTTAGGCTGCGCACACGTTACACAGGAGATGTAGCGCAGATAATATCGCTGTCCGCAGTGGCCAAACAATTGCACTCTATTTAACGTAGGTTGCGTTAAAAATATATATTGCTGCAAGATATAACAATAGTCCTTAAAAGAACTTTTGGGTCTCTAACACCAACCCTGCCTAACAAAAAAATAAAATTCAATTCCCTACACTATCTGTCCCTTCTACAGCACAGCTCTTACTGTCTAAGACTGAGCTGAACCACGCGTCATCGGGTGCTTTATAGAACCCAATGACGCGTTCCGGCCAGCCAATCACTGTAATGCCAGTAACCAAAATGGCTACGGCATTACAGTGAGTGGCAGTACTTATCTGGATGTTTAATGCCTGCATAGCAGCTAAGAAACGTGCGGGGAGGAGACTCGAGCATCGCACTCAAGCACACGCGGTATTTGGCCGAACACCGCGATGTGCCGAGCATCGCCATGCTCGAGCCGAACTGATGTTCGGCTGAGCATGCTCGCTCAACACTAATCATTATGTATTGCTATCACTATAGGGAAGCTGTAGGAAGATATACAAGGATTAGGAAAATTGCATCATTATTAATTATATTAATTTGTTACAATTTATTTGCAAGTAGTATTTCCATTATTTGTAACAATTACTGTATATTTTGTTGAATCACTTTTCATTTTAGTAATTTTTATAAGAATTTTTTTATACTTTAGTAGATGTGTGCATTTTTTTATGTTTCATTACTACACATTGCTCTTCTCATTATTATGTATTATCATGTCATATTTTAGTGTTCAGGCAAATACCGACATATCAGCTGTGTACACAGGGCAGTTTTGTTGCAGATATGTCTTTGACTTTTCGATTCACCTTAAAGGGGGCGACCAGGTTTTTAAATGTTTTTCGGTCACCACCACCACCTTACCTGCTGTCGGATCTGTGGAGAGAAGCATATTTACTTGCTCTTCATCCTTTTGGTCCACTGCTGTCTTCATTGCGCTCCGGTCCCCATTTGTCAACTTCCAGACTGGATCAGGTCATGTGTGCTGCTGCAGCCCATCACTGGTCTCAGTGGTGATATGTCCCCAAGTGGCATGTCACTGCTGAATCATGAGATGCTTAGGGCACATCACTACTGCAGCCAGTCATTGGCTGCAGCGGCACATGTGATGCCCGTCCACTCCGGAAGTGGACAAGGGACCGGCTTGCAGTAAATGCAGCAGTGGATCAAAAGAGCTGGAATGTATGCTTCCCTCCACAGGTCTAGAGGCAGGACTGGGGCTGAGCAAGAAACCATTAAAAAGCTGGATAATCCCTTTAAGGGTGTTGTCACACATAGGTTTTTGCAGGCATTTTTCTGCATTTTTAATTAAAATATAAATAAGTATGGGGGGGGGGGGCAATTTGAAGTTGTCTATGCCTCTGATTTCATATGGCACTTACGCGCTTCACAGCCTTGCGCCTGGAGGGTAATCTGTAATCCAGTGCTCTAAAGGGGCCCCTTACAGCTGAACAGATAGGAAAGCATAGGGACACTAGACATTATACAGCCTCAGGGCTCATGCACACGACCCTTTGGTTTTTTTGCAGTCCGTTTTTCACGGATCCGTTGTTCCGCATCTGAGGTTTTTTTTTCTCTGATTTAAGTCCTCTTTTGTTCCGTTATTCCCAAAAATATATCTGTATGGTTTCTGTAGACGATCCGTTTTTTGTGGATCGGAAACGGAAACAGTAACTTATTAATCACCAAACACATGAGCAATATGGGCTGGACATAGCATTTCTACAGTATAGATCCACAAAATACGGATTAAATACGGATGACATACGGATGTGCATGCGCAGTGCGCCCTCCTTCACTTTCGGGGCTCCGTTCTCGATATAGGTGCGGGCCCCAGCGGTGGGACCTGCACCTATCAGACAGTGGGGGCATATCCTTGCGATATGCCCCCATTGTCTTAGATGGGAAAACCCCTTTAAGCTCATTTACTCATATGTTGAGCATTTTACCCAATTTTTTAAAAATTTGCCGGAAACACCACTGCATTTTTCATTGATTTACGAAAAAATTGCTGAAAAATATACAATATGATCATTACAGTATGTGAGAATAATCACCCAGGTCAGTTTTAATACGAAGCTGATTAACCTGTTCTGCTCTGGCATTAGAAACATCCAAAAATACACAGGGAGAGTGTACAGCCTCCTTACAGATGTTGCTCTCAGTTGTATTCGATCCCTGGACCCCAGCGCAGCAAGGCAAGTATTTTGGTGGCTACTTTTAGTCACACATCATTAGCATGCATTTTTTTTCAGGCTTTTTTGCTTTGTTTTTGTTTGTTTTTTGTAAAAACTTCACTGCGGTGTATGATGCCAAAGACAGGAATTGATTCAGCAAGAAGAAGAAATTCTTCCTCCACATTTCCCATTGCTTCCAATCCTGCTTCTGGCTTTGTCTTAAAAAAAAACAGCATCCAAAACTGTTTTTTTCAAAAAAAATTGACACCAAATATTTGGAAAAATGCCTGGAAAAATGCTGCATTTTTGGAGAAAATTTTTTGAAAAAAAAACCAAATAATAATAAAAAAATAATAATAATATTATATTATATTATAATAATAATGATAAAATATTATTATTATTATTATTATTATTAGATTACATTTTCTTTCTTTCTTTTTATCTCCCTCTCCCCTCTTCCCCTCCAACTTAGGCCTCATGCACACGACCGTTGTTTGTTTCCGCGTCCGTTCCGTTTTTTGTTAACGGATAAATTGCTTCCCCATTAATTTCAATGGGTCCGTGGTCCGTGTTTACATTCCATCAAAAAAATAGAGCATGTTCTATTTTTTTCACGTTTGTGGACAAGGATAGGCATTATTACAATGGATCTGCCCAAAAAACGGATCCGCCCCAAAGAAAACTGTCCACCATCCGTTTTTTTTTTACGGACGCAAAATTTGCGGACGGAACGGACGCGGAAACAAACAACGGTCGTGTGCATGAGGCCTTAAAGAAACAGTTACAGAGGTTCTATGGCTCCAGGGGCCTTTACAATAAAGAATTAATGGGACACAAGGCTTCGCCTCCTTCTTCATCCAGTGTTGTCGTGGCAATAGGTAAGATAAGAAGCCCAAGATCTGCTACTCAATTCTTGTGATTATGGGGAATCCCAGCAGTTAGACCCTCCACCACCATTCAGACACTTGTCATCTATTCTGTGGACTGCTTCAAGTTTTCAGCTCTGAAGCCTGCAGAATTATGAATCCAGCTCTGGAGCTTAATACAGTTGTAATATCAGTTGTAATGCAAAACTTGATTATCTTGTACATCAGCTGTGATTTCAGCTCTGGTTATAGAGAAAATGGGATCTTGTATATGATCTGCATGGAGAAGTAGCCGGCAGACACACCGGCAGGTTTTCTACTAGGATAAAAAAAAAAAAAAAGCTCAGATTTTTATCTGGTCTCCAAGGAGATTGAGGCAAAAAGGTCCAATGTGTGCAGTCACCTACCAGGATAACCCCCTCCCCCAGCAGACGAGGAGAAGACAAGGTGTGATGTATATGTGTTACACGGGGAAAAGTGCCACTTACCACCCATTAAATAAAAATGCATTTAACTAGCTCACATCAGGGTAAATGAAAGCTGAGGTAGGTGAAAGAGACATTTGCATTGCTCGTAATGCGTCCTGACATCGTCTAATACTTACATATACGATGATCCACTAAGTGCAGGAGAAGATCAAATCGCATGAAAAAAATAAATAAAGTCACGACATGAAAGATATTCACAGCATCGACTTCATGTTTGGTAGAAGGTATAAAAAAAATACCTGTAATTTTAGTACATTTCCATCTTTTGTAATTGTGTCATCTTAAGGTCCAATATTCTGCACTGATTAATTTCTTCATATACCTGTATAACTGACAGAGCTCCATTTTTGGGACACAGAACTTCACAAATTCTGCATCCACTTACAACACCACTAGAGGGAGCGCAGGAGCTTACTGCATACAGATATATACAGCCACCACTAGAGGGAGCGCAGGAGCTTACTGCATACAGATATATACAGCCACCACTAGAGGGAGCTCAGGAGATTACTACATACAGATATATACAGTCACCACTAGGGGGAGCTCAGGAGATTACTACATACAGATATATACAGCCACCACTAGAGGGAGCTCAGGAGATTACTGCATACAGATATATACAGCCACCACTAGAGGGAGCTTAGGAGATTACTGCATACAGATATATACAGCCACCACTAGAGGGAGCTCAGGAGATTACTACATACAGATATATACAGCCACCACTAGAGGGAGCTCAGGAGATTACTGCATACTGATATATACAGCCACCACTAGAGGGATCTCAGGAGATTACTACATACAGATATATAAAGCCACCATTAGAGGGAGCTCAGGAAATTACTACATACAGATATATACAACCACCACTAGAGGGAGCTCAGGAGATTACTGCATACAGATATATACAGTCACCACTAGAGGGAGCACAGGAGCTTACTGCATACAGATATATACAGCCACCACTAGAGGGAGCTCAGGAAATTACTACATACAGAAATATACAACCACCACTAGAGGGAGCTCAGGAGATTACTGCATACAGATATATACAGCCACCACTAGAGGGAGCTCAGAAGAATACTACATACAGAAATATACAACCACCACTAGAGGGAGCTCAGAAGAATACTACATACAGATATATACAGCTACCACTAGAGGGAGCTCAGGAGATTACTACATACCAATATCTACAGCCACCACTAGAGGGAGCTAAGAATATTACTGCACACAAATATATACAGCCATCACTAGGGGGAGTTAAGGAGATTACTGTATACAGATATATACAGCCACTACTAGAGGGAGCTCAGGAGATTACTGCATGCAGATATATACAGCCACCACTGGAGGGAGCTCAGGAGATTACTACATACAGATATATACAGCCACCACTAGAGGGAGCTCAGGAGATTACTGCATACAAATATATACAGCCACCACTAGAGGGAGCTCAGGAGATTACTACATACAGATATATACAGCCACCACTAGAGGGAGCTCAGGAGATTACTGCATACAGATATATACAGCCACCACTAGAGGGAGCTCAGGAGATTACTGCATACAGATATAAACAGCCACCACTAGAGGGAGCTCAGGAGATTACTGCATACATATATATACAACCACCACTAGAGGGATCTCCTGAGAATACTGCATACGGATATATACAGCCACCACTAAAGGGAGCTCAGGAGATTACTGCATACAGATATAAACAGCCACCACTAGAGGGAGCTCAGGAGATTACTGCATACAGATATATACAGCCATAACTAGGGGGAGCTCAGGAGATTACGACATACAGATATATACAGCCACCACTAGAGGGAGCACATGAGATTACTGCATACATATATATGCAGCCACCACTAGAGGGAGCTCAGGAAATTACTCCATACAGATATTTACAGCAACCACTAGAGAGAGCTCAGGAGATTACTGCATACAGATATGTACAGCCACCACTAGAGGGAGCTCAGGAGATTAGTGCATACAGATATGTACAGCCACCACTAGAGGGAGCTCAGGAGATTACTGCACACATATATATACAGCGCCACTATGGGGAGTTCATAAGATTACTTAAGATATTACTTCATACAGGTATGTACAGCCACCACTAGAGGGAGCTCAGGAGATTACTGCATACAGATATATACAGTCACCACTAGAGGGAGCTCAGGAGATTACTGCATACAGATATATACAGCCACCACTAGAGGGAGCTCAGGAGATTACTGCATACAGATATATACAGTCACCACTAGAGGGAGCTCAGGAGATTACTGCATACAGATGTATACAGCCACCACTAGAGGGAGCTCAGGATATTACTGCATACAGATGTATATTGCTACCACTAGAGGACGCTCAGGAGATGACTACATACAGATATATACAGCCACCACTAGAAGAGCTTAGGAACTTATTGCCTACAGATATATACAGCTACCACTAGAGTGAGCTCAGGAGATTACTGCATACAGATGTATATAGCTACCACTAGAGGATGCTCAGGAGATGACTACATACAGATATATAAAGCCACCACTAGAAGAGCTTAGGAACTTATTGCCTACAGATATATACAGCCACCACTAGAGGGATCTCAGGAGCTTACTGCATACAGATATATACAGCCACCACTAGAGGGAGCTCAGGGGATTACTGCATACAGATATATACAGCCACCACTAGAGGGAGCTCAGGAGATTACTGCATACAGATGTATATAGCTACCACTAGAGGACGCTCAGGAGATTACTACATACAGATATATACAGCAACCACTAGAGTGAGCTCAGAAGATTACTGCATACAGATATATAGAGCCACTAGAGAGAGCTCAGAAGCTTACTACATACAGATATATACAGCCACCACTAGAGTGAACTCAGAAGATTACTGCATACAGATATATACAGCCACCACTAGTAGGAGCTCAGGAGATTACTACATACAGAAATATACAGCCACCACTAGGAGGAGCTCAGGAGTTTAATGCATATGTTATATGTATCTACCTCTAGAGGGACTAACTCTACTGTTTAAAAATTTAACTGAAACATCCAAACTCCCCCTAGTGGTGGCTATATATACAGTATGCAATATATCTGTATGCAGTATACAAATTACAATATCTAAAGATATGCAAATGAATCTTTAAAACCAATGTAGTTTTGAAGTGCATCTATTTAACCGCACTTTCCCACTAGACCAGGGGTGGGGATCCTTTTTGTTGCTGAGGGCCATTTAGATATTTGTAACATCGTTCGCGGGCCATACAAAATTCTCAACTTAAAAATTTGACAGCTATATTTGGTCAAACACTAGAGCGCTGTATTTTTGCAACCTAAAATGGCGCCTGCACTATATATATTGCATATAGTACAAGTGCCAATTTTGACCACACATAGGAGTCTAATTTTTAAGTTCAGAATGTTATTTATTTAGTTCTTTATTTGGCATTAATGACAGCCAAGCTAAACCCAGGGGGGGGGGTCCAGAGAGGGGTTCACACAGCTCTTACTCTGCCACTGTCCCTGCCTTTTTCTTCGCAACTGTCCCTGCCTTTGTCCCTTTCTCAGACTCCCATCAGACCCTCCCTAGCCTCAGATCAGCCCCATCAGACCCTCAAGCCTCAGATCAGACCCCCATCAGACCCCCCAGCCTCAGATCAGACCCCCATCAGACCCTCCAACCTACGAGCAGACTCCCATCAGACCTCCCAGCCTCAGATCAGCCCCCATCAGACCTCCCTGCCTCAGATCAGACTCCTATCAGACCTCCCAGCCTCAGATCAGCCCCCATCAGACCTTCCAGCCTCAGATCAGACTCCCATCAGACCTCCCAGCCTCATATCACACCCCCTTCAGACCTCACAGCCTCAGATCACACCCCATCAGACCCTCCATAGCCTCAGATCAGCCTCCATCAGACCCTCCCTAGCCTCAGATCAGCCCCCATCAGACCCCCCTGCCTCAGATCAGACCTTCATCAGACCATCCGTGCCTCAAATAAGCCCCTATCAGACCCCTCAGCCTCAGATCAGACCCCTCCCAGCATCAAATCCCAACCCCCAGCCTCAGATCAGACCTTCCCCACCCTCAATTAGCCTCAGATCAGCCCCTTTCAGACCCTCCAGCATCCAATCAGACCTCAGATCAGACGATAAAAAAAAAAAAAATTACTTCTCCAGCTCCGGACTTCTTCATCCCGCCGCGCTGTACTGTGACCTGACAGTGCACAACGTTAGGTCATAGTGCGCGTCTATGTTGTGCATTATGTCCGGATGTGTCAGAACACAAAGCGGGGCCGGAAGACGACCAGGGAAGGTGAGGACAGCTGCTGTTCTCACCTCCCTTGCCTCCCGCATGCTAGTGACCGCTTCTATAATGGAAGCGGTCATTAGCATTTTCACTATATGGTCTGGCAGGGGGCCTGGGGCCACATAAATTGATCCCAGGGGCCATATGCGGCCCACGTGTCGGAAGTTCCCCAACCCTGAACTAGACTAATCATGGTAAGATGGACCATGTGATTGGACCATGTGATGTGACGTCATCACAGGTCCTGTAGATCTTATCTGATGCAGGGAAAGAGAGGAGAGATCGCAACTATGCGATCAAGTGGCAAAGGTAAGTTAACTTTTATTATTTTTAACCCCTTCCACTTCATTTTACTAAGCATTCTTTATTAAGAATGCTATTATTTCCCATTATAACCATGTTATAAGGGAAAATAATAAAGATCGGGTCCCGTTGCTAAGCAACCATGCGGGAAAATCGCAACGCATCCGCATTTGCTTTCGGATGCTTGCGATTTTCCCGCAGCCCTATTCACTTCTATGGGGCCTGCGTTGCGTGAAAAACGCAGAATATAGAGCATGCTGCGATTTTGACGCAACGCAGAAGTGATGCGTGAAAATCACCGCTCATGTGCACAGCCCCATAGAAATGAATGGGTCCGGATTCAGTGCGGGTGCAATGCGTCCTCCTCACGCATCACACCCGCGCGGAAAACTCGCCCGTGTGAAAGGGGCCAAATGGAGACAGACAAGACCACATCCAGTATCATGTATCACCTATTCAACAGCTAGGTGATTAATGGCACTCCCCATTGATATTTAAGTTAAATGTATAAACAGTATACAATAAGCTCCCCCTAGTGGTGGCCAGAGGAAGCCAGAGTTTTGGAATTTAAATGTGTCTATGCAGGGAAATTGGATCTTTTTATAAGACAAAATGCACATTTTATGCAATGATAAAAAAAATACTTTTCCTAATATTATGATGTAAATGTGGGGACCTTAGTCCGAGGAAAGCTCTGGTCATCACATTTACCCTCTTGTCTTGCTTGTGTATCGTGAAGTTGCTTGTATAGTTGTCTTCTCCTGCTTTCTGCTGGACAAGTCTGTGCAGCATGCACAGGCAGTGTCTTTCACAGAAGATCATATGACCACCTGTCGGTGACTTACATACAGAATTGGTGACACTGCGGCAGTCATGTTTTTAAAAAAAAATCTGGACAAGCCCTTTAAGCCTCCATGTCCTTCCGCCCCAGTGAGCTATAAGGGCAATCATGGTGGTAGTCATGGTGATAGATGTCACTATGACTTCAGATTACTTTTCTCGGAATAGGTAATCTGAGACTGTCATAGACGTCAGCAGGTGGACATAACATAGTAACATAGTAAAATAGTATATAAGACCGAAAAAAGACATTTGTCCATCCATAACTCGCCCATTGCTGTGTACCCTCCCCATTCTGAAGCAATTGGACCCATCGTATGGTCCTGGAAGATCATTTAATTCAATGCAAGTACTATGGAGTAGGTAGCTTCTCACGAAAATGATCTTGAGGCCTTTTCTAATCTATGAAGACATGAGTAATACTGATGATACATTCTGTATCCACTGAAGCTCCATTCTCCAGTATGACCTTATCAAGCATCTGTATTTCCACCACATATGTGCACGGTCAACGTTTCAATAGGCAATGACATACACTGTAAACAGAAGTCTGGAATATTGAGAAGATGCTCTCAAGGGGTGGCTAATTCATATAACATGCCTTACAGGCCCTGGTCACCATTACACTGAATGCAAAATTTAGAAAACTTTCTAAATAATTTTTTATCACATACATCTTTCCATTTTGCTTCTGCACAGTGTGTGTAAGTCCTTCACCTAGCTGCTGGTGCTGCTGAATCTGACATTAATCTATCTGCTCCTGTTTCTTATGTATCTCCTGTCTCCCCCCCTTTCTCTCAGTGTAGAAATGGCAGCAGGGAGGGGGAGAAGGTTGTAAATTCTAGATCAGAGTGTGGAGGGGGTAGGAGGCATCCAAAGAGGGCAGCTCAAACAGGGTGTAGACATGGAGGAGAGCAAACACAAGACAGTTTGTAGGGGAAGACATCAGCATCCTGGACACACAGATCCAGCATGTATTACGCACATGGAAGGACAAGGCCACGTAAGAAAAATCTGTAACTAGGAGCAGGTTATAAACTAAATAGCTGGGGTCTGAAAATAACTGAAGGAATTAGGATTGCAGACTGAAACGTAGTGCAACAGTTTTTTTTTTAACTTATGTCAACTTATTGACATTTATAAATATCATTTTGTTCCTCTTTTAAAGAAGCTCATTGCCTTTAAAGGTCATCAATATCTGATTGGTGGGGGTCTGAAACCCGGGACCACCACTGATCAGCCGGTGAGTGCTGCAGTCTTCTCACAGAATACCAAGCATAGCCCTGTATATTGTATAGTGGTAATGCTTGGTATTGCCGCCAAGGCCTATTCCCTTGAATGGGACTGAGCTGCACCAAGGCCTCATGACCAATGAACATAACATCTCTAGCCTAGGAGAAGGCTGTAGCGCCCACCGGGGTTTATGGAAGAAAACCACCAACATACCAGAGCTGAAGCTGTTTTGTACCAAGGAATTGGCTAAAATTCCTCTAAACCGTAGTGCAGGACTAATCATTAAACGTTTAGTTGCAGTTCTTGCTACACAAGGTGGTCAGGGGTGCACCTAGCCTGCCAGAGGCAAGTCAAACCCCCCCCCCCCTCCAAAAAAGTCAAAGACTTACAATGTCCATGTTAGAAAATGTGGAAAAAAATACCCTATACGTTCTAGAATTTTTATTAAAGCGTCTTTATTCCGGTCTAAAAGTTGACACTCCCAACAGTGGTAACCTGTGCCCAGTTTAAAGAAAAAAAAAAAAAAACTTGTAGATGTTTGTAGACCGGACAGCCTCTTTAAAGGAGTTGTCTCATCTCAGACTTTAATGACATATCGCACCTATCTCCATAACAGCCCCCTAAAGTGAAGGAGAGCGCACCGCAAATGTGTGGGTGCTCTCTATTCATTGCTATGGGAGTTCTGCAAACAGGCGAGTGAGCATGCTTGGCTATTTTCGGAAGTCCTATATTGGGAATTGGAGAGCCCGAGAATCACAAAAATAAACGTGGCCTAAATGGGTGGGACTGCTCCAGACCCCAAACACTGTGGCGTGTTTCTAACTGGGGGGGCAGTTACTCCGCATGTGGTTCGCAGCGAACGGCTATCCCCAGCAAAAATTGCATACAATGGAGGATGCCGGCGCGAACCACAAGCACCACACAAACATCCTACACAAAATAAAACATGTGCGGATGAAAATATATAAACACATAACTCACAGAAAAAAGATGCACCACATGGATAAGCAACTGACAACACTGGCTAATCCCTCACTCTGGTGTTAAAAGCTGAGAGATTCGCCAATATTTCCAATCAGGAACATATCGGAGCCCCTTTAGGCACCACTACACGGTATCTCAGCATGACATGGGGTCCTACCACTAGACTACCTATGGTGTGTGAACAAGGTCTGAACAGGTATTAGTAGCCTACAGCCCCATCCCACTCACCTGCACTGCAGGACCAACAATGCAATGGGGAACACATGAGGCCGCAAGCTACACCTACAACAGACCATGTGACACCGGCTTCCAGGTGCAACAGAATGTTTACAAGCCATATGCAATGGCACATTCAATACATATAAAACAAGAATCACAAAAATAAACGTGGCCTAAATGGGTGGGACTGCTCCAGACCCCAAACACTGTGGCGTGTTTCTAACTGGGGGCAGTTCCTCCGCATGTGGTTCGCAGTGACGGCTATCCTCAGCAAATATTGCACTACATATGGAAGATGCCAGCGCGAACCACCAGCACTACACAAACATCCTACACAAATAATAACATGTGCTGTGATGAAAATATATAAACACATAACTCATCAGAAAAGATGCATCACATGTGATAAGCATCTGACAACACTGGCTAATCCCTCACTCTGGTGTTAAATGCTGAGGATCGCTAATATGTCCAATCAGGAACATATCGGAGCCCCTTTAGGCACCACTACAGTATCTGAGCATGACATGGGGTCCTACCATTAGACTACGCTATGGTGTGTGAACTAGGTCTGAACAGGTATTGAAGTAGCCATAGCCTCATGCTTACTCACCTGCACTGCAGGACCAGCAATGCAATGGGGATCACATGAGGCCGCATAGCTACACCTACAGCAGACCATGTGACACCGGCTTCCAGGTGCAACAGAATGTTTACCAGCCATATGCAATGGCACATTCAATACATATAAAACAAGAATCACAAAATAAACGTGGCCTAAATGGGTGGACTGCTCCAGACCCCAAACACTGTGGCGTGTTTCTAACTGAGGGCAGTTCCTCCGCATGTGGTTCGCTAGGGGCTCCGATATGTTCCTGATTGGAAATATTGGCGAATCTCTCAGCTTTTAACACCAGAGTGAGGGATTAGCCAGTGTTGTCAGTTGCTTATCCATGTGGTGCATCTTTTTCTGTGAGTTATGTGTTTATATATTTTCATCCACACATGTTTTATTTTGTGTAGGATGTTTGTGTGGTGCTTGTGGTTCGCGCCGGCATCCTCCATTGTATGCAATTTTGCTGGGGATAGCCGTTCGCTGCGAACCACATGCGGAGGAACTGCCCCCAGTTAGAAACACGCCACAGTGTTTGGGGTCTGGAGCAGTCCCACCCATTTAGGCCACGTTTATTTTTGTGATTCTTGTTTTATATGTATTGAATGTGCCATTGCATATGGCTTGTAAACATTCTGTTGCACCTGGAAGCCGGTGTCACATGGTCTGTTGTAGGTGTAGCTTGCGGCCTCATGTGTTCCCTATTGCATTGTTGGTCCTGCAGTGCAGGTGAGTGGGATGGGGCTGTAGGCTACTTAATACCTGTTCAGACCTTGTTCACACACCATAGGTAGTCTAGTGGTAGGACCCCATGTCATGCTGAGATACCGTGTAGTGGTGCCTAAAGGGGCTCCGATATGTTCCTGATTGGAAATATTGGCGAATCTCTCAGCTTTTAACACCAGAGTGAGGGATTAGCCAGTGTTGTCAGTTGCTTATCCATGTGGTGCATCTTTTTTCTGTGAGTTATGAATTGGAGAGCCCACCACACAAGCATGGCCCCTTCACCCTTATAGGACTGCTGGAAATAGATGAGCCAGAGCTCAGATATTTTCGGAACTCCCATGGCAGTGAATGGAGGGGGATTGTGCTTGTGCGGTGTGCTCTCCTTCACTTTGGGGGTCCTGCCTCTAGGATTTCCTATCCTAGCAATATGCCATCAAAATCTGAGATGAGAAAACCCCATTAAGATCTGGCCTCTGATTTTTTACCTTGCAAAGTAAATGGATCCTGCCATACAGACAACCATGAATAGGTGTGGAGAGGGAGCGTCAGGGGCCGGTTTACATGTGTAAAATGTAAGTAAAAAACATATACCTATATAGCATACAGTATAAACACACACATACTGTATATATATATATATATATATATATATATATATAGATAGATAGATAGATATATACAGATACACACATACTGTATATATATATATATATATATATTGTGGGGAGTCGCTCTGGTAGATAGCGGTGCGGGTGCAGTTTAGAGGCAAAACAAGGAGTCCAGGATGTGCAATAAACAGTGTTTTATTCACACTGACACAAAAATAAACAGCAAAAAGTCTTTTGGTGGTAATTCACACATGTCAGAAACAAGGAGGCAAAACAAAACAGGCCAACACAGGTTCAGTCACCTGGGAGGTGTAGGTGCAGGTTCGCACCAGGCTGTCGGCCCAGCCGCAGGAGAATCCACCTTCAGGTAGCCAGGAACAAAAGCCACCTCCTTGCTGAGCTCTTTTCCTCCAGGACAGAGAACTCCACAGCCCTGTTATCAGGCTCCAGGATAATCACCACCCTCAGCTGCTAAGGAGGCTGCCTTTTAAAGGCCCGGATAAAGTCCGGCCTGGACCGTGGGGAGTAGGCACCCACCCAACTCTTTGCCTACTCCCAGTAAGAGCCGGCCCGGATTAGCTTTGCAGCCAAACTAAGTAACAGAGTCCAGCAGCACTAGCTGCTGCAGACCAAAAAAAACCCGGCTCTTACCTCACCGAGGCCAGCAACCTCGGTGACACGTACCTGCCATCGAATATGACACCTTGCACCCTCTTACAATATATATATATATCTCAAACGAGAGTTTCTAAAGGGAGGAACAAAAATACCAAACTTCAAAAAAGCAAAATTTAGCCAACTAAGCGAGGCCATAGGCCTAACTAACTGGGACAAAGTCCTCAAAAATAAAAATACAACCATAAAATGGGAGATTTTTAAAAGCATTGTAACATCTAATTGTAAGAGGTACATACCTTATATTATACCTTTATAATAAAAGGCTAAGGAACAATAAGAAACCAATGTGGATAAATAGAACCTTAAAGAAGGCAATAAATGACAAAAAGAAAGCATATCAATCACTAAAACAGGAGGGGAGTCAGGAAGCACTGATAAACTATAAGGAAAAAAATAGAATATGTAAAAATCTAATAAAATTTGCCAAACTAGAGACCGAGAGATTAATTGCCAAAGAGAGTAAAACTAACCCTAAAATGTTCTTCAATTATATAAATAGTAAAAAATATAAATCTGAAGGAGTCGGCCCTCTACATAGCAATGAGGGGGGAGTTGCAGAGAGCGACGAGGATAAAGCAAAACTATTAAATATTTTTTTCTCCACTATATTCACTGAGGAAAATAAACTGTCAGATGAAATGCAGAATGTAAAAGTAAATCCCCCATTAAAAGTGCCCTGTCTGACCCAGGAAGAAGTACAACAGCGACTTAAAAAGATTAAAATAGACAAATCGCCAGGACCGGATGGCATACACCCCCGTATCCTAAGGGAATTAAGTGATGTCATAGCCAGACCATTATTTCTGATATTTGCGGACTCTATACTGACAGGGAATGTTCCACCAGATTGGCGCATAGCAAATGTAGTGCCAATATTCAAAAAGGGTCCAAAAACAGAGCCTGGAAATTATAGGCCGGTAAGTTTAACATCTATTGTTGGTAAACTGTTTGAAGAGTTTTAAGAGATGCTATTTTGGAGTATCTCAATGAAAATAAGCAAATAACGCCATATCAGCATGGCTTCATGAGGGATCGGTCATGCCAAACGAATTTAATCAGCTTCTATGAGGAGGTAAGTTCTAGAATTTTTATATATATATTTTTTTTAAAGTTCCCATAGGGAACCTGAACAAGCAATCACTAGATTGCTTCTACATAAGAACTACACTAGGTTCCTATAAAGCCCTTCCATGGGTAGAGTCTCCATCGGAACATGTCTGCGGCAGCCTGGGTTTCTTTTAACTCCCATATACCATGGACACATGGAGGTTAAATGCCTGTGATTGACGTTATTGTCGATCGCAGACATTAGCCCTGGGTGTCTGCTGTTTAAAACAATAAGCACCCGGTGACTATTGCGCCCCCTGGACTTGTGAGCGGGAGCATTCTTTAAAGATCCACCCAGCGCAGTACATGTACGGTTTATGTATGCATTATGTTTAAATGGGTTTAAGTGGTTCTCTTATCAAGACAGTCCCTTTAGCCATGCACCGATCAGTTTGGGTCCTTTAGAATCCCCTGACGTCTAGCTTTTATCGCAGGAGGAAGCAGCAGCCATCCGTAATAAGGTAAAGAGAAGAAAAATATTTCCGTAGTGTTTGTCAGTCTACTCCAGGACCAAACAGTCTTGTAGGAGTCTTGCATAGATCACAGATGTTCATTTCCTCATGATGTCCTAGACAGAGCAGTGGGGGAGGGCTCCTGCTGCAGACAGTTACCTTACAGTCAGACTGACCTGATGTAAAGTTCAATCTTCTGGGAAACATATAGAATCCTTAATATATTTCTCCAAGTTTTAATGGCAATATGAGACAGAATACGGAGGGGGTGGATTAAGGGATTAATTTATTTGTATTTTCTACATGTTGTGTTCCTTGAAAGTTTGACATATCACTACTTTACCATTACTTTCCCTTACTGATTTTTTTGCCAGTATATGGCAGTATAATAATGAGGAAGATGCTGTCACACTTTTCATAGCTAGACTAAGGCTACATTCACACAACGGTTAAAAAAATGGCCATTAAACACAGAGTCACTGCAATTTTTTCATGGCCATTCTGCATCCATTTTCTGGTCGTTTGTCCATTTTTAACAAACGGGTGCACTCCCGTCTATTCGACCGTTCAAAATGAGCCCCTTGATTTCAATGGGGTCCTTCTGGTCGTTGAAAAACAGCCCTGTGAATAGCCTTATAGACTTTGGCTCTAAAATAGCCGTGTGACGACCATCACTAAAATGGCCATCGTGTGAATGTAGACTAAATGCTTCCAGCAATCTGCGATCATGAATCCTTCAGGACCGGCTTATGTACAACAGAAATTCTTGTGTCGTCATGGTCTAGCGAAGGTGTCTGCAAATGGCGGCTTCCAACTGGTGCTGAACTGCAACTCACAGCATGTTGGGAGTTGTAGTTTTGAAACCACTAGAAGCGCAAGGATTGGAGATGATGAGGCTGCTTGCAAAATTTTAGATTCTGTCTCATGTTGTCTTGGTTAAAAAAGTTCAATATGGAACAGCCTTATTGAATTAAATCACACTAAAGTCTGCTCCATCTGTATAATGATTTAGAAGGGCATCGATGGGCTGCTGTGCCGCCCGTAACAAGGAACAGGAGACGCGGCATTCGGTGAAGGTCTCCAAATTACATCTCCAGGCTAAAAATGGGAAAGGTACTAGATTCAATTGATAAATGAGTTGCAAATGCAGCATGTTATGTATCTAATTAACGGAGGGTGACGAGGATCAATACGTGCAAAGGAGATCTTCTAAATTTAGAAATAAGGAAAGACTGCAAGCCATGGATAGATTTGAAGAAAATGTCCCATGAGTAATTAACCGTTACTCTTGTTTTTCCAGGAGGGGTGTGAGCAGTCACGAAGAACTGATCTTCAGTTTGGTAGATACTAAACCTGTTTCCCTTGTCGTCTCGTTAAAACCATGATAAAGCGTCCGCTTTATTCAGGAATACATTTTTCTGCTTCAAAACAGCACAAGTTCAAGAACTTTTAACAGGACAGTCAGGTTGGATGATGTCGCCAGTGATGGATGTTCATTGGCTTGTGTTGTCATCCCCACAAAAAACATATTTATTGCAAAAAATGTGCATTAAATACCTAACTGACTCACAAACAAAAGGTCTGTTCTTGTAGAAGGATGAACAGTGTCACTGTGAATCACCACCAGTAAACCATCTGCGACCATTAGAAATGAGCGAATTTCTCGATTCGGGGCGGTCCGCAGATTTTTCCGGAAAGATTTGATTCAATCCAAATTTATTTGTTGCGAATCGCGTTAAAAACAGCTATTTCCTGGCTGCAGAGAGCCTGTATTGTGGTGTAGAACACTGTGCCTTGCAGTAACATGCATAGGGAGTCTGCTGTGGTAGTGAAATAATACTGTGAGTCCGTATGACATGCAATGACAGGCGCCGCTCTTAGAATCACTGCACACTTCGCATATTTGTGCAGTCACGGGGCCACAACTGACCAAATAACTCAAGTGTGAACTCAGTCTTACAGGTCGATGTTAGCATCAAGAAGAAGCGCACTTCTTTTACACGCTGGTCAGCTGATTCCACATAGATGTCTACAAAACCTGTTCTATTAAACGCTCATAACAAGTAGAGCCCCCCCCCCGACAGAGTGGAGAGGGTCAATATGCAGAACGTTGTGGCACTCTGCCTTTTCCCGCTTCTGGAAGTAGGGTTTACACCCCGATACAATGAAAAGAAGAACTCCAGTTTAAATGCGGTGTCGAAAAGAGTTTTGCGTTAATTTTGATCTCTGCCCACCTTTGACCTTACCTACTTATACCTACCTGCTTATACTTATAGTGTCTGCTTACTCATATGTACATTCCTTAACATATCAACATATACCTCTTCAGACATTTCTCCCTAATCAATGCGGAGGATAATAGGAACTTTCCAAAACAATCATAATCCTGATGCTTTACTAGGAATTGATGTCTTGTGATCTTTTCTTGTATGATACATACCGCTGATACAATTATGTGATGATATATACCGTTGATACTCTCACTATATACTTCCTTTTGTGTTGTATCTGCCATTCTGTACTGACTTACGTGGTATGTTCGAATAATACTTCATTTAACTATGTATACACTGGCGTATACTACTGAGTTCAATATAAACAAATATATCATGTCCATGAGAAATTTTGCAAATTTCATAATGATTATTTTAATTATTTAGTACCTGTTCCACTACTTGGTACCTTATACTATGTGCTTTTATTTTCTATTATCACAGTCTGATGAAGGCCGATTAAAGGCCGAAACGTCACCTATATGTGATTTTGCCGCAACTTCAATAAAAAGAAAAAATCTTTTCGACACCGCATTTAAACTGGAGTTCTTCTTTTCAGAATGGAGAGGGTGTCAGCAGTAAGTTTGTGTTGACGTCACTGAATATTTTGCCCATTCTCTGATCCGTCAGAACAATAACCCCCCAAAAAACGGATCCTGTCTGTTGAGCATCCGCCTTCACTCGGTCAGCATTTGGTCACTAATCCATAAGCATTGCTAAAGCAAAAAAAAAAAACAGGAGTGGATCCAAAACAGAGATGACACGTGAATGAATATTTGCATGTCTTCTGTGTTTTGTACCCACTCCTGCTTTTAGCTACAAAATCATAAACCAATTCTGATGGGACCATGTCATACAGACCTTACAGCTGCTACACAGACCGGATCCATCTAGTTTTTCCTTCCTTCAGACAGATTAGAAGAAGGGTCAAAAAAATAATGATTTCATCCAGGCCAAAAAGGCAAAATAGTGGACCAGTCATGAAGCAGGGAGGGTGGCAGCAACATGAGAATTTCACAGAGTGACCCAATGACATAGTAGTGAGGTGGCAGCAGCATAAGTAGACCACAGATTGGCCCAATGACATAGTGTTGAGGTGGCAGCAGCATAAGGAGACCACAGAGTGGCCCAGTGACATAGTGTTTAGGTGGCAGCAGCATGAGGAGACCACAGAGTAGTGATGTAGCAGCAGCATGACGAGACCACAGAGTGGCACAGTGAAAGAGTGGTGAGGTGCAATACCAGTACCAGCTGAAGATGGTGGCTGGCAGTAGGAGCACCTGGCATAGGATATAGCACCAGGCGGGTGGTAGCAGTAGCTGAAGAAGGTAGCCAGAAGAAACAGGCCTCTTTTGTCAAAGTGTATGTGTGGCACCATGGATGATCTAGTCTGATGCATCAAGCACTGGTGTTTGAAAATCCCAGCTGATCAACGCCTGATTCATCTTCACAAAGTTCAGTTTCTCCAAATTTTGGGTGGACAGGTGAGTTCTCCTTGGTTAACTATGACCCCCGCTGCATTAAACACCTGCTCTGATGCCACACTGCTGGCAGGGCCAGGAAAGCTTGTCCAGGGCAAACTCGGCCAGTTGCGGCCACAAATCGAGTTTGGCTGCCCAGTAGTCCAGGGGATCTTCGATGTGGGGTGGCAGGGTGCACTCCAAGTATGCCACAACCTGCTGATTCAGGGTCTGCTCTAAGTTTAGCTGCTGCTGGTGAATAGTTTCTTCAGTAGGCGGGTGAAGAAAACTGCTCATCAGCAACTCTAGACTTAAGTTGCTGCTGATGGAGCTGGTACTGCTCCTGTCCCCCGCCCCCCCTTCCACCAGCAGCCATGGCAGTGGAACGTGGCTGCAGAAGGACCCCCCCGGGCAGACCTGCATGAGAACGGGCGATGGCGCATATAGGCAGCGGCCAACTGACTACATAGGATTTCTCGATAGTAGTTCAGTTTGTCATTCCTCTCAGTGGGTGTAAAACAGGCCCCCATTTTGGCTGGTAGCGAGGGTCTAACATGGTGGAGAGCCAGTAGTCATCCTTTTGCCGAATAGTGACAGTTTGGCTGTCACTACGCAAGCAACTGAGCATGCATCAGGCCATTTGCGCAAGTGACTCTGAGGGACTCCCTGCCTCCATCTCCACTGCATACTGCCACGGGATGTCTGGGTCATCTGCCTAGTCTTTCTCATTGCCCTGTAGCTCCTCCAGCTGCTCCTGCTCCTCCTCTCCTGTCACCTGTAGAGATGAGCGAACATTTAAAAAAAGTCCGTTGTTCGGGGTTCGGGTGGTGGTTAATTGCGCATCCCGTTATGGATTCCACAATAGCGCATATGGAATCCATAAGGGGCGGCTGCCACCAACCCGAACTGTAGAACAGCTGAAGGACCTGGCGTGACGTCACTGTCATGTGATCAGTGCAGGGGGCGTTCACATGACAGTGACGTCACGCCAGGTCCTTCAGCTGTTCTACAGTTCGGGTTGGTGGCAGCCGCCCCTTATGGATTCCATATGCGCTATTGTGGAATCCATAACGGGATGCGCAATTAACCACCACCCGAACCCCGAACAACGGACTTTTTTTAAATGTTCGCTCATCTCTAGTCACCTGTGTAGAAAAACCACCCATTTCTCTATGCATTGCTTGTGCTCGAATGTCCTCCTCCTCCTCTAGTTCAGCCCCCGATGTAGTCGCTGCGTCTCCGCTCCCCTGGCCAGCCAGATTAGCAGCATCTGTTCCAGGACATGAATCAGTGGACTGACGTTGTTCATCCCATAGTCCTGGCGACTGAAAAATAAAGTGGCCTCCTCAAAGGGCCCGATCAAACGGCAGGTGTCACACATGAGCTGCCACTGGCTAACATCGACGTTACACAGGGGAGTACTTCTGTCCATCTGTATCATCAAGAAATCGTTTATGGCCTTTCTCTGTTCATATAATCGGTCCTACATATACATAGTAACATAGTATATAAGAGTGAAAAAAGACATGTGTCCATCCAGTTCGGCCTGTTTCCTATAAGTTGATCCAGAGGAAGGCAAAAAACCTTTGCAAGGCAGAAGCCAATTTTCCCAACTTAAGGGGAAAAAATTCCTTCCCGACTCCAATCAGGTAATCAGAATAACTCCCTGGATCATATGTAGGGTGGAAACATCGTATCAGCCTATGTTGGGGGATGCCGTTCTGCCGCTGCAGCTCAAGGAGGGTGGGCTTTGTGGTGTACGAGTGGCTGAAGTGCATGCAAAGTTTCCTGGCCATTTTCAGGATGTCTTGCAGATAGGCGGAAGACTTCAGAAACCGCGTTACAACCAGACTGAACACATGCGCCATGCCTCCTTAGCGCAGTGCCGACACCATGTTCTTCCCGTTGTCGGTCACCATGGTTCCGATTTTAAGTTGTCGAGGAGAAAGCTAGGATTCGATTTCTTGATGAAGGACGCGGAGCAGTTCCTCCCCTGTGTGACTCCATTCGCCCAGGCAAACAAGGTGCAGAACAGCGTGACACCACCGTGAACAGCACATGTGGTATGCTGGAGGGGCACTGTGAATTGTCCCTGCAGTGGAGGCTAAAGACACGGTGGAGGATGAGGAGACAGAGGCGGACATTGTCGGAGGACCAACGGCGTGAGAACGTGGAGGTGGAAGCGCCGTCACCTGGCCAAGTTGCTAGTGTGGCTGGGCAGGAACCACATTCACCCAGTGGGCCATAAAGAACATGTATTGTCCCTGATCGTAGTTATAGCTCCACACGTCAGCACTGCCATGCACTTTGGCAGACACCGGCGGTCTCAAGGACGGGCCCACCTTCTGTTCTACATATGTGTGCAGGGATGGTACTGCCTTTTTGGCAAAGAAATTATGGCTTGGGGCTCTCTATTTCGGCTCGGCACAAGCCATCAGTTCTCTTAAAGGTTCATTTGGAAAGGGAGGGACTGCAGCACCAGCAATTTGGCCAGCAGCACGTTCAGCTTCTGCGACGCTGGATAAATGCACGGATAATGTTGTCTCTTGGCAATCGCTTTGGTAATCGATTGCTGATGGAATGACTGACAAGGAGTAGGAGGAGCAGGAGGAGCAGGAGTATCAGGACCAGCAGATGATGGGAAGGACAGACAGCTCACTTTGGCTGAGTTGGTAGAGCCTTGACTGCATGAAATTGTGTGCGTGCCACTGGGTGATGCAGCGGTTGATGCGGCAGGCTGGACCACCACATTGGCTCACCACATTGGCTCCATGGTTCTCCCTGGCCACTTTATGGTGATGCTGCATGTGTTGACACAGGGCCATAGTGCAAACATTGGCACCCTGCCCACAATTCACCTTCTGCCCACAAATTCGGCAAATGGCCATGTTCACCTTCTCCGGCAGCCGAGTATGGCATTTTCCCCCCAACACTCCGTACTCACTGCATGCTACCGCTGCCTCCGTGAACCCCTGCACCGCTACTTCCCATGCATGTAGTTTACCCCGGGCACGTTTGCCTCCCGACCTCCCCCTGCTGCCACCCTCTTCTCCTGAAGATGATGAAGCACCCTTCTTCACCCAGCTCCCAAGTCGGATCGGCTTCATCATCATCCGCTACTGTCTGCATGTCACTGATGTCCCCCTCAATGGTCTCAGGGCCAGGAGCCTGACCACTCGCAACATCAGCTCCCACAAGACTCTTATTATCACTTCTTGCCCGCCTACCGGCGGAAGCGGCGGATGTCTCCTCCAGATCTTGGCTGGGCAGTAGCTGCTGACTGTCCTTTTAGTAGCTCGTCCATGCTGAAAAGGGGAGCGGAGCCTATGGCATATAATACTTCTCTAGCAGAGGGAACAGAAAAGAACAAAGGCAGGTTGAGGACAGGTGAGGGCACAGGGTCTGCTCCTGGGCCATGCCATTTATGCGTTGTGTCTGAAGAACCCATCGATTCTTGGCTAGGGGTGTCTGATGGCACTTGCGACGAAGTAGAAGACCGAGTCAACCATTCAAGCACGGCTAGGTTGCTGCTTCTGCTTCTGCTGCTTGCGTCAAAAATATTTTGGCCACTGCCTGTTCCCTTTAAAGGGCCTGTCACCTGTCTGTCTGACATACTGTATAATAAAATAATTAAATTAATATCAAAATAATATCCCCCCCAAAAAAGGCTGTAGTACAAAGTAACTACACCACAGAACAGCAAATAAGACGTCCTTTTTTACAGTAATACACCCCAAAAAAAACTGTAGAACAATTTAAATGCACCGCAGAATGGTTAATATGACGTACGTATATTTGCTATAAATACACCCTGCAACACAGGACTTGCACCCCAATAACAAACAAGGTTTGCTAGAATACAGAGGTATCATCTAGTGCAAACCTAAAAGCAGCAGTATAATGGCAATTTGGATCCCCAATAAGTGCAGCAAGGTGTAATTGAATCGCTCCTATTACACAGGCTGTACACTCCCCTATTGGTCCCTGTTCTCCTTTTATAGCGTAGATGATGCCTCCCTATCCTTTCCCTACACCTTAAAAACTCTTTCCCTGAAGTCTTTCCTAGCACTGCCCCTAGCACCTGCTGATGTCTCCCTGCACTAAGCACACTGGAAAATGGCAGAATCCAAGATGACTGAGGGTATTTATAGGGCTGTGACATCACAGGGCTGGCTGGCTGCTGATTGGCTGCATGCATGGCATTGTGGGTGATCCCTCGTTCCCAGAGTTCTTTGCTCTATGTCCCCACAAATGCAGCAGCCATTTTAGAAAAAAAATTGATTCATTACCACGAAGCATGATGAAATTCGGCTTTAGTGCGAATCAAATTTTTCCTGAAATTCAAATCAAATTCCAGTTCATCAACTTTGATTCGCTCATCTCCAGTAAGCATTGATTTCTAGGACCATGATTTCCATGAGTTGAATAATCTCTACCAAGTGTGGGAAAAGCAAATAAATAAAGATATTTTGCTCCCAAATGCAGTTTTGTGGGTTTTTTTTAGGCCTCTTTCACACGGGCATCATGTTTGACGCCCTGATAAGAGACAGGTGCGTTGCGGGAATATACGTGATTTTCCCGTGCGGGTGCAAACGTTTGTAATGCGTTTTGTACGCGCGTGAGAAAAATCGCCATGTTTGGTACCCAACACGAAGCCGGACTTCATCACTGAAGTCCGGTTTCGGGTCTTCTGGAGAATTTATTATTTTCCCTTATAGCATGGTTATAAGGGGAAATAATAGCATTCTTAATAAAGAATGCTTAGTAAAATGAAGTGGGAGGGGTTGAAAATAATAAAAGTTAACTTACCTTAGCCACTTGATCGCGTAGTTGCGATCTGTCCTCTCTTTCCCTGCATCAGCTAAGAACTAAAGGACCTGTGATGACGTCACATCACATGGTCCAATCACAATCTTACCATGGTGATGGACCACGTGATTGGACCATGTGATGTGACGTCATCACAGGTCCTTTAGTTCTTAGCTGATGCTGGGAAAGAGAGGACAGATCGCAACTACGCGATCAAGTGGCTAAGGTAAGTTAACTTTTATTATTTTCAACCCCTCCCACTTCATTTTACTAAGCATTCTTTATTAAGAATGCTATTATTTCCCCTTATAACCATATTATAAGGGAAAATAATAGAGATCGGGTCCCGTTGCTAAGCAACCATGCGGGAAAATCGCATCGCATCCGCACTTGCTTGCAGATGCTTGCGATTTTCCCGCAGCCCCATTCACTTCTATGGGGCCTGCGTTGCGTGAAAAACGCACAATATAGAGCATGCTGCAATTTTTATGCAATGCAGATGTGATGCGTGAAAATCACCGCCCATGTGCACAGTCCCATAGAAATTAATGGGTCCAGATTCAGTGCGGGTGCAGTGCGTCCACCTCACGCATTGCACCCACATGGAAAACTCGCCCGTGTGAAAGGGGCCTTATTCCCCAAAACCCACCCCTCCCCCCACCCCCAATCCACCCAGCGTGTGACACTTGATTTTATTTTGATCTTCCTGTTTGTGGGCAGTGAGCCACAGATGACTTTCCAAATAAAGCCTTACACATGCCCTGTATAGCTCATGTAAAGGTGCCCATACATGGGTTGGACACATGGTCTATGTATGACATAGCCTGGTTCCTGTAGGCTCTCAGTACATGCACATACTGTGGTCTAAATACCGGCTTTTTCTCCCTCTCTGTGCTGCGTTACACACTAGTGTGCACATACGTTGATACCTCAACACATGACACCACCTTAGGAGATCGGAAAGATACCATCGTGTCCCCACAAGAGAATAGAAAACCGTGGGTGCACATAGAAATTTTACTTGGAGGGGAAAAGGTCCCTGTGCTCCTCCAACCCCTGGTAGACCCAGTTCCTCTGTGTTGAACTTCACATCAAGGGCCGGTAGTCATGATTCACCCTTGTGTTCTACTGCTTTTAAGATGTGGTGGCTGACAAGACATGCTCAGTAATATGATGCTCCTTCTAAAACCTCAAAATTAATTCAAACCCAGATAAAACCAATAAACACATCACATCCCAGAATTAATTCAGATCTAAGAGCAGACCTCAGAATTAATTCAGATGCCAGACCAGACATGAAAATGAATTCACATACCACACCTAAAAATAAATTCAGACCCCAGACCAGACCTCAAAATAAATTTAAACCACAGACCAGATCTCAAAATGAATTCAGACCTCAGACCATACCTTAAAATGAATTCATGCCCCAAACCAGACCTCAAAATCAATTGATATCCCTGACCAGATCTTAAAATTAATTCATGCCCCAGACAAGACCTCAAAATTAAATCAGACCTCAGACCAGACATCAAAATAATTCAGACCACAGACCAGACCTTAAACTGAATTTGTACCACAGACCAGACCTTAAAATGAATTTATACCCCAGACCACGAATTAACACCCCAGGCCAGACTTTAAAATGAATTTACATCCCAAACCAGCCCTTAAGCTGAATTTGTACCACAGACCAGACATTAAAAGGAAATTATAACTCAGACCAGACCTCAAAATGAATTCAGACCTCAGTACAGACCTCAAAATCAATTTTAACCCCAGACCAGACCTCAAAATCAATTCACATACTAGACCAGACCTTAACATGAATTCAGACCCCAGACCAGACCTCAAAATAAATTTAAACCACAGACCAGATCTCAAATTGAATTCAGACCTCAGACTAGACCAGACCTCAACATTAATTCACGCCCCAAACCAGACCTTAAAATCAATTGACATCCCTGACCAGACCTCAAAATGAATTCACACCCCAGGCCAGACCTCATATGAATACACACATCTGACCAGATCTAAAAATGAGTTCAGATCTCAGACCAGACCTCAAAATGAATTGAAATTTCAGACCAGATCTTAAAATGAATTCAGACCCCAGACCTCAAAACGAATTGAGACCCCAGACCGGACCTCAAAATTAAATCAGACCTCAGATCAGACCTCAAAATTAATTCACAACCCAGACCTCAAAATTAATTCAGACCCAAGACCAGACCTCAAAATTAATTCAGACCACAGACCAGACCTTAAACTAAATTTGTACCACAGACCAGACCTTAAAATGAAATTATACCTCAGACCAGACCTCAAAATGAATTCAGACCTCGGTACAGACCTCAAAATCAATTTACACCCCAGACCAGACCTCAAAATCAATTCACATACTAGACCAGACCTCAAAATGAATTCAGACCTCAGACCATGCCTTAAAATGAATTCACGCCCCAAACCAGACCTTAAAATCAATTGACATCCCTGACCAGACCTCAAAATGAATTCACACCCCAGGCCAGACCTCATATGAATACACACATCTGACAAGACCTCAAAATGAGTTCAGATCTCAGACCAGACCTCAAAATGAATTGAAATTTCAGACCAGATCTTAAAATGAATTCAGACCCCAGACCTCAAAATGAATTGAGACCCCAGACCAGACCTCAAAATTAAATCAGACCACAGACCAGACCTTAAACTAAATTTGTACCACAGACCAGACCTTAAAATGAATTTATACCCCAGACCAGACCTCAAAATCAATTCACATACTGTACTACACCAGACCACAACATGATTTCAGATGTCAGACCAGACCTCAAAATGGATTCAGACTATACCTCAAAGTAAATTCAGACATCAAACCAGCCCTCCTAAAAATAAATCAGAACCCAAAACTGACGCCAAAATAATTTTACCCCCCAGACCAATCCCCTAACATAAATATAAACCCAAGACCAGACTTGGTGAATACTAATAAAGCTATGTTGGATATTGGATGGGGGAGGGGCCCTCTTCCAGCACATAGACTTTTACTAAAGAAATTATTTGACAGGTCTTCATTGGGATTTGAACTCCAGATCTTCTGTAGGTCGACAGGCCGACCCATAATTTCAGGTGTCGATTCACTGACCTCAAACCTATCTGCCTATGTAGATCATATTTTACAGGAATACGTCAAATACTTACCCTCATTTTTAAGGGATTCGAGACCCTTAATCACCCTCCTACAGGATTTTGTCAGGGAACCCCAAATGCATTGGGTTACATTGGATGTTTCGGCCTTATATAGTAACATGCTGCACAACATGGGCATTTCAGCAGTAGAGGGCTTTCTGAAGGAGAACTTCTTTCTCCCACCCATACAGAGAGAAATTGTTCTTGATTCCATTAATTTTATTCTTTCCCATAATTATTTCCAGTATAAGGGTACTTTCACACTAGCGTTTAAGTTTTCCGGTATTGAGTTCCGTCATATGGGCTCAATACCAGGGAAAAAACGCTTCAGTTTTGTCCCCATTTATTGTCAATGGGGACAAAACTAAACTGAACGGAATACACCAAAATGCATTCTGTTCCGTTTAGTTGCATTCCCAGACCGGAGAGCAAACAGCAGCATTACCCCAATGCAAGTCAATGGGGATGGATCAGTTTTCTCTGACACAATCTGCCACAATAGAAAACTGATCCGTCCTCCATTGACTTTCAATAGAGTTAATGACGGATCCGTCTTGGCAATGTTAAAGATATAGTAACATAGTATATAAGGCCAAAAAAAAGACATTTGTCCATCCAGTTCGTCCTGTTATCCTGCAAGTTGATCCAAGTTGATCCATATGTTAAAGATAATACAACCGGATCCGTTCATAACGGATGCAGATGGTTGTATTATCAGTTTGCTAGACCCTGCCGGATTCAGCTAAAATGCTAGTGTGAAAGTAAGGGGGAATTTTATTTGCAAAAAGGTGGGATGGCCATGGGAACGAAATTCGCCCCACATGACTGGAAGTTACAGTCCACCACATGGAAATGCTGAAACCAATCATTGGCATTATAAAAATGGGAGTTTTTATTATATACATATGTTATGTGTTCCTGAAGAAGGAGTGTGTTGTCTTAATACCCGGAAATGCGTAGAGCTCTTCATCATTAAAGCATCCTTCTTGTTCTTGACTCTGGAAGTCCTCCGGTTCATCTTTTCGTAAGGACCGGGTGCTGAACACTCTACAGGCTACCTCGGCGAGGGAGCGTAGGGTTGCAAGTTTCTTGAGCTTATCTTGCACCCCCCTCCCTGGTGAAGTGAGCAACCATCAATTTCTGACAAAAACATTTCTGCACATTCTAATTTTACCTTGGCACAGGAGGACCTAATTACTTCTCAATGCTGTAGGTTTCACTCCAATACAACTTTCCACCCCTATATTCATCCAGTATATCAATATATTATATCATCAAACTCGATCAAAATACTCAGAGGAGTTTACTGATCTTTCTGAGTTTCCTGGCGCCCCACGATTTTTCTTTCCTTTTTTCTCCGGCACTATTTCACGCGGTACCACCCCCCACTTGACGTTTTCGGTCTAGTGGGCAGCTGCCTATTCCTCTATCTTGCTTACAATATACCCTGTAGTGGTGTTGTGCCCCATACCCCCTCCCATCCTCTACCTGTCCACCTTTTTTCCATCTTTATCTTCATTTCCCCTTTGCTCTCCCCACCCCTCCCACTTACACTCCTTTTTTTTTATCTTCTTTTTAGACAGAATAGTTATCATTCATATAACAAGAGATCGAGACGGCACTCACCATTGCATCACGGTATCCGCGTTTATTTAAAGCAGGAGGGGGATACATACAGTGCAAACTCACATAAAAAAGGCGACGGCCGTTTCGCGCTACCACGCTTCCTCTGGCCTTTCACTTGCAATGAGGTTGTCTAGCGCAATCGAATTTATGCGCTCAGTCGCACCTAACTTGGGGCATTGTTCTGACGTAGACAATCCCGTCGTCTGAACTCCGAGTTCAGGATCATTGGCAGCCTCATTGCAATACATTATATTTATATCTTAAATAGAACAAAACACATTTAGCATACATTTAGTAGTCAAATAGTTACTATATAACCTTATAAAAAAGCACTCATATCTAGTTTTTCATTTAAGCCCAGCGAGCCGGTTGCATTAGATTGAAGGATCCACCTTCCTTCTCTCCTTAAAAGTTCTCGTTCCCTATCACTGCCCCGTGCCATGCGATTAACCACTTCCAAACCAGCGAACCTCAGTACACTGGTGTCGCCGTTATGTACGGAGTTTATGTGCTCAATTAATCGCGGCACACCTTTACCAGTTCTTATGGAATTTAAATGTTCCCAGAAAGAATAGTTATCATTACTCTACAAATGCTCTGTTGGTTGGGCTGAATTTTCTTCACAAGCATAAAACTAAATATAGTATATTACTGGAATGAAAGGAATAAAAATTGCTCCATCTACCAATTACCATAAATGATAGGTTCACTATATTGCACAGTGTATTATGATTGCAAGGATACCAAATACTCTTTTGTGATATTTCATGTTAAGGACAAAAACTTTGATGATTTTTGCTTTTTTTTTTCTAACAATTCTATTTTTCTGCCATAACTTTTACTATAAAGAACACTTTACAGGTTTCATTGAGAATTGAACCTTAGACTGTATGTACAGTGACCAGCTGCCTTACCCACTCCTCTATAGAAAAGTTCTGCTGTGTGGATGGGATCTTTATGCCTTATACTTGTACTGTTTTTTTCTAAATATCAGAAAACAGTTTTTTGTATCCTGTAATCATAATAACCCGTAAAATATAATGCTCAAATTGTTTATGGTGATTGGTAAAGAGTGTGAATAAAAATGACGGTTTTCCTCTACAGAGCTCTTACATTTTTGATGGCAGCTCTGGATCTAAGCCTGCTCGAAGCCCTGCTGGAAAAACCCCACCCTAACGCTGGGTTCAGACCTGAGCGTTTCTGAGACGCGCGTTTTCCGCGCGTTTTTGTTGCTCGTTTTACACGCATTTTTGTGCGCGTTTTTGGCAATAGTAAACGCGCGTTTTACCTGCGTTTGTGTGATTGACTGCAGTGTTGTGCAATGACCAAATATCCCTGTCTATATGAAGTTTGGCCTTTCCAGCATGTTGCAAATTCAAAAACGCGCGTTTTCAGTGTCAAAAACGCGCAAAATACAAGCGTTGCTCGTTCCCATTGAAGTCTATGGGCCAAAACGCGCGACAAACGCCCCAAAAAAAGCTCAAGTACTTGTTTATGCGTCGAGCGTTTTTCAGCGCGTTCGAACGCGCTGTAAAACGCGAAAATGTGAACCAGTCCCATAGGGAAGCATTGGTTTGCATCGGTTATGCGTTTTACAGCGCATTCGAACGCGCTGTAAAGACGCGCAAGTGTGAACTGAGGGTAAGACACAGAACTTCTACAGGGCTGGTCCAGGAGAATGAGCAGAGCACCCCCCTCAGAGGCAAGGTCACTGATGATGTTGTGACAGTTGCAAGCCTTGCCTCAGATGTAGACGTGGTGTCATTCGGATAAGGAATCAACACAGTGAAAGATGTGACATGACCACGATGGAGTGCAGGAAAATGAGGCATTACAGATAAACAATGACTATTAGTAAATTATAGCATGTCTTGTTTCCTGTCAATTGATTCTGAAAATTGCAAAAGCAGAATACCCCTTTAATTGAAACATCTTCAGTTATCCAAATCCTAAAAAAAACATTCACCATCCCATGTGAGTGCTACTTGAGAAAACAGACAAATTCTTATATTCTTTAGGACTACGGAAGCGGTGATCATCATGAATAATTATCTTTTGGAACACAACTGTGCCACATGAACTAACTGTGCTTCTTCAGAAGTCTCTATCTCCTGCTAGATCTCCATTCTTCTCCATGACCTACGTACATAGATTTAGGGTGGTATCTTTTCCTTTATTCCCTTTAATTCCTCCGAGCAAAATGCTATAGTCCAATGAGTTGGGCCTTCTCCTTAGGGTACTTTCACACTTGCGTTGGTGCGGATCCGTCATTTTATTTGTACAGACGGATCCGCACCTCTGATACAAACGTTTGTATCCGTTCAGAACGGATCCGTTTGCATTAGGTTTAAAGAAAAATGACAAAGTCCAAAACGGATCCGTTTTGAATTACATTGAAAGTCAATGGGAAACGGATCCGTTTTCAAATGCACCATATTGTGTCATTGACAACGGATCCGTCCCCATTGACTTACATTGTAAAAAAAATGGATCCGTTAGGCTCCGCCTCTTCAGACGGACACCAAAATGCTGCATGCTGCGTTTTGGTGTCCGCCTCCAAAATGGAATAGAGGCGGAACGGAGCCGAACTGATGCATTCTGAACGGATCCTTATCCATTCACAATGCATTGGGGCTTAACTGATCCGTTTTGGAACGTTTATGAGAGCCCTGAAACGGATCTCACAAACGGAATCCAAAACGCTAGTGTGAAAGTACCCTTAATTGTACATAACCTCATGAAACTTTATGGTCTTTATGTTAGGTGCTATTGGGTGAGGATCCCTTTGTATACTTGGTTCTTTGAAGAAAGAAAGCCCTTCAGTAAGATATCCAGCTCATAGATACGAAGCGCCTTCATGGTCATTTCAAGTGAACATTGTCTGCTCCAGTCCATACTAATTAACAGGATAAAAGGAAAATATCTGCACTGATCTTTCTTAACATCGTAATCAAAGAAAATATGGATTCAAATGATATAAAAACAGATATGAAAGCAAAAATATGAAAGAAAGAGATCGAGCAAGATTAGATCCATTGAAGTTGGACTTGATACATATCTATCATTAGGTTCCTATTATGTTGCCCCCTACCCTTGGTGTTGAGACAATCCCAGTAGCTTCCCATGGTAGTCTGGGGACTTGCTTGTTAACCACAGGATATCAATCTCCATCAGGCAGTGGTCAACAGGAAGAGCAATGCAGTCCAGATGGCAAACCCAGTGTCAGATGGCCCTCAGAAGCAGATACTGGTGTAGCATTACTGAGGCATGTAGAGCAATGAGAATGGGAGCACAGGAACTAGGAGAACCACCCACAGAGGAGAGCCTAGAACCAGGCAAAGCTGGGCAGATGGTAAGCTCACCGAGGAATCCCAAGGCAATCTTGTCAAACTAAGAAGAAGGGCCCACATGCACCTGGAGCTGACCCTGACCACAGGTAACAGGAAAATAGTAGTCACCAGGACTAACAGGCTGGGCAATAATAAGCACAATGCACCTCACAACCTGTCATCCAATGCATGCTGTGATTAAATAGAGGACAAGCACTGAGGAAAGACCATAAACAATAATGAAAGTTTTAGCCTGAAGCTTCGGGGCACCAATTCAAATCTGTAAAAGGGCCCCTCAAGCACCGACCATGTGCCATCCATTTATAGGTAAGAGAGGTGTTTGGGTTCAGGTTCCCCAATGCTACCTTCGGTACCCTGGACTGCTTTGAGGTGTCACCATGTGTTGCTACTCTCTGGAGGGGATGGTAAGATGTACTGCAACCCAATGGGAAATAAGTCCAATGTTTGCAGTAAACCAGTGAGCTTCTTTACTTGTTCAAGATTGCACAGACATGGCACTGAGCTGGCTTCTCCAGTCTCCTTCCTGGCAGAAGGTTCTGTGCTAAGGAAAGGCCTGAGCTAGCTGTCCCTCTCGCTCTCAAAAGGCTAGTAGCCTGGCCAAAGGGTTGGTGACCTAGTCTCTGTGGCTGAGTATCCCCATCTCAGTGTCTTCTTCTGCAGTATGGCAGAGTCTCTCCTACTAAACACTTGTCGCTATCTGCAGACTACTAAGGTCTCTGACTGCTTTCCTTATAAACAGATTCTGGCTGAACTAGAACCTTCTAGTGGGAGGGGTGGAGTGGAGAAACACAGCCTAAAGAGAAACAATGTTGCAACTTCAGTCTGCCGAAGGCTTCGTTCACATCACCATTCAGCATTTCAGTTCTCCTGATCCGTTTAGGAGCAGGAGAACAGAAAGGACTGATTCGGCACATAACTGAGGTGAACAGAACCCCAGGACCCCATAGACTATAATGGGGTTCGTTAGATTTCCACTCAGAAGATGATTTTGGAGCGGAGACAAAAGTTGTGCATGCAACGGAGCAGGAGAATGGAAAGGCTCAACGGTGATGTGAACGAAGCCTTAGACTTTTATAGAGTTTTAATACAAGTCTATGGGAATAACTAAACATCAGAGCTAAACCAGACGATCAAAAGGTCATTGTGTCTGTTTTTTTCCTCCAAAACTTTGCATACTGTAGTCCCTAATAGTAACTTTAGAATATTTATAATTTTTGAGTGCATAGATAAAAAGTTCCAAAGTTTCTCAGCATTAGCTAGCTCTATATTACTCCTTTCCACAGTACAGTGCAATAACAGTGCAAATTGGATATATTACAATAAACATATAATATGCAGTCTCAAAACAGTATAAGTGCAATGGTATAAATGATAGTGCTAGTTAACCCTTAATGTGCACTACAGTAGTGAATTGGGTTTGCACAGTAGCAATGGGGGGCAAATGTCCACAAAAGTCCTTACTCCAAAGTAGACTTTCTCCAGGGCACTAAATTGGCACCAGAGCCCAGTTTGTGACTAGTGCTACCCCGTGCATCTTAGCTACATGCAGAGGAGAATGATACTTGCAATCACAAACAGCCAACTGATGATTTGTGCAGCAAACCTCGATAGTAGGTATGTATTCTTTTGCAACAATTTTCTTGTTATATTGGCCCAGTACATCTTAGATGTTTTAAAAAAATGAAGCAACTTTGCAATGTGTCTTCATAAAAAAAAACATTTAAGTGTTAGGTATACAGCTCCTATCCAATCTGTGTGTCTCCATGGTTACAGACTACAAACAAACCATTAGTAGTCTCATCCTACAGACGTGTGTTACTCCACTTCCTCTGTCCCATTTGCTTGATGACCGAGGCAGATGGATGAGAATAGCACATGATTGCAGGATCAGACTACACCAGAATGGTAATGCTGTCTGTAGCCATGGAGACGCATAGGCCTGCACAAGAGCTGCATACATAAGATAAATGTAATTTATCGTAATTTTAATTTTTACTATATGTGCCTCCGAGCATTTAATCAAATCTTGCAAAAGTATTTCATGTTATTTATCTGTGGTACAGAGCATTCAGTAGCTGATGATCCTCCAGCCGTAGATCATGATATGCCAATGCTTCATAGAGCAGTCAAGACATGACATTAGAGGGTTTTTTCGTGAAGCAGCCGGGACCTAAATATAGAAAAACACAGTGGATTAAGGAGGATCTGAGGATTTAAAGCCGATATGAAAATTAGCCTGCAGTTTTTATCTGCTGTCATACATAAACAAGGGATGGAGGACCTCGCTGACAGGGACGATCTGGAGGCTGGATTAATATATCCGTGCCAGAAATATGATTTAGGCCCCTGCTTAATACCCAGACCTCAGAGCTGTGTGCATTTCTTAATCAAATGCCACGCAAAAAGATGCCAGACGGCTGCCCCTTTATGGTACAGCCTTTGACTGAAGTCATCGGAGCAAGAGCGGCAACACAAGACTCAGTTGTCCATAGGAAGTCACTGCAAACCTTCAACGTGAAATATGATTGCTTTGTCCTATGACCTACTTAAAGGGGTTATTCACCTGTAGTGACCTTTTCTATTGACCCCACAGCATGGCCGGTCCTGCGGTGGTAGTCATACTTACTTGATCCCCGCCACTGTGTTCAGGGCCCAAGTTTCTCTGCGTCAGAATGCAGTTTCATGGCAGGTCACGTGACCAGTGCAACTAATGACTGGCTGCAGCAGTCATGTGTCACCTATGAGTCACATGACCCAGTAATATGACATATGGATGACACATGACTGCATGACCAGTCATTTGCTGCAGCGGTCACGTGTCACATGACCCCGTAACATGAAGCATGGGTGAGGCATGACTGCATCACCAGTCATTGGCTGCAGCAGTCATGTGTCACCTATGCGTCACGTGATCCAGTCACATGACACATGGGAGACACATGACTGCATCACCAGTCATTGGCTGCAGCGGTCATGTGTCACCTATGCGTCACGTGATCCAGTCACATGACACATGGGTGACACATGATTGCATGACCAGTGATTAATGGCAGCAGTCACATGACCCCGAGTCAAACCAGATGTTGGTGCGGGCAGACCCGGGACCTGCAGAGTCTGTGAAGCTGGAACCCAACAGCAAGGATCAGGTAAGTATGATTACCACCACGGGTCCGGCAACGCTGTGAGGTCTGTAGAAAAGGTCACTAAAGGTGAACAACCGCTTTAATGGTAGCAACATTTGATAGAGCATCGGTTATGTCGGATTTCAACAAGCGCAGTTCTTTGTCCCCATCGCCCTATGTAAAAACATGCACGATCAGTCTAGCCGAGCATGCATATCTATAGACAGTACGAAGATAGCCAGACTGCACCTATGTTTAGACTGCTCGTATCTGCGCTCTATCTCAACCAGCCCCATTGGTTCTTTATCGGAGCAGCCCTGCGAAGTTCACAGCTCTGTACCCGACAAGGATGCACCGATTTCTACAGAATCAGCATCTACCAGATGAAGCCCTACCTTTCATAAATTACAATCTACTTACCGGCTTAAGCATCGGCGCGTGGAAATTATATTTCAAGTGCTTGGGAGGGCACGCGTCAATGGCGATGATGCATCCAGCTGGTAAACAGCTTCACGTTGCTAATTAACATCAAGGAGATGATTGGTCGTCGACGAGAATGCCGGCGCTCTGCAAGGAGCTCTTCATCTCTCTATACGAACGCGTATCAGTGGCCACCGGAATCCTACTTAATTCTAATCTCCTTAAAGCATGAAAGATGCGAACAAGATTAAAAACTAGCAACAGGGAAGAGGGGAAAACGATATGGGAGAGATAGGAGGAAACTTTGAGGGAGCATTAGGCTCCATATCATGTCCCGTTGTGAGCCATGAGGTCTATGGAGATAGCAGCCAGACACAAAGTATAGGGCTCACCAGACCACACATGGAAGCCCCTAGAACCACCAATGCAGTGGTCAGCACACTGCGGCTCTGCAGATGTCCGTGCTTATAAATTCTGTGCCTTCCGAATATATCTTTATAGTCGTCATAGTTTTATTTTTCTGATGCAGAGATCCAAATCCCCTGCATAGACACAGAACTGCGTGATAAAATTCTGGCTGCCTGCAGCCACCACTAGAGGGAGCTCAGAATGTCTCTGGAAATACAATGTATCAATCCAGCTCAATAATAAAAACAGTCTGCGTTAAGCTCCCAAGCTCCTCCTAGTGGTAGTGAATCTTATCATGTAAAGGGGATTTCTGAGATTTTACTACTGATGACCTATCCACGTGAAAGGGTATCTGTATCTGATCAGTGGGGGTCCGACACCCAGGACCGCCGATGATCAGCTGTTGGAGAAGGCAGTGGTGCTCCTGCGAATGAAGCGGCCTTCTCCCAGCTCACCAAGCACAGCGCGCGTACATTGTATAGTGGTTGTGCTTGGTATCGCGATCAGCCCCATTCACTTCAGTGGGGCTGAGCTGCTCCTAGGCCACGTGACCAATGAATGTGACATCACTGGCCTAGCAAAAGCTGTGAGAAGGCTGCGGTGCTCACAGGAGCACCAGTGCCTTCTTAAACAGCTGATCGGAGGGGTTTCGGGTGTCAGACCCCCACAGATCAGATACTCTGAATAGGTCATCAAATCAGTATAAAAATCTATGAAAACCCCTTTAACTCTTCATACACTGCAGCTGTGGAGCTTTGTGTTACAAAAGTGGAGATCTGAGCTCTAAAAATCATTTTATACTTAAGCCAAGTCTTCAACTAGATAGAAATTTTGATCTCTAACATGAGCTTGAAAGGGTTATCCCAGAAAAATGATTTGGCACCTATCAAATATCAGATCGCAGAGACTCTGAGACTCATCTCCTATGCTGTGGATAGCTAAGAGTTTTCATTGAATAACCCCTTTAAATAAGTAAGATAGGATATAGATATGTTATGAAGGGGTCTCTTACTCAGTTACCCGCTTAGCAATTCGGGAGGACTTAGTGTGACCATGTATTGCATGGAAGTCAATTCATTTGAATGTGCCTACAGTTTTACTATATTCCTCTTGCAGCATCGAGTTGAAACCCCGTGCATTCCATACCATATTCCAATTTCTCAGGACCATAGGGGGCTCGGTATAGCTGCCTATAGGTCCGACTACCTTCCAGACCACTATGTGAATGGGTTGTCCCACAATTATAGATGTCTGATTGAGCCTTGGGCCGGTGTGCAGTGACGGTAAGGGCACACTGGTTCTTCCCTTTGGGGCACACTCTGGTTCTGGGCTTCTCCTGCTTGATGGTGGTTGAAGTGCCCTTGATGTTACTGTTTTACGGTGCGAGGCAGGGTCCCGGTTCTCATGATGCCAGCACCTTGTGCCAGCACCAAATGTAGTGTGGTATAATGAGTGTCGGTATAACAAATTCACAGTACTTTACTGAAGCCGGTCAGCAGGTGATCCACACAAGCGTTATTCACATGAAATGCAGGCTTCACAGTCAATTCAAGTAGTTCCCAAAGGTTGTATATGGAGGCTAGCGTCTCTCTCTCTCTCTCAATCAGACAGGTCAATATCTCCTTTTTCCTGGCCTAAGGGGATGCAGTTTATCATCAGATATATGAGTATAAGATATCCACAGTATCCTCAGAGGAATACAGTCTCTGAACAGGGGGCCCTCCTGTCCTTTGGTTATGGTGGGCAACTTGTAGCTTACAGTGTTTCCACCACATGCAGAGGAGGCTGTAGCCAGATTAGTGGTGATTGCCTTCTTTGCCAAAGTCTACAATCCCTTTCTGTCGGCTACACCTTCTATAGCTCTTTTCCTTTCTGAGGGCTGGTGCATAAGTTGCTTGTGAGCTGTAGGGGAATGGACTCTCCCTCCTGGAGCTGCTCCTTGCTGCTCTGAGGTGTTCACTCCTCAGCAAGCAGCTATAGACTCCAGAATCCTCCTCCTAGAGAGGAGGGATAGAGCCAGCCCGGACTAGCCTCACGGGACCTCCCACTTCCTATACAACCTTATGGGATTTGTAGTAGATGCACATAATACATGAAATACAGCGATATTAATACTTTCAATGCTTTGCAGTGTATTTTAGGACAAAACATCCTGAGTCGTCGTATTCTTCAAACTGCAGAGGGTTACCTACTGTAAATGTTTATGCTTTAATATTTAATACTTGCGTTTGTATGTATGTGTACATGTTAACAACAGGCCATATTCATAGCCACCGCTAGATGGGGCTGGTGTCACCCTCCACAGTGCCTTGAACTTTTCCACATTTTTTCACGTTAAACCCACAAACTAAATGTGTTTTATTGGGTTTTCATTTGATAGACCAACACAAGGTATCAGGTATATGTGAAGTGAAAAGAAAATGATACATGGTTATTTTTAATAAATAAATAAAAATCTGAAAAGTGTGGCGTGCATTTGTATTCAGTCCCCCTGAGTCAATACTTTGTAGGACTAATTACTTTTGGGATATGTCTCTACCAGCTTTGCATATCTAGAGGCTAAAATTTTTGTCCATTCTTCTTTGCAAAATAGATATTGTTGAGTCAGATTGGATAGAGATTGTCTGTGAACAGCAGTTTTCGAGTCTTGCCACATATTCTCAATGGAATTTAGGTCTGGACTTTGACTGGGCCATTCTAACACATGGATATGCTTTGATCTAAACCCTTCCATTGTAGCTCTGGTTGGATGTTGAGGGTCGTTGTCCTGCTAGAAGGTGGAGCTCTGCCCAGTCTCAAGTCTTTTGCAGCCTCTACCAGGTTTTCCTCAAGGATTGCCTTATATTTAGCTCCATCCATCTTCCCATCAACTCTGACCAGCTTCCCAGTCCCTGAAGAAAAGCCTCCCCACAGCATGATGCTGCCACCACCATGTTTCACAGTGGAGATGGTGTGTTCAGAGTGATGAGCAGGGTTAGTTTTCTACCACACATAACGGTTTGCATTTAGGCCAAAAAGTTCAACTTTGGCCTGATCTGACCAGAACACCTTCTTCCACATGTTTGCTGTGTCCCCTACATGGCTTGTGCCAAACTGTAAACAGGACTTCTTATGGCTTCGTTTTAAAAAGACAGATTTGTGGCGTACATGACTAATGGTTGTCCTGTGGACAGATTCTCCCCCCTGAGCTGTGGATGTCTGCAGCCCCTTCAGAGTGAACATGCCTTTTGGCTTCTTCTCTAATTAGTGTATTCCTTACCTGGGCTGTCAGTTTAGGTGGACGGCCATGTCTTGGTAGGTTTGCAGTTGTCCCCTACTCCTTCCATTTTCGGATGATGGATTGAACAGTGCTCCGTGAGATTTTCAGAGCTTGGGGAAAAAAAAAATGTCATAACCTCACCCTGCTTTACACTTTTCCACAACTTTATCACTGACTTGTCTGGTGTGTTCCTTGGTTTTCATGATGCTGCTTGATCGCTACTGTTCTCTCAGAAAACTGAATTTTATTTAGAGGTATTAGAGTAGAGAGGGCTGAATACAAATGCACCCACTCCAGATTTTTACTTATTAAAAAATTTGCAAACCATGTATCATTTTCTTTTCACTTCGCCCATACTTGCTACTTTGTGTTGGTCTGCCAGATAAAATCCCCAAAACATATATTTATGTTTGTGAGTGTAACGTGAAAAAATGTGGAAAAGTTCAAGAGGTATGAATACTTTGTCAAGGCACTGTGCAGAACGGAAGCACATGTGTGTAGCTCATCCTGGACCCGGTACCACCAAGGACAGAACCTTAACAACTACAAAAATCAGACCAAATGAAAGGAGAAAAGTAGATGAAGTCCAGTAGAGATAACTCTCTAAAAAGGGCCTCGGAGAAGCCTCTGTGCCTGGATACACAATTAATCAGCATAATCACCTCCATGGAAATATATTGTAAGTATAGCAACTTGTTCCAAAAAGGTGCACGCCCTGTGATTGGATTGCATTGTCTGAAATACACACCTTATGCCTGGATTTTTATGTCAGAGTCAACTAGCGAAATGCAGATTGAAGAAGGTGGCTTTAAAGAGACCCCTTTTGGCCTGTCATTAACTGTGCAGCAGTGAAACCTGTAACATCTATGAAAGTGCATTCTGTGTATTAACTGCCGTCCATGGCAAGAGAAGAACTGTCCTGCTCTGTTTGCATTTGAATTCTTCAGTAAATAAACTGTTCTGCTGCACAAGTGTTTCATCAATGCTTCCTGTGCTACCACTGCAGTAAAAAGTGCTGGAGTCAAGACAACCGAGACCCTGGCTTGCACCTCAAAACCTTCACCACCAATGGCACCTCAGCCGTCATCAGGCAGGAGAGCTCAAGAACCAGACTGTGCCCCAAAGGGAAGAATAGGTGTGCCCTTCCAATCACTGCACGATTGCCCAGAGAGCATCAGAGCAGTGATTACAACTACTACTACACCCCTCCGGCCACCCACTTTCCCGCACGCTCCTGCGGCCTGGTCGCTGAATGTACTGGGAGTTGTAGTTGCACCTTAACCTCTGGGCACAACTGATGCACGAGCATACTGGGAGTTGTAGATTTACAGCAGACAGGGAGTCGTTGTTTACAGACCACTGGTCTAATGGATATAATGATTTTGACTTTCTAACTTAATTTATCTTGACTGTAAAAGTGAGACGATCTGCTACATGATCCTCACCAGCCGAGACCTGCACGGAGCCGCCATGCTTGGTTACTGCACGGAAAATCTTCCTTCCTGCTCCTGTGGGACCGAGCTCACTAGTGTAAATGCACAGCACTTATAGAGATTACAGGGAATTGGAGGGATGACGGACGGTGCTCCAGTAATAACTCGGCAATCTGAGGCCGCAGACCCATCCCCAGCGTGGAATATGTGCATGGCTCCAAATAAGAAAAATTCATTTATTTTTCATTATTTTGAAAACGATTCATGGTTCTCCAAGGAGCCGATAATACGCAATAACGGCTTTCGCAGAGCGTGTACACAGTGGAGTTACAGAAATGTAAGAAAGTGCGGCGTCCCCGGTGTACGGCTAATGATAAATGTGAATGAGAGGCAGAGGAGTCTGCCAAGACAAAGGAGGAGGGTGGACAAGAAGAACGTGGTGCATGGCAGAAAAGACAAAATGTATCAAAATATAAAAGTGTCAGTACAGAGGTCTAGAGGCCTACTGAAAAATTAAGAGTGCCCCTATATGTCACTGGTTTACACCATCATAATCCCATATTCAGGGTGTGACGGGTCCAACAGTCATTTGCTTTCTACCCCCTTGCTATCCCTTCTGGGAGAGAAGGACACCATGACTACCCAGCTGAAGTTGCCACATAGAGGGAGAAAATTAAAGGGGATGTCCAGGAAATGTGACATGAAAAAAAAACACAATACTCACCTGTTCAATCTCCTGCAGCTCCAGCGCCGCTACTCCGGTAGTCCCTGCTGTCATGACATGCCATACATACACATGACCACTGCAGCCAATCACTGGTCATACAGCGAGGTGTGTGGAAGGCTGCAGTAAACATGTGCATGTATAGCATGCAGGGGGTCGACTTTTACCTGCACACAAACTAAGAAAATGATTGGGGCCCAGAGATCACGAGGCTCCTTCCTGGGCACATGGTTGACTAAACGAAATAACTAAAGTGGCGTCCATACCATCTGTGCAGCTAGTACAGGGGTGTCCGTCCCAGCTGTTGGGCAGTAGCATTGCTAAGCTGATAACAGGACTTAGAGAACCTATGGAGGCAGAGCTTAAAGGCTATTTACACCATTGGGGGGATTCTTTTTTTGTTGCATTGTACTTATTTTGAACTAAAAATTATTATTTTTATTTGGTCTTTATTAAAAATATGGCGTCCTTTTTTCTGTACAGAGCTGAGATGCTCTAGTAGCACCCTTTGGATTTTCTGTCTTTTCCGTCCGACCAGGAGCAGACGGGCTCCTTACCTCTGCTCTCTGACATTATAAACTCTCATGATAGCTCATTTCTTATCTTACTGATACCAATATGGCTAAATAAGTGTTTTTGAACAACCAGTAGTTTAGAGATAAATTTTATTAGATGTCCAGCATAAAGTGAAAGTACCAGTCACACAGCTAGAAAAACAGTTAACCCTTCGTGACAGAACAGTTCAATATTTTTAATAAAGGCCAATTGAAAAAATGATTCTCGGTCAAAAATGAGTAAATTGCAGTCCGAAAAATAGCTTTTCATAGCCTTTAATAATGTGACAGGGTGGAGCTTAATGGTGCAATGGGAGCTCCCAGACAACTTTTTTGGGGGCATAAAAAATGCCAAATGTGCCCTTGATGGCATGGACTACCATTACGGAGATACTGGAGCTGTGAGGTATCAAACAAGTATTGGGTTTTTTTTTTCTTTTTTTTCGTTTTGTTTTTAATCACCTCTCCTCCATGTAGCCAATTTTGATAAAAAGAATATCTTAGAAACCACCTTTAGGGGGTTCTCTCAATAAAATATAATGGTCAAGACTCCATATACTGGACTGATAGAAGATTCACCCTTGCTCTGGAAGACTCATCCTGGGTTCAGACCTGAGCGTTCTTGAAACGCGCGTTTTACGCGCGTTTTTGTCGTTTATGCGTCGGGCGTTCAAACGCGCTGTAAAACGCTCAAGTGAGAACCAGGGCCATAGGAAAGCATTGGTTTTCATGTGTTGAGCGTTTTACAGCGCGTTTGAACGCGCTGTAAAACGCTCAGGTGTGAACTTACCCTCAGTTCACACTTTAGCGTTTTTGCACGCGTTCGAACGCGCATAAAAACGCACAACTGTACAGTACCCATGCATTCCTATGGGCCTGGTTCACACTTGCGCGTTTTTATGCGCCTTCGAACGCGCGTAAAAACGGCCGACGCAAAAGCAAGTATGTTTGCGTTTTTTGCCCCGTTTAACGCGCGTCCCCATAAACAGAGTTTAATAGGGACGCGCGTTAAACGCGCAATTCCTATTTTGTGCAGCGCGATTTAATTCGCACGTTAAAAACGCGTGAATTAAACGCGCTGCACGAACGCCCAGGTCTGAACCCAGTGTTAAGGTCAGTCCAACCCTTTATTGCTGGCTAATCACTTAAATGGAGAGCCAAGTGGTACTGCCTGATAAGACACCCCCTTTAAGTACTTTCCACAACTAAGATCTAGCCACCAATTCGGGCCCCCCATCTATACTAATAAAAGCTGTGTGTGAGTGGCGTCCGTGCGTGTGTGCCGAATACTCAAGTGCGCATGCGCGGCGCACTGTCCACGGACACTACAGTGCGGCATCCTATTGTAATTAGAAAACATGATGTGGTGTTTAATAAGCAGGATATGCTCAACCCATATGGATTGTATAATATGTTTGGAGGTGTATAAACTCCGATTTAAATGTGCCTGCTTTTCATCTACAGGCTACATTCAGGTGCACCTGGTAGGCTCTGGGCCATATCAGCCGGTCTCGGGTGGGGCTCACAGCCTTCTCCCTCCTCCAATTGCAGGCATGGTTACATGCTGGAGGTCACTGGTGAGCTGTCTGTGAGTCAGGCCTTACACTCCCGTAATGCCCAACGGCTCCTGGTATCGCCCATACGGCTCAGGTAGGTTGAGTGGTAGGGCCTCGGGCTACTTGAGGGACCTTGCCGTGGTGTCCGAGCTTAAGACATGTCCTCCTAGTAGGATATGTCGAACTGACCCCTCAATTTTATCAGTGTGAGGGTTTAGTATTGCCGCAGAGTGCACCTGCTTTTGCTATGGTTATGTTTTTGATTGTTCTCCACATCCACATTATCGCTATCGTATGTAGGATGGTTATTGTGGTACTTGTAGTCCGTTGCTGGCATCGTCCATTGTATGCATTTTTTGCTGTTGATTGCCCCTATCAACGGACTACAAGTGCAGGATGTGCTCCCCTAGATACATGCACAACTGCATATGGGTTGAGCATATCCTGCTTGTTAAACACCACATCGTGTTTTCTAATGGTTTTTGAAAATAGCAATATATGTGTGTCTTACAATACAGAGGGTAATGGTTTAAATCTCTGAGTGAAAACATGAACTAGTCTGGAATCAGAGTCAGTGCATCTCCAGACAGTGTGAGTTTTTTTTGGCTTTGGGAAAATAGCAATATACAGTACATGTCTTACAATACAGAAGTAGCGTTTTAAACCTCTAGAAGATAATGTGAATTACTAGGCCAAAATCCGTGTTGGTGCATCTCCAGACAGTTCAAGTGTCGGTGTGGGGGGAATAATTGCATAGTAGGTTTACAACTTGCATTTTACACTACAAAAAGCTTTTTTTCTCAATCTGCATATTTCAATGCACATAAGACATTGGGCCCTAGTCTATCAGTGGTGCTGATACTGCATTATTTCCAAAGTCACTTGTCAGTACCAGTGTCTTCAGGGTGCCTCCCTGTCATTAAGTTCCAGAAAACAGATTTGCAAACTGTTCCATACTTTGTAAGACTGTGTATATTAGGCCCAAAAATGTCAGGAGTAAGGAAGGGTTCCAAATGAAAGAGCCAGGGCCAGGCCTTATTCTCCTAGAGGCAGAATGCGGGTAGTAGCAGCACCAGCTATCCGTCCAGAAGTGGTAGTAGCAATAGTAGTAGTAGTAGGCTGCAGTGCTCTCTGGCTTTGCAAAGGCGCAACATTATCGCTGAGGAGAAAGATGATGAGCTTGTGGATTGGATGTCTCACTCCTCCTTTCAGTCGCAGCAGGATGTCATGGAGGTGACTTCTGAGTCTGGGTCACAGTGTTCTTCCTGCTCCTCCTCCTTGCAGCTCCAGAGAAGGCTTTCAGAGGAGTCCTCTCTGCTTTCACTGCTCCTTTCTAGTAAGGTGCCATCTTTTTTTCTAAGAAGTGGCAAGAAAACCCCCACCATGCCCTATGGCAGACAGTCAAAAGAGTCTTCCTGTTGACGACTTGTGTGAGAGCAACCAGTGTTTGTATCGCCCCGGGGAAGGGGGTTCAGGAGGAGGCTGGGGACCTCATGCAAAGCTTTGTTGATAGTGGTGATAATAGTGGCACCTGTAGCCACGGTATTGGCGTTGGGGGCAGCGACAGTTGCAGTTGGGAAAAATGCAGAGCAAGGGAGAGGGGCCAAGGAGACCACCACAATATTTCACAGTCTGAGAAAAGTGGCAGGGAATGTGAGGACTCAGATGATGATTGTGTGTTGGAGGACCTGGGAGCCAGATCGGGGTGCTGAGAAGGAGGCAACAGGGGAGGAGGAGGGTGGTGGCAGCAGAGGTGACATACCTAACAAAGAACAGCCAGCCACTCACAGACATGTAATACTGGATCATTTTCCTCAATAAAAAAAATGTCTAATACTGTATTTTACGATCATTGGTGTGATTTCGTTATCTTTATCTATGTTTAGGTTTTGTGTGAAAATCTGATGTAGTTTTAGGTCAAATAAATGCAGAAATATAGCAAAATTCTGTCGGGTTCACAAACTTTTAAGCACCACTGTAAATATTTAGACCGTTTCCTATGACACAATTTTACCTCTGGGGGCCGTCCATTTCCTTTGATCATCTTGAAAGTCTTCTACACCTTGATTAGAGTCACCTGTGGATTAATGTGAACATAATCAAAGCTACTTATGTAAGGTTTTTATATCTTCTAAAATTAATGCTTTCTTTGCAGAATATTATACCAATAAAGGGTCAATTAAGGCCGTACCTATTGGTGTGAATACAGCTATGGGATTTGGGGAATACTTTATCCCCTTATGGAAAGCGCTTGCACGGCACGAGGAGCGGCCTATAAGATTCCTCTTGTCGTTTAGATCCTCTCTATAAGGAGATATAGTATTTCCCTGAATCCCGCTCTAGGCCTCTCACCTCTTAAACAACGTTCTCTATGTTCTGGACTCATAGCAATCACCCCGAAACAGCTGCCTGCAGATAAGATGCCGTCTTAAGTCTCAATGCCTGTTTCAGAGGTCAAACACTGAGTTATAACGGTGCATCTCAATAAATTAGAATGTCATAGAAAAGTTAATTTATTTTAGTAATTCAATTCAAAAAGTGAACCTCATATATTCTACAGATTTATTACGCACAGAGGGATCTATTTCTATTATTGTTCATGATTATGGTTTATAGCTAATAAAAACCCAAAAGTCAGGATCTCAGAAAGTTAGAATATTGTATAAGACCAATAAATAATTTTTTTTTAATATAGAAATGTTGGCCTACTGAAAAGTCTGTCCAGTATATACACTTGATACCTAGCCACGCTCCTTCTGCATGAATTACTGCATCAATGCGGCGTGGCATGGAGGCGATCAGCCTGTGGGACTGCTGAGGTGTTATGGGATCCCAGGTTGCTTTGATAGCATCCTTCAGCTCGTTTGCATTGTTGAGTCTGGTGTCTCACATCTTTTGCTTGACAATACCCCATAGATTCTATATGGGATAAGGTCAGGTGAGTTTGCAGGCCAATCAAGCACACTGATACCACTATTATTAAACCAGGTATTGGTACTTTTGGCAGAGTGGGCAGGTGCCAAGTCTTCATGGAAAATGAAACTAGAATCTCCATAAAGCTTGCCAATAGAGCGAAACATGAAGCACTCTAAAACTTCCTAGTAGACGGCTGCGCTGAATTTGAACTTGAAATAACGCAGTGTACCAACACCAGAAGATGACATGGCTCACCAAATCATCACTGACTGTGGAAACCTAACACTGGATCTCAAGCCACTTGAATTGTGTGCCTCTCCACCCCTACTCCAGACTCTGGGACCTTGATTTCCAAATGAAATGCAAAATTTACTTTCATCCGAAAACAGGACTTTGGACAGCTGAGCAACAGTCCAGTCTTTTTTCTCTTGTTTCTGACGTTGTCTCTGGGTCATAAGTGGCTTCACACAAGGAATGAGACAGATGTAGGCCATGTCCTGGGAATGAGTCATGGTAGGGAACAGTGAGCTCTGTACTCCTGCCTAGCACTATCCTTACCTACTTGCTCGATATGCCATAACCAGCGGTCTGCAACTGGACGGCAGTCCCTTCCTATATATGTGCTGGGTCCAAATCAGGGAGGGAACACAGGGAAACAAAATAATAGATGACTAGTGACAGAATGGAACAGCAGACAAAGACATAACAAGAAAACTTACCAAGCCAAGGTCAATGCCAGAGTCAAAACCAAATCAGAACAAGCAACATGAACCAGGGATAACCAGAGGTGAAAGCCATAAGATCATGTCAAATCCAGAGCTTGCAAGGTGCTCATTTGCATACCTTCTTTACAGCTATTGGATGCATGCATGACTAACCAGGAGGTGGAACTAGTACCGTATTCCTGACATAATCAGTGTATTTTAGTGTTTTTTGAGATTCAGAGCAAAAACCAAGCCATCAAGAGGAAAGAAATGCCTGTAGATCTCAGAGACAGGATTGTCTGGAGGCACAGATATGGAGAATGGTACAAAAAATGTCTGCTCCACTAAAATTTCACAAGAGCACAGTGGCCTCCAAAATTCTTAAATGGAAGATGTTAGGAACAACCAGGACCCTACCTAGAGCTGACTGTCCGACCAAACTAAGTAACTAAGTAATCAGCGCAGAAGGGTCTTAGTAAGAGAGGTGACCAAAGATCCTGTGTGAAAATAGGAGAGACTTCCAGAAGGTCAACCATCACTGCAGCCTCCACCAATCTGGGCTTTATGGCAGAGCGGCCAGAAAGAAGCTTCTCCTCAGTAAAAGACACATAAAAGCTGCCTGGAGTTTACAAAAAAGAACCTAAAGGACTCTCAGACTGTAAGAAAACCCACATCAAATTTGACCGGCGGCTTCATTATTGGGGTACACATCTAACCACTTGGACATCGCAGCCATGCTCACTGGAGTCTTTCCCACTAGTGGGAGATGGGGGCGCCGCAGACAAAACACTCGTGCTTGTATTTACACAGGGCAAAAAATTTGCAATGTCCCTCATTGTACAGCCAGCATGCTCCAGATCTGCGTACGGCCACTGGCCCCTGTACGTTAGAGGAGCCAGCGGCCACAGAAGGAAAAGGATGCACTTTTTGCGCCATCATAAGGCGGAGCCATAAATCAGTCGCCTTAACTCTCCAGCCTATCTCCAGATGTAGCGCTAAGCGTCGGCGGAACTCTTCGTCAAACCACCACCATGCAGAGCCTCCGTGAGACTTGTATGCGCTATAGATAGAATCCATATATACAAAAAGTTCCGCCCACCGTTCAGGGTGGCGGAGGGCTATAATATATCCCAGTACGGAAAATGCTTGCAACCAATTAGTATGAGCAACTTTTGGTCTGCGATCAATGAATCTATCAGAATTTGGTCTACGCTCTTTATCCACCATGTGTTGATCCACGGATATTAAAGACCAAATATCTACATACTGGTTCGCCCATATTTTATTTCTTGTTTTCTCATCTAAATGAGCACCTAAGGGGCTGAGGCCACAAAACAGGGATTCCTTATGGTCACTAGCTCTAAGCAGCATAACAGGTTTAGTAGCAGGGGCGGAGGGCGCTGCCAATGCGAGACTAGGGTCGAACTGCACTAACAATGCCTAAAGAGCAGGCTTTTCGCTACTGAGGAAGCGCCCCATGCCCCCGTAAAATTAAACTCACCAGTGGAAGACGTCGCAGGAGTGTCCTTTGCCATGACTGGAGGATCCGTTTCCTGCGCTGGCTGGTTCGGCCCCATGGGACGACCTGTTGGTTGCATGTACATGCTCCTGCCTCTTGCGTGAAGATGACCTGCCGGAACTAGATCCACAGGAGCCCAACTCCGATGAAGAAGGCGACCACCACCTGGAAGACCTCGAACAAGCAGACCTGCAGCTCTACCTGGAGGATCTGGACGCATGGCGGGTACAGCGATGCCGGAGAGATACCGACCTGCGCCTATTTTTCGGTGGTCGGAGATGTCAGAGGGAGAATGCAAACGAGTGTGGGGTCTAAGGTAGTGAGGGGGCTGGCTTTGTGCCCTGTCAACGACTTGCAACCTGCCTTGTAATAGATGACAGGGTGGTTGCAAAAATAGGCTGAGAAGCCATAGGGGCATCCTGAGGAGGGGGTGGGTGATTAACTGTATTGGTGGCTGTGGGGGCTCATTTGGCGGCCCCTGAAGAGGGGCAGCAACATGGGGAGAAGCCTCTTCTGCAGAGGAGGAAGCGCTGGGGCGATTTCCCATATCTGAAATTAAAGGGGGGACAGTCAATGGCGAGGGCAGGAGACTACCAGGGACCTGAGCGTGCGCGCCTGTTGCATCTGCCCACCCACCCGCTCGCCTAAGTCCCTCTCTCCCCTGTTACATGTGTGCTCCTCTAGGCGATGCAGGACACGGGGGAGTACAGAACACAGTGCGCCTAGTGGAGGAAGCAGCGGATGTCTCCTCCACATCTTGGCTGCCCAGTAGCTGCTGAGTGTCCTCTAGTAGCTCGTCCTCGCTGTATAGTGGAGCTGAGCCCACAGCATATAATACTTCTCTGGCTGAGGGAACAGAAAAGGATAGAGGCAGGTTGTGGACAGGTGAGGCACATGGCCTGCTTCCGTGCCATGTCAACTAAGGGTTGTGTCTGACAAACACATCGACTTTTGGCTGAGGGTGTCCGATGTCACTTGCGACGAAGTCGAAGATCGAGTCAACCATTCAAGAACCGCTGGGTTGCTGGTCACGACACGACTGCTAGATGACACTGGGAGCTCAGGCTTCTCGCTGCGACTCCTGCTGCCACGCCCCCTTACTCTGCTGCGACCTGTGCCTGCGCCAGAAACATTTAGGCCTCCCCTGTGCAGGGCCGGTCACTTCTCTGTCTGACATACTGTTAGATCAAATAAATAAATAAAAAGGAAATTAAAACACCCCAAAAATTCTGTCATTTAGAACATATAACTGCACCGCTGAACGGCAAATATATTTTACTTTTGCCGCTAATGAACGCCACAAAAGGCTTTAGAACATATAACTGCACCGCACAAGGGCAAATAAGACATAGAAATATTTCCTTGCAATAAACCCTGTTAATGGCTGTATCACACAGCACTTGCACTTCAATAACAAGAACGGTTTGCTGGAATTAGAGAGCTGTATAATGGCAATTTGTGTCCCCAGTCACTGCAGCAAGGTGTAATAGGATTGTTCCTATTACCCAGTCTGTAACCTCCCCTACTGAACCATGTTCAACATAAATGCTGTGTAATGATTCCTCCCAATCCCTCCCCTACACCTTGAATAATCTTTCCCTGAACTTGTAGATTGTTTTTTGAGCACAATGAAGTCTTTCCTAGCACTGTCCCTAGCGCCTGCTGATGTCTCCCTGCACTAAGTACACTGGAAAATGGCAGAATCCAAGATGGCTGAGTCTATTTATAGGGCTGTGACATCACAGGGCTGGCTGGCTGCTGATCGGCTGCATGCATGGCATTATGGGGGATCCTGCCTTCCCAGAGTTCCTTGCTCCATGTCCTCACATGTGCAGCAGCCATTTTAGGAAAAATCGAATAATTCCTGAAATTCGGATCGATTTCCACTTTGTCAGCTTCGATTTGCTCATCTCTACTGTCCACCGATGGTGCCCATCCATCTGCAGAGAAGAATGGTAGAAAATGCCCGAATCCAGGTGTGCAAACCTTGTGGCATCATCCCCAAGAGGACTGGAGGCTGGAATCCCTGCCAAAGGGGCTTCAACTAAATCCTGAGTAAGGCCTCTTTCACACGAGCGTGACGGATTAGGTCCGGATGCATTCAGGATGTGTTCAGGGAAACTCGCACCATTTTGCAAGCACAGTTCAGACAGTTTTGTCTGCGATTGCGTTCAGTTGTTCAGTTTTTTCCGCGCGGGTGCAATGCATTTTGATGCGTTTTTCACGCGCATGATAAAAAACGTAAGGTTTACAAACAACATCTCTTAGCAACCATCAGTGAAAAACGCAACGCACCCGCACTTGCTTCCGGATGCAATGCATTTTTCACTGAAGCCTCATTCACTTCTATGGGGCCGGGGCTGTGTGAAAAACACAGAATATAGAACATGCTGCGTTTTTCACGCAACGCAGGACTGATGTGTGAATGAAAAACGCTCATGTACACAGACACATTGAAATAAATGGGTCAGGGTTCAGTGCGGGTGCTATGCGTTCATGTCACGCATCGCACCCGTGCGAAAAACTCGCTCGCGTGAAAGGGACCTAAAGGGTCCGAATGCTAATGTCAAAGCAAGGTTTTAGTTTTTCCTTCTTCATAAATTGACACATATTTCTAAAACTCGGTTTTCACTTTCTCATATTGGAGTATTGAGTGAAGAATGATGTGGAAAACTGGATATTTTTATTTATTTCAGCACAAGACCGCAATATAACAAAATGGGAAAAAATAGACTGGGCCTGAAGACTTTCTGAAATGCAATGTATACAATATGTCCCCTTTAAGGCTAAGTCCACCATACTAACAATTCAGGCATTTGTCACAAGGGATGGTTTTGATAAACCTGCTGGTCTGGGGTTTTCCATTTTCAAAAAAGCTTACTTAGGGCTCGTTTACACTGGCGTATTTCTTTTCCGGCATAGAGTTCCGTCGTCGGGTCTCTATGCCGGAAAAATCCTGATCAGGATCATCCCCATGCATTCTGAATGGAGAGATCAGTTCAGGATGCATCAGGATGTCTTCAATTCAGGACCGGAACGTTTTTTGGCCGGAGAAGATACCGCAGCATGCTGCGCTTTTTGCTCCGGCCAAAAATCCTGAACACTTGCCGCAAGGCCGGATCCGGAATTGATGCCCATTGAAAGGCATTAATCCGGATCCGGCCTTAAGCTAAACTTTGTTTCGGCGCATCGCCGGATCTGACGTTTAGCTTTTTCTGAATGGTTACCATGGCAGCCAGGACGCTAAAGTCCTGGTTGCCATGGTAAAGTGTAGTGAGGAGTGGGGAGCAGTATACTCACCATCCGTGCGGCTCCTGGGCGCTCCAGAGTGACATCAGGCGCCCTACGCATGGATCACGTGATCGCGCATGGGGCGCTCTGACGTCATTCTGGAGCGCCCCGGGAGCCGCACGGACTGTAAGTATACCGCTCCCCCGCTCCCCACTACTACTATGGCAACCAGGACTTTAGTAGTGTCCTGGCTGCCATGGTAGCCTGAAAGCATTTCGAAGACTAATCAGGATCCTGATCAGTCTTCTAACGCTTTCAGGTGACTTGCGTTCTGACGGATCCTGCGGGATGGAAGTGCCTGCCGGATCCTCAGAACGCAAGAGGCTTTAAAAGAACACTTTGGAAAAGACTGACATGTTGTGTTTTGCCTAGAGGAAAACCTGAGAGGGCGAGGCTTGACACAGAGAACACCAAAGAGTGAACCTCTGTGTCATGCTCCACCCCTTTGGACCATGCACTTGGTATTACAGTGTGAGCTATGATCAGTTTGGACTGCAGCACTGATAGGGTTAAGACGGAGCACGTCAGTGTACAGTATCACCGTCACGTTCCTACCAGTCTCATGGGCAGAGGGACCCATTTGCCACTGCTTCATCTCCATCACTCCACTTAGTTCTACAGAAGCATGGTGTCAGTAGACACAGAGAAGGGCCTGCTATAAGTGGTGTTTCTATGTTTGAACACATTTACATTCGCTTTCTAATTACTTTGTTCTGTTCCAGATTCGCAGCCCGTATCAGAGGCACGCGACTGAGAGCCCCTGGGCAGAAACACTACATACACATCTTTCACCGGCATTCAGTACCTGCATCATAACGGCAGCTTGTAAAAATGTATTTGTGTTGTTAACTCTCTGGGAAAAAAAGCTTAAGTATTGATTTCCCCTGTAGCAAAGGGTAACATTCATAGTACCCTAGGATAATGAAGAGGTTAATGGCAAAAGCGAAGGGGTTAATAACGACATCCCTGGTGGGCTAGGTCAGTAAAAGCGTTATTGTACTGATAACATCCCTGGTAATTTAATGCAGTGAAGAGGGTAACTGTAACAGTGAAGGGGTTAATAGTAACATATCTGGTGGACTAGGACAATACCGGATTAACCTTAACATCCCCGATAGCCAAGGTTAGTAAGGGGATTGATTGTAACATTGCTGTTCATCTGTGGCAATCAACTGGTTAATTATATTGTCCCTGGTGGGCTAGGGCAGTGAAAAGGTTAATGATAATATCCCTGTTCAGCAAAGTCAGTGAAAAACTGAATGATAATATTTATGGTGGAGCAGGACATTAAAGAGTTAATGGTTCTGTTCCTGGTGGACTAAGTCAATGAAGGCAGTTGACAATTAGATCCCTAGTAGGTTAGGTCTGTGAAAGAAAAACATCCCTGATGGGCTAGGTTAGGCAAGGGGTTAACAATAACATGCCTGGTGGGCTACCAAATTGAAGGGTTAAGGTTAACATCAAGGATGGGCTAGATCAGTAAAGAGGTTCATGATCATTTCTCTAGTGGACTATGTCAATGAAAGGTGTAATGATCGTAAACCTGGTGGACTAAGCCAGTGAGAGGGATAATGATAACATCCAGTGTGGACTACGTCAGTGAAATCCCTAGTGGGCTAGGACATTAAAGGGTTAAAGATAACTGTTAGGCTACCTGCCTGAAGGGGTTAATGATAACATCCCTGGTAGGCTAGATCAGTAAAGGGGTTAGTCATCACATCTCTGGTGCCTTAGGTCAGTAAAGGGGTTACTGAAAACATCCCTGGTGGGCTATGTCGGTGAAGGGGTTAATGAAGACATTCCTGGTGGTATGGTCAGCGAAAGAGTTAATGACAACAACACTGGTGGACTAGGTCAGTAAAAGAGTTAATAAAACATTCCTGGTGGACTACGTTAGTGAAAGGGTTGATGATAACATCCTTCGTAGACTAGGTCAGTGAAACGGTTAATTATTATACCCCTGGAGGACTAGGTCAGTGAAGGGGTTGATAAAAACATCCCTGGTGGGCATGGTCATTGAAAGGGTTAATGAAAAATGATGAAATGATGTTTGCAATAAATCATTGTCCCTGTGGCTGGCTGATTAGGATAATGCAGCATCTGTGGTCATCTATGAGAAGAGTATCACAGGGGGCCTGGGGGTGGGAGAAGCAGGATGATTGTTGTCAAGCCCCTGGGTCTTCACTGGGCCCCTGTGCAGCAGGTTACATGGCCACACGTGGCTTTTATTGTACTCCAGAGAAGTCTAATATCCCCGCAAAGGAAGAGAATGGATATTTCAGCCGTCGGCCCCGGCCTGAGCTGCAGCTTTCTTCTCCCACACCAGGTCCTAAAACCTTCTTCAATGTTAATGTACCAAGTAATTATAATAAAGGAATGAAGTTGACATCTTATTTTCTCAAAGATGCGGGAAAAAAGCTCATCATAAAAATTTCTCTTTGGAGATTCTTAGAAGAAAACAGTGAAAATCACTAAAGATCATCAAAAAAAATAAATAAATATTAGCGGCCATTAAAGGTTCTCAACGTGAGCAAGAATTGGGCCGAAAGTCCGACTCCCCGACCCATCCTGAGGATTACTGACAGAAAACACGAAGGAAAATACAAGAGGCGAGACGACAGAGGTAGAAGACGTGGGCAAGGTGGTGGATAGATAGATAGATAGATAGATAGATAGATAGATAGATAGACGGAAAGATAGATAGATAAATAGATAGATAGATAGATATGAGGTAGATAGATAGATAGATAGATAGATAGATAGATATGAGATAGATAGATAGATAGATAGATAGATATGAGATAGATAGATAGATAGATAGATAGATAGATAGATAGATTGATAGATATGAGATAGATAGATATGAGATAGATCGATAGATAGATAGATAGATAGATAGATAGATGATAGATAGATAGATAGATTAGATAAATAGATAGATATGAGATAGATAGATAGATAGATAGATAGATATGAGGTAGATAGATAGATAGATAGATAGATAAATATGAGATAGATAGATAGATAGATAGATAGATAGATAAATTTGAGATAGATAGATAGATAAATATGAGATAGATAGATAGATAGATAGATAGATAGATAGATAGGAGATAGATAGATAGATAGATAGATAGAGCTAGATAGGATATAGATAGATAGATAGATAGATAGATAGATAGATAGATATGATAGATATGATATAGATAGATAGATAGATAGATATGATATAGATAGATATGATATAGATAGATAGATATGAGAGAGATAGATAGATAGATAGATAGATATGAGATAGATATGAGATAGATAGATAGATAGATAGATAGATAGATAGTGATGGTAGATAGATAGATATGAGATAGATAGATAGATAGATAGATAGATAGATAGATAGATAGATAGATAGATATGAGATAGATAGATAGATAGATAGATAGATAGATAGTGATGGTAGATAGATAGATATGAGATAGATAGATAGATAGATATATATGAGATAGATAGATAGATAGTGATGGTAGATAGGCACTGGTTGCTGTAGGACGGTGCCCGGGCACACTGAAGCTTCAGCTGGTCTTCCTTTATGTGTTGGCCATGAAGGTGACATTGTCCTTTTATCACACTGATGTCATGATGACAATGTCTTTGCACTAACTCTGTGGAACTTATGACGAACTATAAATAGCTTCTTCTGAAGTGTCCACATGGGCCACGGTGCCAGCATGCCTGAGCGTGTCAGCCGTCTGCCGGGCACACTACATCATTTATTGTAATATTTACACAGGTGCAGAATCGCAATTCTTTATCTACAATCCCTGATGGCAAATAGATCTGCTAGCTGGAAGTCCACTCCACAATCTCTGCTTTATTACTCTGCTGCATCAGTCTCTGGTACTGTAGATTTATTTTCTTGTAACTGGAAAAGCAGATTTAGAAAGAAAGAAAGAAAGAAAAGACACATATATAGACATATAGATAGATAATAGATATTAGATGGATGGATTGGATTAATAGAAACGAAAGAAAGAAAGAAAGAAAGAAAGAAAGAAAGAAAGAAGGAAAGAAAGAAAGACACATATATAGACATATAGATAGATAATAGATATTAGATGGATGGATTGGATTAATAGAAACAACGAAAAGAAAGAAAGAAAAAGAAAGAAAGAAAGAAAGAAAGAAAGAAAGAAAGAAAGAAAGAAAGAAAGAAAGAAAAAGAAAGAAAGAAAGAAAGAAAGAAAGAAACATATATAGACATATAGATAGATAATAGATATTAGATGGATGGATTGGAATAATAGAAACAAAGGAAAGAAAGAAAGAAAGAAAGAAAGAAAGAAAGAAAGAAAGAAAGAATCAGATATGAGATAGATAGATAGTGGCTCACTAGATACAATACCTCGACGCACAGTGCTGTAACATTGTTTCCACCGCTGGTTGTGCTGCGGAGGCCGTTACTCTAATGCTGAGTGTTTCCAGCCCGGGGCATTCTTTATCAATTTTTAATCACAATAAGCACTAACGAGATTTGGAAGCGCGGCTGCTTACTCATCCAAACAAACAGCGCAGGCGACAGAAAGTTTATCACTAATTTCCATTAAATATCTTGTTTGTATGCTGACATCAGATTTTACTGGCGTGAGGTAGGGGGAGGTTCGTGAAGAACATTCATGTCCCAGACTGGTTCTGATCTATACGTATAGTGTCCAAAACTGAATGCGTTGGATTTACAAAGTAAAACGCACCAGATCATACCGTAAATTGCACAATAAATGTGCAGTACCCCAGAGCAGCGAGTATCTGCAAATTGTTTATTATTTAATATGTTGTATTGCTATGTCATATATTGTTATATAATATAATGCACCCAGAATCGCTATATACAGTATAGATGGCACAGCCAGTGTTAACAATACTGGCTCAGTGAGGAAAATTAGAGTACACGAAGAAAAAAGAAGGCGAAGTCTGTGAGCTCCCTCTTCTCAGGCCCAAAAAGCTGCAGAGTCTAACCGATCTCTGCATGATCTTCAGAAGGAGATAAAGAGAAAGATAAAGGAGAGAACTGGAGAACTTGAAATCTGCATGGCCGAGCATTGGAGTCAGTAAGGTAACCTGCTAGGCTGCTACCAAAACTGCTATGACTTTACTGCTGTGAGGCACGCTCCTAACACATCCTTCACACTTCATAGCCAGACGTGCTTTGAAAACCCTGTATCCCTCAGTGAACACTACAGCCATTATTGCAAGAGTACTATTGCCTGCCATAGATAGTACTGGAAGAGACTTTAACAAGATAGAGAGGAATAAAATTGTTCGCACCTGCGCTCGGCAAACAGCAACAGATAGAGATCGCAGACATCGAGTTTGTGCACAACAGCGCAGGCGCCAGAAGATAGCCCTAAAGATGATGTCTAGCACTGTCAATCAATGTGTAGTGTAGTGAGCACTAGGGGCGCAGCTGTGGCAGTGCTCGAAGATCTACAGCCCGCCTCTCAGTGCTCCCACTGCTTAATTTGAATAAAGATAAAAGTCCACATATAACTCAGCAACCCTGAATGCTACAGTGAAAATCAAAATATAGTTTTAATCAGCATGATCAACCCTACCAAGTAATATCAAGAAAAACAATAAAATAAAAAATTTGCACAGCTCCCCCTCAATTTGAGTAATCCAGACTGTCCTGTAATATGAAGAAAAAGGCAGCACGGATGAATCCCCCGGATCTGAGGTCATGAGAGACTTCAGTAACAAATTTTTCAATAGATCCAGCGGCTTGGAATTTAAAATAAAACATAACATGTATTTACATAAATAAAAAACTCCATGGTGTCCTCGGGGGGACATGTTTCGCGCAGATCGCGTTTCACCAAGCCCTGAGCTGTAGCAGTGCTTTAAGATCTACAGCCCGCCCCTCAGTGCTCCCACTGCCTAATTAAAAAAAAGATTAAAGTTCATATACAACTCAGCAACCCTGAATGCTACAGTGAAAATAAATATATTGTTTTAATTAGCGTGATCAACCATACAAAGTAATATGCCTGGTTTAATAGTGTTGATCGTGCTGACAGAAGCTCTTTATGAGGGTAGAATATTGTGATCTGGTTGGTGATATGGTCGGGCGTGTGAATACTGGGGTCTGGCCTGGAGTATGGGTTCCGGGCTGAATATTGGTGTCTTTATTCTAGGATATGGGATCTGTTTTATGGGGTCTGAATTTCTGGCTATTATCTGAGGTCTAGTTGAAATTGAGGATCAAGCCTCAGTTGTCCGTTTACGTATTTCAGTTTCTACACAGTTGGAATTTACATTTTTTGGGGGGATTTTCAAATTTTATTAAACCAGCATATATCTGTGATTATTACAAGTCACAAGGTATAGCAGCAATCTACCTGTGTGTGTTAAGTTGAAATTGAGTGTCAAACCTCAATTGTCCGTTAACATATTTTCAATTTCCACATGGTTGGAATTTACTTTTTTTTGTATTGTTAAATGTAATTAAACCAGCATATATATGTGATTACTACAAGACACAAGGTAGGGCAGCAATCTACCTGTGAGTGATAACGAGAAACTGAGCGTCAGGCCTCAATTGTCCATTTTTGTGAATCCTATTTCCACACGGTTGGAATTTAAATGTTTTTTGGGACTTGTTCAATTTCATTAAACCAGTATATAGGTGATTAGCACCAATACACAAGTGATCAAACATAAGTGTATGTGAGGGATAATGAGTTTCCCTTTATTTCTGTGTTCACAAACATGTGTTGGAGCTGATCATCCTGGGAGAGTAGCCACACCAGAAAGCAATTGTTCAAGTAGTGTCAACAGCTCCTACAATGGACCCCAGAGACATAGGAGCCCATTCAGATGATGTAACAGAGTCCAACAATGTCATCTTTGAGTACTGGTCAGCCCTGGGAACCCATTGCCACTGCACAGGCAGGGCAGCAGGACATCAACCACAGTGAAAGACAGAAGAGAGCACAGTAGAAAAAAAAGAGAGTCTGGTTGCCTTGCATCTGGACACAGTTGTCAGCAGAAGCTGTGGACCCTCAGCAGGATGCAACACTAGAACTGGGCAAAATTATAGGGCTCCCACTGCAAAGATCAAAATGGACCCCATTGTGGCAGCAGGTTTTGCCATCCAAAGCAAGAGCATCTGGCCTTTGTCTGCATCTCCACACTCTTTCTATGACCCTTGCACCAATTTCTGACCCTACTGTTTGATAACAATGCAGTTCCACTGGAGAAAGGAGTCTTGTCAGCAAGAAGCAAAGAGATGGGACCAATCATCCCCCCCCCACCCCCACCCTTTCTATATAAACCAATCTTGGCTACTTTTCCTCCCCTACCAGCTCCGAGGAAATCCAGAACTTCTTAAGGTAGTAACTCAAGAAATGATGAAAAATATTTCAGAGAGTCCCTTTCGATGGATTTCCTTAGCTCTTGGGATTCATGATTCATGGCAGCAATGTTCTGGTGGTAGTTGTTCCATGCAGTATTTGGACTACTGTCCTGTCTATGACACTGCTGCCCAACATGAACAGATATACTAATCTGTAAAAAAAAATAATACAGGGATTGCACATCCACATGGCATGCATTGATCTATTGTTTCTCAGCATAATTTATAAACATCTCCATTGAGGCACTCAGGATACGTTTTGATCAACATGCTTAGGCCCACTCAAGGTAGTCTATTATAATTGGGTTCCTGCTTTAATTTGATGTAGCACCACATGGCAAGCCACCATCGCTGCAACATAGCCCCAGCAGGTGGCAAGATCCAGCAGCACTACAACACCCCTGCCATCAGGCCACGTACTCAAGGCACTGGGCTCCACCAAGCCACAGGCACAGCATCACAACAACAGCCTCCATCCAGCACCACACAACCTGAACAGAGACCCTATCATTCAAGCCTATGGCCCATTGAAGACTAAACAAAATCAAAGGCAGGTGCACTCTGCGATAATACTAACCCCTCACACTGATGTAAAATTGAGAGGTTAGTTCGACATATCCTACTAGGAGGACATGTCTTAAGCTCGGACACCACGCCAAGGTCTCTCAAGTAGCCCGAGAGACCTGGGCGCGGTGCCCGAGCTTAAGACATGTCCTACTAGTAGGATATGTCGAACTAACCTCTCATTTTACATCAGTGTGAGGGTTTAGTATTACCGCAGAGTGCACCTGTCTTTGCTTTTTTTTAGTCTTTGATTGTTCTTCACATCCACATAATTGTTACCTTATGTAGGATGGTTATTGTGGTACTTGTAGTGCGTTGCTGGCATCTTCCATTGTATGCATTTTTTTGCTGTTGATTGCCATAAACAACGGACTACAAGTGCAGGATATGCTCCCCTATATATATGCACAACCGCATGTGGGTTTGAGCATATCCTGCCTGTTTAACACCACGTTTTCTGATGGTCTATATGGCCCATTACCTATGAAAACAGAAGGTTTACTGAACCCTGACTCCAACCAGCACCTTAACCCAGTCAGTTGGCGTTCTTGAAAAAGCATGGTAATGTTACAGCAGTGGGTGTGGAACCACTGAGTCAACCAACATATTTGGCTTTGCGATACTCCTAAAGGTGTTATCCTGTAAGTCCCCTGGTATTCACTTTGCTGCAGGGGAACCACCAGGCCACTACCACCTGGATTTACAGCTGATCCACGTGGATCAGTGGCACCAAGGGATCAGGTAAAACCATAGTCAGGGACAAGCCAAGGTCATAGCAGGCAGAGTGTGAGCAATACGATAAACAGTCCAAGGTCAGGGCCAGAAAGGGTCAGAATCCAGTAAACAGGCAGAAAATCAGTACACAGGTGGACAACAGAAACAGCACATTTTCACAGGACAGTAAAAAGCTTGGAAACCATTGCTCAGGCACTCACCCTCCCATAGGGGAAGGTGTCTTCAGTACCAAAAGATGACCTTCTTTAAAAGCCAGAAGGAGCCTGTGTGTGCAACCTAAGGGCAGTCAACAAGTAGGCCAGGCGACTCCAGGAGCCAGGCCCTCCACAAGGGAGCAGAAGGTTGGTGGGTCCACCAGAGCAAGAGAAGAGGGATGAGTGGAGTATCACCTGTAGACGCCATGGAGAGCAGGATGGAGGTGGGCACGACCTTCCAATATAACAGGTCATTTTTTATTACGAGTCTGTTCATGTCTCTCTGTTTACCATGTGACTATTCTTCATGTCAGCCGCCTCTACACCCACTGTTCGAATCCTCAACTGTAAACATCTTACCTAATTGCTCCATGAATACTTTTGTTCCCTTTTCCGCAGTCGCTTTTGTCAATCAATTGACGGTTTTCTGCATTAAGCTGGCAGAGAATAGAGCGGAGCATCGAAGCCCTGAGAGCGTTCCCTCTAGAAGAATGTCACATTTTATACAGTAATGATAAAGCGCTCGCTGCTTTCCAGTAAATAAAGACACTCGATAGACTGCACAACTCAGCCCATTAGTTTTTATTATTTAAAAAGTAAATAGGTGGAGACATATTTATTCCTGACAGACGACTCCGGAGTAGGTATAAATAACCGGCACTAAAACGTGGCTTCAGAGAGCTAGAAATATAAATGTGTAATGGACTGTATGGCCGGCATCCAGGAACTTCACCAGGCAGGTCTGAGTATAGAAAAGATATACGTACATATTGACTGTCAGTCACCTACACCCACCCGGGACATAGGCCCCACCTTCGAGATCATTGCTTTTTGGCTCTGTTGCAATTAGCATCGCTTAATGGGAATCCAAAGGTCACACCAGCCATCCTTCTACAAACAGCAGCATCAAACTCCTGGGGTTCCTGACCTTAGATGGGTGACATTGTGACATAAACGCACTGGGAACGCCATGTACTGTATGGTCTTAAGATGAGCCAATCAAAGGAATTGGTCAAGAAAATGGGATAAATATATTTATGACACCTGGATCCAGCAAAGTCTGCTGTCTTGTTCCCCTCCTCTGACCAGCCTCGGGCAGTGGACAGGTTGGTATCATACATTCCTGCTTACTTGCTTCCAAATATGTTTCTCCAATCACCATGAACTCTGCTACACCAGCCACCAGGTACTTTGCTCTATCAACTGTGCTACACTGTCCTCCAGTAACTCTGCTACATCAACTGTGATATATCAACCGTGCTACACCGGCCTCCAGTAGCTCTGCTTCACCAACTGTGCTACGCTGGGCTCCAGTAACAGTAACTCTGCTGCATCAGTCTCCCGTAAATCTGCTACATCAACTCTGCTACACTAGGCTTCAGTAACTCAGCAAATTCAGTTTCTAGTAACTCTGCTACATCAACTCTGCTACATTAGGCTTCAGTAACTCTGCTACACCAGCCATCAGTAACTCTGCTACATCAACTCTGCTACACTAGGCTCCAGTAACTCAGCAAATTCAGTTTCTAGTAACTCTGCTACATCAACTCTGCTACATTAGGCTTCAGTAACTCTGCTACACCAGCCATCAGTAACTCTGCTACATCAACTTTGCTACATTAGGCTTCAGTAACTCTCCTACATCAACTCTGCTTCATTATGCTTCAGTAACTCTGCTACACCAGCCTTCAGTAACTCTGCTACATTAGGCTCCAGGAACTCTGCTTCAGTAATTTTGCTACATCATCTTTCTACAGGGGTCTACAGCAAACCTGATAACTCAACTCTGCTACAACCAATCTCCATCTCTTCTGTATTGGGCCTACAGCTCTGCTACACTGGGTCATTCACTCTGCTACACTTGTCCTTCAGTTTTGTTATATCAGCTTTCTAGGTCTGCTGGAGCTAAACTCCTGCTCTGCTACACCAGTGCCACCTAACTATTCTTGTGATCTGTTCTACTGGAAGAAAAGCTTAGCAGATTCACCTCACCCGATGACAACATACCAATTTAGCATGGTGTGGGAAATATTTCTAGAGAAAAACATTTAAAAAATGTATCTTCATTTTTTTTAACCACCTATGACTCATAGCGCATGTGACTCTCAAAAGTTACTGGTTCTTGTTATGGAGATTCAGTTACTAAGAAATGTTTAGGGCAATGCTGCCCGGGAAAAGAATGCTAAACAGACCTCAGACTCTCTAGTGCCACCTATAGGTAGCTACCCTGTAAGGCAGGAGCTACAGAGAGACTGCAGAACTACTGATTGCTTTTGAAGAGTGACAGCTTCGGGCACAGACTGCATACATCTCAGTTTACTGCTTTAGGATGCATTCACATGCTGCAGATTTGGTTGCAGAAATTTTTGCAACTGAAAATTGGTTCCATTTACCTGAATGGGGCTTGCAGAAGAGGTAAAGGCATCACAGACATGTCCAATCAGCTATGACGAGTGTGAGTTTTTAATATTTTTTTGCTTCACATTATTTACCTAGTATTATTTTGCTCTGTATTGCAGGATATGAATGATGGATGTCATGTAAAAAGAGCCGCGCTCCAGGCCGTGCAAGTGAATCGAACTTAGATCACCCCAGCAACCGAAAATAATCAAAGCTCGGCTGCGGCCTGTCAGTGGTGCTGGGAAGAACTGAGAATTTAGATGTTTTTTATTTTCAATTATTTTTTATCTTACATAAAATAAAATTAAAAATAGTAAAAAAAAAGTTTATTTTGCTTGTTTATCAAACTAATCTGATAATACAGGGCGAGGTCATGTGAGGACCTCCAGGCAAACAACATCTTTATAAAACTTGCAATTCCTACTGCATGCATTTATTTAGAAACATTTTTAAATGAGATAGTTAGATAGATAGATAGATAGATAGATAGATAGATAGATAGATTGGAGATAGATAGATAGATAGATAGATAGATAGATAGATAGGAGATAGATAGATAGATAGATAGATAGATAGATAGATTGGAGATAGATAGATAGATAGATAGATGATATATAAATAGATAAGATAGATAGATAGATAGATAGATAGATAGATATGAGATAGAAAGATATATAAATAGATAGATATGAGATAGATAGATAGATAGATAGATAGATAGATAGATATATAGGAGATAGATAGGAGATAGATAGATAGATATAGAGATGAGATAGATAGATAGATAGATAGATACGAGATAGAAGATATATAAATAGATAGATATGAGATAGATAGATAGATAGATAGATAGATAGATAGATAGATAGGAGATAGATAGATAGATAGATAGATAGATAGATAGATAGATAGATAGATATGATAGATAGATAGAAAGATAGATAGACAGACGGACGCATGGATGGACAGATAGATAGATGGAGAGAGAGATAGATAGATAGATAGATAGATATAGATAGATAGATAGATAGATATGAGATCCAAATTAAAAATATATATAAATACATTAACTTTCTGTTATTATTACCTTACCGGATTACAGGGCTAGCTTTCACTTATATTTAACAAAAACTGCAATAAAGTAAAACAGAAATCAACCTATTGATTATTATGGGAGCGCATATTGAGCATGCTCTGAGATGTGCATTGTGCAGGGAGGGGGGTGAACTGTCCTCCCCACCTGTTATCTATGTGTCATCCTGTGATGTTTGCCTCTAGCTTTCTAATACATTTGTTAGCATTCTTTGTAGTCCTGCCCTCTGATGATAATGGGATGAATGCTGACCGTGCCCCCAGTGTACACAGCACAAGCTGAAAAGTGTCAGCTGAGTGTCGGAAATAGCAATGTCATATTTTCAAAATGTAATTTTAAAGTACAACATGAAATTTAGAAATATCGACATTTTTCAATGACAACAGAGACAAAGCATCCGGCACGCAGTGATTCCACAGCTGCGCTGCCACACAGTCACTGATACAGATCGCATCATTTCAGGAATATACTTGCCATCTGGTTTCATTGACTACCGCTGTATAAAGCCTGTGACGTGACCTTTCAAGTGGCAGCCGCCGGGCATTACCTCTAATCTTTCTATTGTCTCCTTTATTGTCCGTTTTTAGGGATTTTTTTTATCCCTGTTTGTTCATGTCTATTCATTAAATCTGGCGTACTCCCAGCTTGGCCAATGGAACATCTATGTTTCCTTAACTAAGCGCGCCTATGTCTAGAGCGGAAAAACGGTTCTCCCCGCAGATCACATTTTTTTATTATTAATAATTACATTACAATTTTTTTCTACACGAATTCTGAGCTGCGAACGCTTCACGGCTGATTATAAAAAGAAGAAAAACTAATAAATACAAATTAACATCACAAGTCACAACCTGGCAGAACATTTTTCTCAATTAATGCAATATTTTTTTCTTTCTTTTTAAGTTTTGTATCTCTACCATTAAATGAGTCGTTTTTGTGGTCCTCATCTGGAGTTTTTCATTTGTTGTTTTTACCATTCTGTTTATTTAGGTGAATTTTATTTTTTTATTTTTTTTGTTTGTGCCTAATTATAAATTTAGTTGTCCCTCTTTTTCTTTCTGTATTGTTGCTCAATTTTCTTTGAAGTATAAGATTTTCATTGGTAAGAGGTTGTATTTTTGACTATTACTGGGTTTCTTAGGGGTTTTTGCCTATTAAATTTGTTTTCTTTTGATCTATCTCATTTTTGTTTTGTGGTGCAGTTTTCCTTATTTCTGATTGTGTATTCATACACAATTTCTAGATATTTTTGTATAGAAATTTTAAGGCAGGTGTCGAAAATATGCCGCAAGGTAAGAATGCTTTAGAAAATAGAATATTTTAATCTATTAAGGAAATTCAAAGTGAATGAAGAAAGATAAATCTAAACCAAATGAACGTTTGGTGTGCCCACCCTTTGCCTTCAGAAAAGAATCAATTCTTGTAGGTACACGTGTAGAAAGTCAGGGGTTTAGTAGGATTATAGTCAGGTGTATGAATAACCTACTTTTTCACATGTAGGTTGAAACACAGTCATTAAGGACTCATGCACACAAACATATTTTCTTTCTGTGTCCGTTCCGTTTTTTTGGCAGACTGTATATGGAACCATTCATTTCAACAGGTCCCCCAAAAAAATGTTAAGTTACTCCGTGTACATTCCGTTTCCTTATGTCCGTTCTGCAAAAAAATAGAACATGTCCTATTATTGTCCGCATTACGGACAAGAATACGACTGTTCTATTAGGGGACAGCTGTTCCGCTCCGCAAAATACGGAATGCACACGGACGTCATCTGTGTTTTTTGCGGACCGCAAAATACATACGGTCGTGTGCATGAGCCCTAACTGAAACAGAAACAACTGTGTGGGAGGCCTAAAACTGGGCAAAGAACAGCCAAACTCTGCTACAAAGGTGAGGTTGTGGAAGACAAATCATACACCATGGCAAAATGAGCACAGCAACACAACGCAAGGCAGTTATACTGCATCAGCAAGGTTTTCCCCTGGTAAAGATATCAAAGCAGACTGAGGTCTCAAGATATGCCATGCAAGCTCTCTCGAAGAAGCCTCTACAAAACTTCGGCGGATACACCGCTGCTTCTAAATGTAAGCCCGCTTCCTTGGTATCTTACATTTAGGCAATTTTCTATTCTTAAAACAAGGGTAGAAAATGATGAATTAAATGGGTCTGCCGGCCCGTCTCCGTTCCTGCCCATGCCACTCCCACTTTTTTTAGATCTGGCATGAGAGAGGAGAAGTCGCAGATTGCAGCTCAAAAGACCTTTGCCGCAATCAATTGCATCTGTGTTATAAGGGAATTGTTATGGTTCCTTCAGCCACTGCTGCCTTTCCGGTTGATTGAGGAACCAGGGCTGATCGGCGGCCCTTTCAGACATTGAAGCCTCGGGCCAATGATGTTGGCTTGAGATGGTCCTCACTCTGCATAAAAGGCTGGTGGTACAAGCGCAGGTTGGTGATTTTTTGGTCCTCTGGCTCCCCCTGCTGTTCTCTTATGGTATTGAAGACTCCTTTGGCTTTAGATTTCTAGACTGATATTATGACAACATTTTTGGCTTTGGCGATTTGGTATTGTATTGACCTGGTTCTGACTTTTTGGCATGTTGATTTTATCATTTTCCTCTGGCGTTTTTGTACTTCATTGTCTGGCTGGCATTTGAGCTTTTACCATATGACCGCTCCCTGATTGTCTGTTTGTTGTTCCCTGTTTGTGTGTTGCCCTAATATACATTTCTGAGTAGGGACTGCTGTCAAGTTGTGGAGTCACTACCTGGGGAGAATGTGCAAGTAGGTAGGGATACGATTCCAGGAAGTTTTAGGGCTGCACTATCCCTGTTTATAATTGATGATAGTTGCCAAATCCTTACAGGTTCTTATTTAGTTATTTCCCTTTAAGTGTTATTTGTTAGGGTACCTTTTAATTTAAAGGAATTCCTTTTAATGAGTTAGTTTCTATAACATATACATGCACACTGGACATCCTGAGTAGAAGAGGCCAATAAGTTATCAAAGTCCTATGCAGGAGACAAAGCTTTCAGCTCCACTGATGGCATAGATCAGGTAATGTGGTGTCATTTGACAATCTCTCTCTCTGTCTTACCATGGGGCTTTAGCCATGTAACATGTTGGTAGCGTGGTGACAGAAGCTCACCCCATTTTTGTTACAGGCAACGTGATTAATTTTAAATTTGTAAATTTTGTAACTTTAATGTCTTTTACATATTTTATCACACTTAGGGCTAATGCACACGACTGTTGGACGTTTTGTGGTCTGCAAATTACAGATTCACAAAATGAGGATAATGTCAGTGTTTTTTCCCCATTTTGCGAAATTGAAGGGCAGACCACTAATAGAACAGTCCAATCCTTGTCCGTAATTCAGACAATAATAGTACATAATTATAATTATTTTTTTATGCACAATGGCCATGCGGACATATGGACACTGAATACGCATAGAGTCATTTCCATTTTTTTTCTTGCAGCCCCATTGAAGTGAATGGTTCCACATATGGGCCGCAAAAAAAAAAAAGAACGGAATGGACATGGAAAAAAATACATCCATGTGCAAGAGCCCTTAGTAAAATATTTTAAGTCACTTAGGCTTGTTAAGCCTATTTTATTCTTGAGTCTTTGAATTAATGGTAAAACATAAGGCAAAAAGCCATACCTTCGACAAGGAAACAAGGATAACCAACTCAATTATACACATAAACATAGGAACTTGGGTGCAGAAAAATGATGGCAGGTGCTCTGGACTAATGAGTCAAAATTTTAAATATGGGGCTGTTACAGAAGGCAATTTGTTCATTGAAGGGCTAGAGTGTGGTGCCATAATGAGTGTCTGCAGGTAACAGTGATGCATGGTGGAGGTTTCTTGCAAGTTTGGGACCTCATTTTAGCAAATGAAGTTGGGAATTTGGTCAGGGTTAAAGGGGTTGCCTCACTTCATCAAATAACATCATCTTGACAAAGTTTTTACAAGGCACTTATTAATGTATAACCCTACCCCTTTGCAGACTTAATTCATTTTTCAATCGCATTATACACTACTCCTTTCCAGGGGTTACAACAACTGCTGCAATCAAGCAGCTGTGGCCTTCCTTGCACACTGTAGCCAAAAGCACCAGCGCTAATGTCTGGCACTATGGTAAAAATGAATCAAGCAAGCAAAGGAAGCAATATGGACAATCACAATACATTAACTTTTTCTACATGATAAATACCATTTGCTAAAGTGAGACTATCCCTTTAATGGTGTCCTCAATTATGAAAAATACAGGCAAACACTTATCCATCATGTGATATCCTCATAGAGGCACCTGAATGTCTCCAAGTTTATTCTGCAGCAGGATAACGACCCCAAACATACAGCTAATGTCATTAAGAACAATCTTCAGTGTAAACACTGAAGGCATTGAGAATTTGCAAAAGAGTTTGCTTCTCACCGAGCAGGCACTCTTTGGGGTAGATGAGGGGAAGGGTGACAGCGAGGGGGCTGAGGAGAGTGAGGTAGCTAGCTGAGTAACAATTCGAAAGCAGGGTAGAGAGAAGAGTGCCAGGGAGGCTAGCCCTGATCTGACACACCCCAACAAGTTTGCACGGTTGGCAGATGAGGGGGAAGACAGTTCAGGGACAGCACCGCTGCAGCCGGACACTTCCTCTGTGAGACAGGGGAATGTCGGCTCCAGTAAGCAGGGGACCAGGAGAGCAAGGCAGGCCAGACAGGTGCTGGTAGTGGGTGACTCTATTATTAGGGGAAAAGATAGGGCAATCTGTCACAAAGACTGTGATCACCGAACAGTGTGCTGTCTCCCCGGCGCAAGAGTTCGACACATCGAGGATCGGGTTGACAGATTACTGGGAGAGGCTGGAGAAGATCCAGCGGTCATGGTCCATTTCGGAACCAATGACAAAGTTAGAGGTAGATGGAGCGTTCTTAAAAATTATTTAAGGGATGTAGGTCAAAGCTTTAGGGCAAGGACCTCAAAGGTAGTATTTTCCGAGATACTGCCTGTACCACGAGCCACACAAGAAAGGCAGCGGGAGATTAGGGAGGTTAACAAGTGGCTCAAGAACTGGTGTAGGAAGGAGGGGTTCAGGTTCCTGGAGAACTGGGCCGACTTCTCTGTCGGCTACAGGCTCTATCGTAGGGACGAACTGCACGTCAATGGGGAAGGGGCAGCTTTCTTGGGGAGAAAGATGGCTAGAAGGTTGGAGGAGTGTTTAAACTAGGGACTGGGGGGAGGGTACTTACATTATAGGAAGGGAAGATAGTGCAGATAGAGACCAGGGGCAAGGTAGTGGGACTGGGGGGGGGGGATGGAAGGAGGGACTAGAACAGTTCAGAAGGAAAGGTGTAGGGTTAAGAATATACAAAAACCTCTTAATTGTATGTACACTAATGTCAGAAGCCCGACTAATAAAACTGGGTTACTGGAATTAGTGATATGGGAGGAGGACTATGATTAAGTGGGAATAACTGAGACATGGCTAGATGATAGCTATGACAGTGGGAATAACTGAGACATGATGGGATAATAGCTATGACTGGGCCGTCAATGTACAAGGTTACAGTCTGTTTAGAAAGAGTCGTCAAAACCGGAGGGGGGGGGGGTCTGCCTCTATGTGAAGTCCTATCTAAAGCCCACAGTCCGAGAAGATATAAGTGAGGGACATGAACATGTGGAGTCACTGTGGGTAAAGATACATGGCGGTAAAAACAATGATAAATTACTAATAGGAGTTTACTATAAACCAAAACCACCTAATATACCAGAGTCCACAGAAAATCTATTACTAAACGAGATAAACAAGGCGGCAAATCATAATGAGGTTGTTATTATGGGGGACTTCAACTACCCAGATATAGACTGGGAAACTGAAAGCTGTACATCCCATGAAGGAAACAGGTTCTTGGCAATAACCAAAGACAATTAACTTTCCCAACTGGTTCAGGACCCGACTAGAGGGACGGCCATACTGGACTGAGAATTAACCAATAGACCTGATAGAACAACAGATGTGCAGGTTGGGGGACACCTGGGAAATAGTGACCATAAAGTAATAACCTTCCAATTATCATTCAAAAGATTATTTCTACAGGGAGGAACAATAATACCAGACTTCAAAAAAGCGAAATTTAGCCAACTAAGAGAGGCCATAGACCTAACTAACTGGGACAAAGTCCTCAAAAACAAAAATACAGCCACAAAATGAGATATCTTTAAAAGCATCCTAAATTCTCATTGTGAGAGGTACATACCGTTTGGAAAAAAAAGGTTAAGGAACAAAAACAAGCCAATGTGGATAAATAGGAATGTAAAGAAAGCAATAAATGACAAAAAGAAAGCATATAAATCACTAAGACAGGAGGGTAGCGAGGAAGCACTGAAAAACTATAAGAAAAAAATAGAACATGTAAAAAACAAATAAAAGCTGCCAAACTAGAGACTGAGAGATTCACTGCCAAAGAGAGTAAAACTAACCCTAAAATGTTCTTCAATTATATAAATGGTAAAAAGTATAAATCTGAATCTGTCTGCCCTTTAAAGAGTAATGAAGGAAGGGGGGAGTTGCAGAGAGCGACAAGGAGTAAGCAAAGCTGTTAAATATTTTTTTCTCCACTATATTCACTGAGGAAAATAAACTGTCAGATGAAATGCAGAATGTAAAAGTAAATCCCCCATTAAAAGTGTCCTGTCTGACCCAGGAAGAAGTACAACAGCGACTTAAAAAGATTAAAATAGACAAATCGCCAGGACCGGATGGCATACACCCCCGTATCCTAAAGGAATTAAGTAATGTCATAGCCAGACCATTATTTCTGATATTTACGGACTCTATACTGACAAGGAATGTTCCAGAGGATTGGCGCATAGCAAATGTGGTGCCAATATTCAAAAAGGGTCCAAAAACAGAGCCTGGAAACTATAGGCCGGTAAGTTTAACATCTATTGTTGGTAAACTGTTTGAAGGGTTTCTAAGAGATGCTATCTCGGAGTATCTCAATGAAAATAAGCAAATAACACCATATCAGCATGGCTTCATGAGGGATCGGTCATGCCAAACGAATTTAATCAGTTTCTATGAGGAGGTTAGTTCTAGACTTGACAGCGGCGAATCAATGGATGTCGTATATCTGGACTTCTCCAAAGCATTTGACACTGTACCTCATAAAAGGTTAGTATATAAAATGAGGATGCTCGGACTGGGAGAAAATGTCTGTATGTGGGTAAGTAACTGGCTAAGTAACAGAAAACAGAGGGTGGTTATTAATGGTACAAACTCAGATTGGGTCACTGTCACTAGTGGGGTACCTCAGGGGTCAGTACTGGAGGGGTCAATGTCACTAGTGGGGTACCTCAGGGGTCAGTATTGGGCCCTATTCTCTTCAATATATTTATTAATGATCTTGTAGAAGGCTTGCATAGTAAAATATAAATTTTTGCAGATGACACTTAACTGTGTAAAGTAATTAACACTGAAGAGGACAGTTTTCTGCTACAGAGGGATCTGGATAGATTGGAGGCTTGGGCAGAGAAATGGCAGATGAGGTTTAACACTGACAAATGTAAAGTTATGCACATGGGAAGGAATAATGCAAGTCACCCGTACATATTAAATGGTAAAACACTCGGTAACACTGACATGGAAAAGGATCTAGGAATTTTAATAAACAGCAACTTAAGCTGCAAAAACCAGTGTCAGGCAGCTGCTGCCAAGGCCAATAAGATAATGGGTTGCATCAAAAGGGGCATAGATGCCTGTGATGAGAACATAGTCCTACCACTTTACACATCGCTAGTCAGACCACACATGGAGGACTGTGTACAGTTCTGGGCGCCTGTGAACAAGGCAGACATAGCAGAGCTGGAGAGGGTTCAGAGGAGGGCAACTAAAGTAATAACTGGAATGGGGGGACTACAGTACCCTGAAAGATTATAAAAATTAGGGTTATTCACTTTAGAAAAAAGACGACTGAGGGGAGATCTAATAACTATGTATAAATATATCAGGGGTCAGTACAGAGATCTGTCCCATTATCTATTTATCCCCAGGACTGTGACAAGGGGACATCCTCTGCATCTGGAGGAAAGAAGGTTTCTACACAAACATAGAATAGAATTCTTTACGGTAAGAGCAGTGAGACTATGGAACTCTCTGCCTGAGGAGGTGGTGATGGTGAGTACAATAAAGGAATTCAAGAGGGGCCTGGATGTATTCCTGGAGTGTAATAATATTACAGGTTATAGCTACTAGAGAGGGGTCGTTGATCCAGGGAGTTATTCTGATGCCTAATTGGAATCGGGGAGGAATTGTTTATTCCCCTTAAGTGGTGAAAATTGGCTTCTGCCTCACAGGTTTTTTTTGCCTTCCTCTGGATCAACTAGCAGGAAACAGGCCGAACTGGATGGACAAATGTCTTTTTTCGGCCTTATGTACTATGTTACTATGTTACATAGGAGCAGTAATATAGTAATAGTAATATTAGTTATATTCGTGAGCATAGAAAGCAGTATTATGGTAGTTATATTCTTAACCAAATCTCTTGTTATTGAAATCCAGGACAACAATATCCAAAGAGACAAGCAGTTGGCATGTAACAAGTAATAGCATACAAATAAACAGAGGCAACGCCGATGCGAGAAAATATCAGTATGCATACAGTCTCACCGGACAAAGGTGCAAAGTGAACCTGACGTCACAGAGATACGTATAGGCAGTGCAAATAATTATGTCAAACCAAACAAAACGATAAAAAGGTTAGAAAGAAAGAGGGATGACAGGAAGGTCAGAGGGGAGGGGAGGGAAGGTGTGTTCTTCAGGCATCTGCTTTAACGAACCGTAGATCGAAAGGACCTCCATGGGAGCCATGTCTTAAGGAATTTGAAGTGGGTATAAGATTCCCAACGCGAGATCTGATCAACTTTTTCAATCCAGTGCTGAAGAGAGGGCGGAGATGTATTTTTCCATAGAAAAGGAACTAATAAGCGGGCTGCTGTTATGAGGATGGTGGGGAGGTTATGCCTAGACGGTGTCAAAGTGGAGTTGGGGCACCATAAAAGGATTAATTTTGGGTCTAGAGACACAGAGGTGGAGCAGACTGAGTTAATCTTGGATTCTACCTGATCCCAAAAAGGGCGTATCTTCAGACAAAACCACCATATGTGTGAGAGTGAGCCTACTTCTGTGCCGCACCTCCAGCAGACCTCAGAAATCTCTGGATTGATACTGTGTAGAAATTCTGGTGTTTTGTACCAGCGAGAGAGAAGCTTGTAGGAATTTTCTTGAATCCTAACACATCTGCTAAAGCCATGTGAGTGGGTCAGGATGAAAGCTTTCTCTGGGTCACTGAGACGTAGAGATAGTTCCCTCTCCCATGAACTAAGATAATGTAGCTCTATCTGAGATGAGGACAAGAGCTCTTTGTATAGAATAGAGAGAGGTCTGCTGGGGGGGCGGCCAGATAGCTTCTGTTCCAGCCAAGTCAAGGAGGAGCAGAGAGGTATATTTAATTTCAGGTGGCGTATATCTTTCTTAAAACCAAAAAGGTGCGTAAAGGGGGCGGAGACCACCTGAGGCAACTTCAGTACACAATCCCAGTCAAACGACCCCCCAGGCAAGAGCACGTCCTTCAAAGTGTGATGAGCTAAGAGTGCCCATACTCCAGAAGGGGTGCCGACTGTAGGGTGGATGAAAGGGTGTAAGAGTGGCAACGGTAGCTCGGAGCTAGGAAAGTGCAACAGTCCTGCCCGATATAGCGATGACCACACAAGGAGAAGCCCCTTCCACAGCACTGAGATCTTAGTGGACGATGAGTGACATGTGCGCACTCCCCAAAGGACCAGCTTTTCCCGAACAGCAAGTAGATCCCGTTCCAGGTGGGAACAGATACTAGTCGGTTGTCCTACAAGGAGGCCAATGCCACGGCTAATGAGGTTAGCTTTATAATAAAGGTGGATATCCGGCATGCCAATACCACCAAACCTCCTCTCCTTCGTAAGGATATTATAAGCTATTCTAGGGGAGCGACCCCTCCAAAGAAAGAATGACAACACCCGGCGCGTCTCCACAAAAAATGAATGGGGAACCCATATGGGCAGGGTTTGTATAAGGTACAAGAATTTGGGTACAATATAGATTTTTAAATAATTTTTCCTCCCTACCCAAGACACAAAGGGCAGTTTTAGAGATTGTAGATGGGACCGAACTGATTGCAGGAGCGGGGCACAATTTGAGGTATAGAGGTTCTTGGGGTCAGCTGTAACCTGAATACCCAGAAAGGGAATATCCGTCTGGGCCCATTTGAAAGGTGTTGAGCGCCGCAGGGTATCAACCACCGCGGAGGGGCAAGAAACATTCATAGACATAGACTTTGTATAATTTATTTTGAAATTGGAGATACGTCCAAAGCTTTCAAAAAGGGAGAGCAATTTCGGGAAAGATGTTGCAGGGTTTGAGGTCATGATTAAAAGGTCATCTGCAAATGCAGCCGTCAAATGGTTTTGAGGGCCGGTATTGATGCCTTCAATCTCGGGGGACTGACGGATTTTGCATAACAACGTCTCCATTACCAGGACAAAAAGAGTCGGTGAGAGCGGGCATCCCTGCCTGGTGCCATTTGATATAGCAAAGGTTGGGGAGAGGGTACCATTTACTTTGACCCTGGCAGATGGGGCCCTATAAAGCGTAAAAATGGCCTCTATGAATTGAGCAGGTAAGCCAAACCTCGACAGGGTCAGAGACATAAACTGCCAACTGACCCTGTCGAAGGTCTTTTCAGCGTCGGTGCTTAGAAGCACAAGAGGTTTGTTATTGGAACGCGCCCAGGATATCAGATGCAATAGACGGACCGTATTTTCACAGCCCCGCCTGCCAGGGACAAACCCAACCTGCTCACCCTGTATAATATCTGGTAGCAGGAGTTGGAGACACTGGGCAAGAATCTTCGCCCACCATTTGATGTCTGCATTCAGCAGGGAAATAGGGCGATAACTGCCACATTCCAAAGGGTCCTTATTCTCTTTTGGGAGAATAGTAACATGGGCCATGAGGGATTGCGGCGGTAACGAGCCTCCAGATAGGAGGTGGTTACAGAGGGTATTAAAGTGGGGAACAAGGATATTTTTAAAAGTTTTATAATAAGAGATATTAAACCCGTCGGGCCCAGGGCTTTTACCGGAGGGGATGGATGAAAGCACTTTCAAGATTTCCGAATCCATGACTGGGATAAGAAGTTGAGCTGACTGTGAGGGAGTTAGGGATGGGAGGTTATGCGAGCTGAGAAATTCATTTGCTTCAGTAGCAATAGTATGGGTGGTAGCGTGTGCAGGCAGAGGCAAATTATATAGTTTGGAGTAAAACTCACAAAACGCAGACGCTATGTCTGGTGTGGTTTTCTTCAGTGCGTTTGTAGAGTCCCTTATGGCGGGTATGAACGAGTCCATCCGCTGCTTTTTACATAGAGCAGTCATTAGCTTGTTGCCTCTATCTCCATGTGCATAAGCCTTGAATCTGGAGCGAATAAGCAATTTCGCCGACGTAACGTTCAAAAGGTTCTTAAGCTCATTTCTTGCGTCATATAGCTCTCGTGCCACTGCCTCCGCTTGGGAACGTTTGTGCGAGAGCTCAAGTGCCGTGATGCGCGAGATCAAACCACTCTGGGCGCGCAGGCGAGCCTTTTTCAAGTGGGCCCCCATAGCGATGAGCTCACCCCGCACCTCAGCCTTGTGCGATTCCCAAATAATAGCAGGGGAAGGGGGAGGTGATCCTACTACGTTACGTATGAAAAAATCAGACAAGGTGGAATTCAGCCTGGCCACATTGGGGGGGGATTGGATCAGGGTGTCATTCAGACGCCATAGCCACTCTTTCTTTGGGAGCTCGGTGAGGGAAATAGCTAAAGAGATCGGTGCGTGTTACCAATCTTGGCATCAACCACCAGGTGAGCTTTATCGGAGGAGAGGAAGAGGTAGTCTATCCGATGATAGGAGTTTTTTGCTGGTGAGTAGTAGGTATAGGTCCTGCCCGCAGGGTTTAGGGTGCACCACATGTCCCTCACATCCAGTTTCCTCAGGGCAATTTTTAACCGCCGGAGGACCCTGTGTGTGATATTAGAACTGTTGGAAGAAGAGTCCAAAGAAGGCTCCAAGGCGTACATTGAAGTCTCCTCCTAAAAGAAGCATACCATCCCAGAATGCTTCTAACTGCTTGAGGACTTGAAGGAGCCATTGGACCTGACCTCTATTGGGAGCATAGACATTTGCAAGGGTTACAGGGGTGTCCGCGATGAGACCTTTAAGAAACAGGTATCTCCCCTCAGGATCGGAGGAGGACGCCAGAAGCTTAAAGGGGAGACCCTTATGCACAGCAATACTGACTCCTCGGCTAGCCGAGCAATAGGTACTGTGGTACCACTGACTAAATCTAGATGTGGGTAAATTAGGAATTTTGGCAGTTCTAAAATTAGTTTCTTGTAGGTAAATGATGGAGGACTTACATTTCAGTAGCTGAGAGATGATTTGCGACCTCTCACACGGCTCATTCAAACCTCTGGCGTTAAGGGAAGAGACGACAATGCTAGACATGATCATAAAACATACAGGTGAGCAGGATCAGAACATCCCTAGCAGATCCGACGGTATCAGCAGAACTATTAAATAGCGAGCAAAACAAGGGCGGAGGGGGTGGGGACACAAGGGGTAACAGAGCGAGAAGAAGGAGCACAAAAAGGGGGAAAATGAGAGAAAAAGAGATCACATTAATAAAAAGCATATCCCAAATAAAGGAAAACTGTCCCACATAGCACCTGAGGTACAGAGGATCCTTTTTCATCACAGCAGCTTGCCGGGATCCATCGGGGGGGGCCTCTGTGGGACATCTGAGAGCCCTGGGAGAGCAATCAGAGAGTGGGAGGACATCAAATACACAAAGGCATGAGAGCCGGTGTGGCCCCATCAGAATATGTGCAATGGGGGAGACAAAAGGTAAACAAATATGAACTTGTATGAAAATAAAAAGCAAGTAGAAAACCGGTGACACGGAGAATGTCCACAGTGAGGACAATATACTTTACTCCATAGCCGCCGCGGGGATGAGACCCAACGATGAAACCCCACTCGGACGTAGGTGGTTAAGTCCCTTCAGGTACGGACTCGATCTTTCTTGGGCCTGTCTGGTTTCCCCGGTGAGACAGCGATCCATTTATCAAGCTTGGGAGGAGTAGGTAAAGGGTCCCCCTGGTCCGCAGGAAGCCAAGATGGCACATCAATAGGCGGGATGCCGAGAGAGTCCCAGAGTGAAGCTAAATCCGACGGGGTACGTACAGTGAGTTGCTTGCCGTTCTTCATAATGGCCAATCCGAACGGGTACAGCCAACTGAAAGGGGTAGATGAGGCCCTTAAGGCGTCCAATAGGGGTTTCAGGAGTTGCCTCTTGGCCAGGGTGGCGGGCACCAGATCTTGGAAGAATAATATGGCGGAGTCCGCGTATCGTAGATCATCAGCCTCCCTGCTGGCACGCAGCAGTTCCGCGGTGTCGATGAAACTTAGAAGGCCACAAACGACATCACGTGGCAGGTCAGTTGGTTTAGGCCTGGGTCGCAGTGCTCGGTGGATCCGTTCAGTGACCACCGTAGCTGCCCTCTCGGGGGCCCAGCAATTGTGCGGAGATTTCTCCTGCGACCTTGCGCAGAACTTCCGCGGCGATGGTTTCGGGTAGGCCCCGTATCCGAATATTGCGGTGCCTGCTCCTATTCTCTTGATCTTCGATACGAAGAAGAGCGTCATTGAGTAAGTCGCGATGCGATTGCAGTGCAGAGCAGGTTTTGCTTTCATGCTGGAGGATGGCGTCTTGCGATGTTTCTAGCGCCAAGACACGATGGCCTAAGCCGCGCAGGTCATCTTTAATGTCCTCCAAGTCTTTCTTTAGAGGTGCCAGAGCTGTCTCCAACAGTTCTCTGAGGACCGCTTTAGAGATATTGGGTTTCCTCCTAGTGTTGCGGCACTCGGAAGCCTCCGACAAGCTACCCGCATCAGTGAGGTCTTCAGCGTCCAAGGGTGGAGGTGCGCATGGCGCCATCTTTGAGGCCTCGGCAGGACGCGGTTTCGGCTGTTTTTTGAGAAATAGCTCCATGCCGGGTTGATGGGAGCGTGGTTGAGTCAGCTCAGGATGGTCCTTGGGTCTTTCTCTGCCAATTTTTCCCATTGGTGAGCAAACCAGAAGCGTCTAATAAGGGGCAAAACACCAAGCTAGGAGAGGAGCTCAGCACACAGCAGCCATTTAACTTCACGGCCAAGCTCCGCCCCCTATAGTAGTTATATTCTTGTACATAGGAGGCAGTATTATAGAAGTTATATTCTTGTATATAGAAGGCAGTATTATAGTAGTTATATTCCTGTACATAGGAGCAGTATTATAGTAGTTAAATTCTTATACATAGGGGCAGTATTAAAGTAGATATATTCTTGTACATAGGAGGCCGTATTATAGTATTTATTAGAGATAAGTGAATTTTTTAAAAATTCAATTTGGTCAGTTCACCAAATTTTCCAAAAAGATTTGATTCGATCTGAATTTATTTGTGGCGAATCTCATTAAAAAACAGCTATTTCCTGGCTGCAGAGAGCATGTATAGTGATGTAGAACACTGTGCCTTGCAGTAACATGCATAGGAAGTTTGCTGTGGTAGTGAAACAATACTGTGAGTCAGTATGACATGCAGATGACAGGCGTAGCTCTTAGAATCACTGCACACTTCACTTCAAAACTGACCAAATAACTCAAGTGTGAACTCCGCCTTACAGGTCAATGTTAGCGCCAGGTATAAAGAACCGTGCAGAGGCCATTAGAAGAAGGGTCAAATAAATGGTGATGTCATCCGGGCCAAAAAGGAAAAATAGTGCCCCAGTCATGGAGTGAGAAGGGTGGGAACAGCATGAGAAGTGGCCCAGTGACAGAGTGGTGAGGTAGCAGCAGCATGAGGAGACCATAGAGTGTTGGGGTGACATCAGCATGAGGAGACCACAGAGTGGTGAGGTGGCAGCAGCACGAAGAGACCACAGAGTGGTCCGGTAACATAGTTGTGAGCTGTCAGTATTGTGAGTATGTGTGTATTGATGTGGCAGCATAGTTGTGAGTATTGATGTGGCAGCAGCATAAGACCAAAGATTAGGGAGGTGGCAGCAGCATGAGGAGACCAAAGAGTGGCCCAGTGACAGAGTGGGGCAGTGGAAGCAGCATCAGGAGACCACAGAGTGTTGAGGTGGCAGCAACATGAGGAGACCACAGAGTGGCCAATGACAGAGTATTGAGGTGGCAGCAGCATCAGGAGAACACAGAGTGGCCCACTGACATAGTGCTGAGCTGGCAGCAGCATGAGGAGACCACAGAGTGACTCAAGGATAGTGTGTTGAGGTAGCAGCAGCATGAGGAGACCACAGAGTGGTCCAGTGACAGAGTGGTGAGGTGGCAGCAGCATGGGGAGACCACAGAGTGGCCCAGTGACAGATTGGGGAGGTGGCAGCAGCATGAGGAGACCACAAAGTGGCCCAAAGACAGAGTTTTGAGGTAGCAGCAGCATGAGACCACCGAGTGGCCCAATGACAGTGTGTTGAGGTGGCAGCAGCATGAGGAGACCACAGAGTGGCCCAATGACATAGTTGTGAGGTGGAAGCAGCATGAGGAGACCACAAAGTGGTTCAATGACATAGTTGTAAGGTGGCAGCTGCATGAGAAGACCACAGAGTGGTAAGGTGGGGGGCAATATCAGTAGAAATTGAAGATAGTGGGTGGCAGTAGGAGCAAATGGCAGCAGGTGTGTGGCATCAGGCAGGTGGCAGCATCAGAATAGTAGCTGAAGCAGGTAACCAGAAGAAACAGGTCTCATTTGACAAAGTGTTGGTGTGGCACCATGGATGATCTAGTCTGATGCATCCAGCCCTGGTGTGTGGAAATCCTGGCTGATCCATGCCTGATTCATCTTCACAGAGTTCAGTTTCTCCCCATTTTGGGTGGACAGGCAAGTTCTCCTTGGTTAACTATGGCCCCCGCTGCACTAAACATCTGATCTGATGCCACACTGCTTGCTGGGCAGGAAAGCTTGTCCAGGGCAAACTCGGCCAGTTGCGACCACAAATCGAGTATGGCTGCCCAGTAGTCCAGGGGATCTTCGATGTAGGGCGGCAGGGTTCACTGCAAGTATGCCACAACCTGCTGATTCTGCTCTATGTCTACCTGCTGCTGGTGAGCAGTAGTTTCTGCGGAGTGAAAAAAACTGCTCATAAGCCACTCTAGACTTAAGTTGCTGCTGATGGAGCTGGTACTGTTTCTGCACCCCCCCCCCTCCCCCCCAGCAGCGATGGCAGTGGAACAAGTGCTCAAAGTCCCGCCCCCGTCTGACCTGCGTGAGGATGGGGGATGGCGCACATAGGCAGTGGCCAACTGATTACATAAAGTAGGATGTCTCGATAGTAGTTAAGTTTATCCTTCCTCTCAGCGTGTGTAGAAAAAAAGGCCCCCATTTTGGACCGGTAGCGATGGTCTAACATGGTGGAGAGCCAGTAGTCATCCCTCCACCGAAGGGTGACAATTCGTCTGTCACTATGCAAGCAACTGAGCATGCAATTCACCATTTGTGCAAGTAACTCGAAGGGACCAACTGCCTTTATTTACACTGCATAACGCCACAGTGTGTCTGGGTCATCTGCCTCGTCTTCCTCATCGCCCTGTAGCAAATCCAGCTGCTGGTGCTCCTCCTCTCCTGTCACCAGCCATTTCTCTACACATTTCTTGTGCTCCAATGTCCTCCTCCTCCTCCAGTTCAGCCCTACAGGGCTCAAGTGGCCATGAGATCTAGGCGCTACATCTCCAGTCCCCTGACCAACCAGATTTACCAGTAAAACAGTAAATAATTGGTTAGGTGCAAAAAAACTAGACAAGCAGCGGCGCCCTAATTGGAGTAGGTTCACACTCCTAAATAACCAAGATAAAAATAAAGTAGAAGAAGTTGTGTCTACCTCTAAATCTATATAAGAAATAAATAAAAGGGAACATTTCCTGTGAGTCTATGGGGGTAATTTATATACTTGAGTGCCCGTGCGGACTCCAGTATATTGGCAGAACATTAAGGAAATTAAAAGTTCGTGTGGCAGAACACATTAGAAATATTAAAAAGGGGCTTGAGACCCATAGTGTCTCGGCACATTTTAAGAGATTCCATCAGAAGGATCCCACTGGTCTAAAATTCTGTGGTGTGGAACTAGTAAAGCGTCACTGGCGAGTGGCGAGGAGGTAATCCCGCTACTCAAATTAATAAAAGAGAAGCGCAATGGATCTTTGAAATGAACACGTTGGAGCCGCATGGACATAACATTGAATGGGATATAAAAGCGGTCTGTATGATGTAATCTGTCTGATACAGTATGGTTTTAGATATATTATCTGTAATATTGCTATTTTTAAGTCTGGAACTGATGGTTCATTTCTATGTCATTGGAGATTTTTAATGAAATATATTGTGTTTTCTGATAGATATTTTTTAGGTGTTTTTAAATTATGTTGTGATTGACATGCCGCCGGACAACGGAAGTCCGTATTGGTTCCGGGGTAAAGGTTTTTATACACTCATGGATTATGGCGGTATGTGTACCGCAGCCCCTGAAGAAGCTAACTGCATTTGGAATTTGTAAGTACAATAAACCCCTGTTATTCAAGAGTTTTGAGGGTACTGCACCATTTCTTCTGTTTCCTTTGTAAAGGCAGTTCTGACCTGGAGTTGAAATCAGCGGTCGGTGGCTCAAGGCGGGATCTGACAACCAGCTGGGAGTGCACGCAGTTTTTTCTTTCCTTGTGAACGACTCATCTGTGACTGTTACTTCCGAAAGCTGGATGTGAACTTGGTGCCCTTTTGTTTATAAGTGTTGCTCAACGACATCCAGATTTACCAGTATCTGTTCCAGGACATGAATCAGTGAAATGACGTTGTTCATCCCGTAGTCCTGGCGACTGACAAATAATGTGGCCTTCTCAAAGGGTCCTAACAAACAGCAGGTGTCACGCATAAGCTGCCACTCGCTAACATCGAAGTTGCACAGGGGAGTACCTCTGTCCTCCTGTATCATCAAGAAATCGTTTAAGGCCTTTCTCTGTTCATATAATCGTCCAACATATGAACATATGGAGGGTGGAATTCCAACAGGTGGAAACGTCACATATCAGTCTATGTTGGGGGACGCCGTTCTGCCTCTGCAGCTCAAGGAGGGTGGGCTTTGCGGTGTATGAGTGGCTGAAGTGCATGCAAAGTTTCCTGGCTATTTTCAGGATGTCTTGCAGATGGGGTGAAGACTTCAGGAACCGCATTACAACCAGATTGAACACGTGCGCCATGCATTGTGCATGGCTCAGCCTTCCTTGAAGGCAGCGCCGACACCATGTTCTTCCTGTTGTCGGTCACCGTGGTTCCGATTTTGAGTTGTCGAGGAGAAAGTGAGGATTCGATTTCTTGATAAAGGACACAGAGCAGTTCCTCCCTTTTGTGACTCCGTTCACCCAGGCAAACTAGGTGCAGAACAGCGTGACACTGCCGTGCCCTGCACATGTGGTATGCTGGAGGGGCACTGTGAATTGAGGTAATGATAGAGGATGAGGAGGCAGAGGCGGACATTGTCACAGGACCAATGACATTAGAACTTGGAGGCGGAAGAGGCGTCATCTGGCCGAGTTGCTTGTGTGGCTGGGCAGAAACCACATTCACCCAGTGGGCCGTAAAGGACATATATTGGACTGGCCCACTTTCTGTTCTCTGTATGTGTGCAAGGCTGGTACTTCCTTTTTCACAAAGAAATGACGGCTAGGGACTCTCCACCTCGGCTTGGCACAAGCCATCAGTTCCCTGAAAGGTGCAGAGTCCACCACTTGGAAAGGGAGGGACTGCAGCACCAGCAAATTGGCTAGGAGCATGTTCAGCTTCTGCGCCGTTGGATGAGTGCACACATACTGCTGTCTCTTGGCAATCGCTTCGGTGATCAATTGCTGATGGAATGACTAACGAGGAGCAGGAGCATCAGGACCAGCAGATGATGGGAAGGACAGACATCTCCCTTCGGCTGAGGTGGTGGAGCCTTGACTGTATAAAATTGGGAAGCGTGCCACTGGGTGATGCAGCAGTTGCTGCGGCAGGCTGCACCACCACATCAGAGCCACAATTCTCCCAGGCCACTTTATGGTGATGCTGCATGTGTTGACGTAGGGCCGTAATGCCAAAATTGGCACCCTGCCCACACTTCATCTTCTGCACACAAATTCGGCAAATGGCCATGTTCACCTCCTCTGGAGGCCTAACAAAAAATTGCCACACTGCTCAGTATGGCCTTTTCCTCCCAACACTCCGCACTGACTGCCTGCTAACGCTGCCTCCATGAACCCCTGACCGCTATTTTCCGGGCAGGTAGGCTTTTGCGAAGAGGGTGGTCTACCCCGTGCACGTTTGGCTCCCGACCTTCCACTGCTGCCACCCTGCTGGCTCAGCCACTGCCTCATGCGCAAGCTGCCAACCCCTTCTCCTGATGATGATGATAAAGGCCCTTCTCCCAAGTGTGATCGGCTGCATCATCCTCAAACGCTACTGTCTGCACGTCACTGATAAGGAATGATAGATCAGCCAGCACTCGGTAGATGTGTCGCACGGGAAGGAGCTCTCTCCACAGTACACACGATAAGAAATATCCCAGCGACTTTTCTTGCTTTTAATCTCTGTTTATAATTTTATTATGCAAATCATAAAGGTTGCCCGGACGCGTTTCAGCTAATGAGCCTTCTTCAACGGACCCGTTGAAGAAGGCTCATTAGCCGAAAAGGCGTCCGGGCAACCTTTGTGATTTGCATAATAAAATTATAAACAGAGATTAAAAGCAAGAAAAGTCGCTGGGATATTTCTTATCGTGTGCACGTCACTGATGTCTCCCTCAACTGTCTCAGGGCAAGGAGCCTGACCCCTCACAACACCTGCTCCCACGCGACTCTCATCATCACTACTTGCCCGCCTACCGGAGGAAGCAGCGGATGTCTCCTCCACATCTTGGCTGGGCAGTAGCTGCTGACTGTCCACTAGTAGCTCATCCTCACTGAAAAGTGGAGCCGAGCCTATGGCATATAATACTTCTCACACTGAGGGAACAGAAAATGACAGGGGCATGTTGAGGACAGTTGGGGGCACAGAGCCTGCTCCCGGGCCATGCCAACTAAGTGTCGTGTCAGAGGAACCCACCGACTATTGGCTGGTGGTGTCTGATGTCACTTGCGACAAAGTCGAAGACCGAGTCCACCATTCAAGCACCACTGGGTTGCTGGTCAAGTCACGACCGTTAGATGACACCAGGAGCTCAGGCCTCTAGCTAAGACTCCTGCTGCAACCCCCCTCCCCTTCTTCTGCTGCCTGTGACAGAACCATTTTGGCCATTTCCCGTTTCCTTTGAAGGGCCTGTCACCTGTCTGTCTGACATACCGTATAATAAAAGAATTAAATTAACATTAAAATAATGCCCCCCAAAAAAAAAAAAGGTTGTAGTACAATGTTACCTCACCACAAAATGGCAATTAAGACATATTTTTTCCAATTGATAAACCCCCCCAAAAAATAGCAATCACAATTCACTACAGAATGGATAATAGGAAGTAGGTATATTACCTTTTAATACACCCTGTAAATGGCTGTAGTACAATGTAACTTCACCGCAGAACGGGAATAAAGACGTATATTTTTACCTTTTTTTTCCTATTAATAAGTTTATATAAGTTTATATTATATTATATTATATTAATAATATGCTATTAATGTATAGTATATTAATTATACAAGTTAAACAAGGTAAAATCAACACAGAATGGCTAATAGGACGTACGTACCTTTCCTATTACTATAACCTGTAAATATCACACAGAACTTGCACCCCAATCACAAGCAAGGTTGCTGGAATTAATGATGTATAATATCGGGCAAACAACCTAAGAGCAGCAGTATAACTGCAGTTTGGATCCCCAATTAGTGCAGCAAGTTGTAATAGAATCGCTCCTATTGCACCCTGTTCTCCTTTTATAGTTTAGATGATGCCGCCCAATCCTTTCCCTACACCTTGACTAATCTTTCCCTGAACTTGTAAATTGCTTTTTCAGCACAATGAAGTCTTTCCTAGCACTGTCCCTAGCGCCTGCTGACGTCTCCCCCTGCACTAAGTACAGTTGAATAGGTATGGATGCATAACACAGGTCCCATGGCATTGAGCACCGGTAACCTGCTGTTGGTCCATGCTTTAGTTCCATGTTCTTTGGACATTACATAAAAGGAAACACAGAGGTTTCACACATCACCTGTGATTCAATGCAGGTTTTTCTCCCATAGAAGTATCTTCTGCAGCAGAAAATGGTGCTCAATGGCCACCGCACAAGGGCTTTGCATACGTCTTAGGAGTAATTATTTTAGCACATTAAGCGCTAGGTACCAAGAGGTCCTGTGTCCTCTGGCAATGCTGGGCTGCTGAAGCAATACTAGTAGTTGTTGTAGACATACGGGATATTTTACAGTATGTTCCCCCCAAAAAAAAGTCTTACATTTAAAAAAAATATATATAATTAAAATAATCCCAGTTATACAATTTTATGGTTGTCAGGGAAGGGCTTTGTAGGGCGATCAATCCAATTTGTATTTTCATTGATATTCTTTCATCCTTCCCACCATGAAGATATAAGATGTAGCGAGGGATATTGGATGTTCTGGAAAAATAAATGATTTTATTGATTGATACATGTCACCGTTTACATTTTCATTGATGTCTCAGTTTTTTCAGTTTCCAATTTATTTTTCTATTCGTGCAGATAAAAGCAGCTATCCATCTAAATTTATAATTAAAATGTAGTAACAGATACATCTGACACGTACTTTCCATTCTGCATCGATCCCCTTTGCTCAATATGTTGCCTTAAAGCCCCCAATCTAATGGCAAAAGTTTCCAAGAACGAGACACAGATGTTGCTTACCTTGGTTTGACAATGGAGCAAAGCTAAATGTGTCACTTAAAGATCAGTCCCTCTAATGTAAGTAACAGAATTGTAACAAATGTAAGAAAGTAAAATGTAACAAAGTAAACCAGCCCTTAAGAATTCAATTTGCCACATTTTACAGTATCTGGGGGGCTGCCATTGACCCTCATCAAAAGTGTCTAGATGTGGTTTCACAAGCCATGGAGGCCAGTTAGAGTCAAGTGTTTATGTCTGAAATGGCTACGGAGGCATGTGCTATGGAAAACAAAGAAACCTTCACTGAGACGCTAATGCTCTATGATACCAACTGTAGGTTCTCCAGGTGGGGTGACCCCTAATAAAGAGGTTGACTGGATAAAGTTACAAGAGCTTTTGATCAAGTGGACTAGAATTTAGATCACTCTGTCAAGTGCCAACTGGCCCTCCAAAGCAGCAGAAGACCCTTCGAAAGGCCCTCACTTCGACAAAATAATGGGTCCAAATGGCCATCAGAAATTAACCGCACTGGGAACTAACTTTAGAGCTCATGGCTTGCCCTTTGGATCTACAGGAGCCCTTTCAAAATTGTTCCTATCCATATGCCTTTAGCATATGGATGTAATCGAGAGGAGTAACCCACCCCAGAGTAGCCCTTCATCTGGTGGACCTGGATCTTCCACATCTGTCATGCTTGATATCTTTAAAGAAAATGGGGATTCGTTGACAGCTCCAGTAGCCAGGGTTGGACTGGCTTACCATAGGACAACAGCAATCTCTATTGAACCCAGGCCCTGAAATGTTGATGGGCCACTGCCCCCATAGAGCTTATTATGCCATTAAAGGGGACATGCATCTTTCTGTATCATTAGATGGTGGGTGCTCACTATCATCTCTGGAGGGCTCAAGATAATCCACTTTAACGCAGAACTTCTGGTCTTGATCAATGTTTTCGGCCATTTCTTATCTTTGGTTAGGTTTTGGCATCTATGGAAAGAAAATTTCCATATCATATGATAAGACTTTATATGTATTCTAACAATGGCAAGGATGTTACGCGTCTAGGGCTTAGCTGGGTGGGCGGTGGGGATGCAAAAAGCCATCCTGCCTTGAGCAGATAAAGTTACAAGAGCTTTTGATCAACTGAGCTATCATTTAGATCAGTGTTTCCCAACCAGTGTGCCTCCAGATGTTGCAAAACTACAACTCCCAGCATGCCCGGACAGCCTTTTGCTGTGCAGGCATGCTGGGAGTTGTAGTTTTGCAACAGCTGGAGGCACACTGGTTGGGAAACACTGATTTAGATCACTCTATTCAGTGCCAACTGGCCCACCAAAATAGCAGAGTACTCTTCGGTAGACCCATGCTTCAATGAAATAATGGGCCCAAATAGCCTGCAGAAATCAACCGCATTTGGAGCTAACTTTCCATCTAATATCTTGCCCTTTGAATCTACAGGACCCCTGTATACCCCACTGTATTAGAGCAAAGCACTGTTATACAGAGTAGCCCTACCTCTGGTGGACCTGGCTCTCTCACATCTCTCAGGCTTGATAGCTGCATAGAAAATGGGAAATTTGTTGACAGCTCTGGCTGGCCAGGGATGGACTGGCTCACCATTACGCTGGGTTCAGACCTGAGCGTTTCAGAGACGCGTGTTTTCCGCGCATTTTTGTTGCGCGTTTTATGCGCGTTTTTGTGCGCGTTTTTGGCAATAGTAAACGCGCAAAATACAAGCGTTGCGCGTTCCCATTGAAGTCTATTGGCCAAAACGCGAAAATGTGAACCAGTCCCATAGGGAAGCATTGGTTTGCATCGGTTATGCGTTTTACAGCGCGTTCGAACGCGCTGTAAAACGCGCAAGTGTGAACTGAGGGTTAGAGTTGAGCGCAAATATTCGAATAGCACATTTTTTAGCGAATATCGGCACTTCGCTAATTCGCGAATATTTTTTTTTTATTGTTTTATTTTTTTCTTTCCCACTTCCCAAAAGTAGTTCTACATAATACATTCATCATCTTCTTCTACCAAGCCAACCATAGTAAACCAGGTCTAAGTTAAAATCGCAATACGATTACTTCAAGTTATATTAATCGGATGCGATTACAACTTAGCAGTGCTATATTCCATATTCATTAACTTCGTTCATTCTAGCAAGCTGACCCATTATAAACCCAGCTCTAAGTTGAAATCGCAATGCGATTAATATAACTTGAATTAATCACATTGCGATTTCAACTTAGACCTGGTTTACTGTGGTTGGCTTGGTAGAATTAGCGAATATGACGAATGTATTCGTCATATTCCTCAAAACGAAGATAACAAAGTATTCTACATCTTCGTTTTTGCTCCATATTCGTCAAGTTCGCTAATTCTAGCAATCAAATAGGAAGGTTGACTATAGAGACAACTGTGTTTAATTCGCTATGCGATTATATTACTTAGCTTTTTTTTTTAATAAATAGAATAATTATAATAATTGTCAAGTATTATAATTATTCTATTTATTTAAAAAAAAAGCAAAATAATATAATCGCATAGCGAATTAAACACATCTGTCTCTATAGTCAACCTTCCTATTTGATTGCTAGAATTAGCGAACTTGACGAATATGGAGCAAAAACGAAGATGGAGAATACTTTGTTATCTTCGTTTTGAGGAATATGACAAATACATTCGTCATCTTCGCTAATTCTAGATATCAAACCAATAGGAAAGTAGCCTAAGTTACAATCGTAATACGCGATTATTTAAATCGCATATTAATCGCAATAACTAGAATAATGACGAATATTCGATTTTGACGAATATGAAACTAATATTCTATCGAATATGGACAATAGCAACCTATACTGGACCCAAGCCCTGACATGGTGATGGGCCCCTGCCCCCGTAGAGTTTACCATGCCATTAAAGGGGACAGGCATCGTTCTGTATTGTTACATGGTGGGTCCTCAATCTTATCTGAAATGGGCTCAAGATAATCCACTCCAACCGAGAACTTCTGGGCTCAACCAGTCAGTGTTATAGGCCTTTTTCTATCTTTTGTTTGGTTTTGGCATCTATGGAAAGATAATTTCCACATCATGTGATAAGACTCTATATGTATTCTACCAAAGCAACTGATGCCAAAGATGTAATATGTCCAGGGCTTAGATGGGTGGTCAGTGGGGAAGCAACAAGCCACCCTGACTTAGCTAAAGTCTTTAGATGCAAGGCAAATTAAGCTGCTAGCTTCCTCTTGGGTCTGGACTGCTGCAAATGTTTCCATCCCATTGCGAAGACTTTTGCATCCACCTTTTGGTTTAACCAGAAAGACCCGTTTCGCAGCACTAGCCATTACAGCACCTGTTCTCGCAGGGAAATCTTAATGCACGGCCAACGTTTTATGGCTTGTGACAATGTAAACGTTGGGCGGGGGGTGATAGCACTTAAACGGTAACTCAGAGTTAATCAATGTTATCTCATAAAATGTAATGTTCTGTGCATTGAGACTTTATTACCCTGGATGCTAAAGAAAGCGGAGAGTGCCGCAGTCATTCCTTATCTGTCATTGCTCCGCCACGAGCGGCCGCGGCTCATTACACTCATGTACGGCGCTCAGCATTGCTACGTGGACGCAGGTTGCACCCTTTTTGCCAAAGCAACCTGCAATGCAACAGATGGGTTAATTATAGGAGCATATGTAAAACAGAGGCCGGCAGGTTCACCTTTTACATGTCAGTGCTAATTGGCTGCATTGCCAGCATCTGCTGCTGAAATCACCAACCATCCCCTCTATTGGATCCACGGCCGGGATGGTCTTCTGCCCAAATTTTTACATTTTTTTCCCTATAGACAGTGGGGTTCCAGATTGTGCACGCTGGTCTAGAGACAAAAAAAAAAAAATCTGCGTCATGAAGAATTATGAGGACTGGAAACAGGGGCAACACAGAAAAATCTGCAGCGTTATCAGGACCATTGCCCCCAATATGTCCTAGTCTCTCAAATTGTCCCTGATGTTTCTGCAAAATAGAAAAAAGCATCTATAATAGTGAGGGCTCCCCATATGACAAGCCTGGGTGGATTTTGTGGGCAAAGGGGTTCAAGAAGGTCCGGGATACTGACCACACAGGAAAAAGTGCAGTTATCTCATCTAGGAAAAGCCCCCGTGTAATGGTAACTCTGCTAAACTCCTACTGGCATGTCTATTGAAAAGTGTGCTGACCATTTCCAGGGATAGCCAGCAGAACTGTGAATACAGCTCTGGAGTATAATACAAGATGTAACTCAGGATCAGTACAGGATAAGTAATATAATGTATGTACACAGTGAATGCACCAGCAGAATAGTGAGTGCAGCTCTGGAGTATAATACAGGATGTAATTCAGGATCAGTACAGGATAAGTAATGTATGTACACAGTGATTGCACCAGCAGAATAGTGAGTGCAGCTCTGGAGTATAATACAGGATGTAACTCAGGATCAGTACAGGATAAGTAATGTATGTACACAGTGACTATACCAGCAGAATAGTGAGTGCAGCTCTGGAGTATAATACAGGATGTAACTCAGGATCAGTACAGGATAAGTAATGTAATGTATGTGCACAGTGACTCCACCAGCAGAATAGTGAGTGCAGCTCTGGAGTATAATACAGGATGTAACTCAGGATCAGTACAGGATGAGTAATGTATGTACACAGTGACTGCACCAGCAGAATAGTGAGTGCAGCTCTGGAGTATAATACAGGATGTAACTCAGGATCAGTACAGGATAAGTAATGTATGTACACAGTGACTCCACCAGCAGAATAGTGAGTGCAGCTCTGGAGTATAATACAGGATGTAACTCAGGATCAGTACAGGATAAGTAATGTAATGTATGTACACAGTGACTGCACCAGCAGAATAGTGAGTGCAGCTCTGGAGTATAATACAGGATGTAACTCAGGATCAGTACAGGATAAGTAATGTGTGTACACAGTGACTCCACCAGCAGAATAGTGAGTGTAGCTCTGGAGTATAATACAGGATGTAACTCAGGATCAGTACAGGATAAGTAATGTAATGTATGTACACACTGACTGCACCAGCAGAATAGTGAGTGCAGCTCTGGAGTATAATACAGGATGTAACTCAGGATCAGTACAGGATAAGTAATGTGTGTACACAGTGACTCCACCAGCAGAATAGTGAGTGCAGCTCTGGAGTATAATACAGGATGTAACCCAGGATCAGTACAGGATAAGTAATGTAATGTATGTACACAGTGAATGCACCAGCAGAATAGTGAGTGCAGCTCTGGAGTATAATACAGGATGTAACTCAGGATCAGTACAGGATAAGTAATATATGTACACAGTGAATGCACCAGCAGAATAGTGAGTGCAGCTCTGGAGTATAATACAGGATGTAACTCAGGATCAGTACAGGATAAGTAATGTAATGTATGTACACAGTGAATGCACCAGCAGAATAGTGAGTGCAGCTCTGGAGTATAATACAGGATGTAACTCAGGATCAGTACAGGATAAGTAATGTACACAGTGACTGCACCAGCAGAATAATGAGTGCAGCTCTGGAGTATAACACAGTAAAACTGACCGTCCTATTGCATCATTGAACCTCAGCAAAACTGTTCAAAGAATGACTGACGACAGACTTGAGCATTATGGCTTTTACCTTCATATGAATTTCCACTTATTGGAAACTGTCTGGAGTTGATAGGTTTCCTCCCATCTCTCCAGATCCCAACAGTCTGTGGACTAGTGTCTAAGAATAGGAAAAGTTTCATTTGGGCTCCTAGGGGTGTGAATTAGGCAATGGGTCTCTATTACAGTGCCGGGCAATGGGAGCTAGAACAGAAGGGTTTCGTGCCTGTTTGACCTCTCCGTCTCCCTTCCATGACCCTTCTTCTGATTCCTCCTCCCATCCTTGCACACATTGCTGTCTCTATGAAGAGGGAGTCCTTGGCCGTTCCTCAGCACCCCAACTACAACCACACAGTCGGGGTTCTGGGTGCACTTTCAAAAGACAAAATTGAGGGTGGATCATAAAAGGAGAGAAAGAATACAGGGACAGATATGACTGCTCCTCTCTTTTTTCTCTCCTGGTTTTGCCTTCCAAAACTGCATAAGGAAACCTGACCGTGTGGTCGTATTCATAGTGGCAAAAGAGATGGGACCTTCTTATTGCAGGGGCGCCAGTCCATGTGCTATAGATATAGTCCTGGTGTTCTCAGGGGTATTTGGGTCATTTCTAAGGCTTGGTACCTGTACCGCTAGCACGCTGACTGCAGGATGGAGCATGCTTATAGAATTCCTGCTCCTCGGGAGCGACATGTCCTGTATATGTATAAGCGCAGGGTGACTAATTCTACCATAATCCGATACATGTGAGATCCAGGATCTGCAGTGCAGGAGGACGGAGAGAACCGAGCTGCAGCAGAAGAGGAGAATTCATGACTAAGCTGCACCAAATTGACAGCAGAAAAGCAAAATTGACGCTAATGTCTCCTTCAGACTGAATGCCCGGAGGGTCTGCGATCTGATGACAGATAGAGATGTTGATCTGCAGATGGGGCTCCTAAATTATTCAACTCAGAGAAAGAAAAATAGAATTTAATATTCCCGCACAACTCTTATTTTCAAGAGGATTGAAAATCTGTGCAGATATGTCAGCAGCAAAGATACATTAATATACACAGATGTAGCAGAGAGGAACATGCTACCCGGCATAACATGCTAAGGTATCCTGTTGTGTTACCATCGGTTTTCCATGGTTCTGCACTTCACCCTTCTTGAATTTGAATGCTGCGAGCTCTGCTATATCTGTATATCTGCGTGTCCATGTGTTCCAGGTTCTCTTTGTTATTTGTGGGCATAGCTCAGAGCTGTTAGAAGGAAAACGTGAAGCTCCACTGATCAACCACTGATCAAACTAATATACTGACTGATGTGGATGGTGTTTTAGATCCACAAAATGGCCCTATGTGAAAAATCAAAAGCGAATCCATGTAAGGCTGTAGGCAGGGGTGCACCCAGCCTTTCTGCTGCCTGGGGCGAAAACTGGGGTGCCCACCCCACCGCCCAATGCCAGTTTCTTAACCTAACCCCCTTGCCACAATGAAAGCGCTCATTGCCCAAGGCCCTTCCGCTGCCCCCCTGGTACTGCCCGAGGTGATCGCCTCACCTGGCCTCATTGGTGGCGCACCCCTGGCTACACCCCTGCAATCTAAGTACACAGCGACAGCACAAAACCCAGGACTATATAAAATACAGTAATTGACAACAAAAAAATACCGCCCCAGATAGAAATGTCGGATTGCTGCAAAACTCGTCCTACAGTTATGTCTCAGGCAGATATGCAAATGATAACGCTGATTAGACACTGGGTCTTGCCACAAGAGGGCATAGGAGTGCTTCACCACTGCCCTATAAAAAGGCTTTCAGAGGCTACTTTTGAGTAGTGTACCTCTTGGTGAGAGTAGACGTTGAGCTGACCAGTGACCGTGTATATAAAATTGTAGATGAGGGTCTGCTGCCGATTTGTTAACTGTAGATAACTTCTAAGCTGATCGCATGTCCCCGTGATGTTGACGAGCTATCAATGTCTGCTCTTTCAACTTTCGATGTTCTTTTATGCGCCTACCATGGTGACCACGGGTAATGGGGAATCAGGGTTTGCTTCCGGAGAGGGAGCCTGAGGGATGGCCACGGCTACCACTTCCAAGAAAGGCAGGCGGGGGCGTGCAATTTCCCAGTACCGCCATCAGTGAGGTAGTGACGATAAATAACAATACAGGACTCTTAAGAGAGCCTGTCATTGGAACGAGTACAAAAAAATTACAGGGAATGTCATAGGTATTTAGGATGAGGAAACGGTATACAGGAGAGGTAAAGTATGATTGATGGCCTGCTGGTGACCCACTAAAATAATAGGGGCGAAGGTCTTCAGCTGAGCTGACCATCCGAAAAATTATATACGAGGGCCTGCGGGTGAGCTGACCATCCAAAAATATTATTTATGCGAGGGCCTGCAGGTGAGCTGACCATCGAAAACATTATTTATGCGAGGGCCTGCAGGTGAGCTGACCATCGAAAACATTATTTATGTGAGGGCCTGCGGTGAGCTGACCATCTGAAAAATTATATGAGAAGGCATATAAGCGAGGGCATTATATGCGAAAATTGAGCATGTAGATATGATGGACGAGGAGGAGGAGGTTGAGCCATATACCCTTTTTTGTGGCGGAAGGGGTGCATGGGAATACAGAGTATTCAGTACATTCTAAACAACACATTTAAAGGGAGTCTTTCACCCCCCCAAACCCCAATTTTCACTACTTACATCATTCTTTGGTAAACAGTCCCCCCATTATATAGCCACTTACCCCATAATTTTTAAACTTACGGATGTTGAGAAAACGACGTTTATCAGACCTGTCAATCAATAGTGAAGGAGCCCAGGGCGCGTCGTACGGCGGGCCCAGGCCGCGCTCATCATACTTTTCTACACGCCTTCACCCAGGCGGACCGCCCATTGTGATCCGCTCGGCCTCCTCCAGAACTGGCCAATCCGCGCTGCGCCGTGGATCGGGCATCAGCGCCTGCGCAGATTCGATTACTGGCGCAAGCATCGGGCTACCCTATGCGCAGGCGCGGGGCCCGTACTGCGATAGTGTTCACAGGGTAGCCCGATGCTTGCGCCAGTAATCGGGAATCCAGTGCGCAGGCGCGGACTACCCGATCCACGGCGCAGGCGCGGGATTTGGCCAGTTCTGGAGGAGGCCGAGCGCATCACAATGGGCGGGCCGCCTGGGTGAAAGGGGGCGTGGTAGAAAAGTATGATGAGCGCGCGCCTGGCTCCGCCGGTATGACGCGCCTGGGCTCTTCACTATTGATTGACAGGTCTTATAAACGTCGTTTTCTCAACATCCGTAAGTTTAAAAATTATGGGGTAAGTGGCTATATAATGGGGGGACTGTTTACCAAAGAATGATGTAAGTAGTGAAAATTGGGGTTTGGGGGGGGTGAAAGACTCTCTTTAAAGTGCCTTGATGTTCAGTCGTGGCTTTCCTCTGGTGGAGTGGAGAAGTCAGGAGCAATCCAGGCCTTGTTTATTTTTATCTGAGTCAACCTGTCAGCATTTTCAGTTGACGGGCGGATAAGCTTATCAGTTATGCCACCAGCAGCACTAAATACCTGCTCAGACAAAACGCTGGCGGCAGGGCAGGCCAGCACCTCCAAGGCATAGAGCGCCAGTGAGTGCCACGTGTTCAGCTTGGACACCCAGTAGTTGTAAGGCATGCAGGGATCTCTGAGGACGCTGACATGGTCTTAACCTAACCCCTTTGCCACAATGAAAGTGTAGATTTGCGTCTCACTGCTCACAGCAAGCAGAGTTTGTGGAATACAGAAAATGACTGTCTGTCACTGGTAATTGAAATAAATATAGGCCGCACACAGTCTAGATATAGCACATGTGGTACTCGGCCGAGTGCTCGGATCTGCCCAGCATAACGATGCTCGAGCCGAACTGGTACTCTCTCAACACTACTCGACATACCTCTACGATACACCCAAAGACATTTTGTCCAGTTTACAGATTTTGATAGGGGCCGTATCATTGGACTGAGAGAAGCAGGATGGTCATGTCTATGAATTGCTAACCATCTAGGCAGTTCTGACCTAGCTGTTAGGAGTTGTTGGATGCAGTGGTTACACACGACAAACCACAAGTAGAGAGGATCGTCTCATCCGCAGACGAGCACGAGCAGCTCCACAGTCTTGTTGTCCACCATCCAGACACAGGTGGCTCATTCATTACACACCTGTCTCTGCTCGGACCATTTCCAGGCACATTGCAGAAATAAATTTGGTGTCACAGTGCCCATTACGTGTCTTACCATTGACAGTCAGCCACTGTCACTTTCGTTTTCAGTTGTGAATGAGAAACCTGGACGGCTACCGACTGGAACCGTATTGTCTATAGTGATGAATCCAGGTTCTGTTTGGGATCTGTTGTTGGTCAGGTTGGAGTAGGGAGACCTCGTGGTGAGCACTTCAATCCTGCCTTTGCTGTGGAGCAACACACTGCCCCAACTTCTGGTGTGGACATCTGGTGCGGTCACCCCTAGTAGTGATACGAGGGACGCTAACAGCTCAGCGATATGTGCAGGACATCCTGCCGCCACATGCGTCCCTCTCATGGCAGGATAATGGTCGCCCGCACACAGCAAGGGTTTCCCAGCAATCTCTCCTCCAGATTACAACATTTCCTTGGCTGTCAAGGTGCCAGATTTTTCACCAATACAGCATTTATGGGATCAGCTGGGACGCCGGTTTCAGGAACCTATGAGAGTGCAGGATCTCATCTTGTATCCAGGCCAGAGGCCGTATCTCATCTTTTATTAAGGCTAGAAGCCGTATCTCATCTTATATCCAGGCTAGAGGCCGTATCTCATCTTGTATCCAGGCTAGAGGATGTATCTCATCTTGTATCCAGACTAGAGGATGTATCTCATCTTGTATCCAGGCTGTATCTCACCTTGTATCTAGGCTAGAGGCCAGACTCGGACTGGCCCATAGGGGTACAGGAGAATCCCCCAGTGGGCCCCTGAGCAAGATGGGCCCCTAGTTTCCCACCTCCTGCACAAGTGGCACATAACACAGTAGACTGCACAACATACATATATTCAATATACAGCACCTCCACCAGCTTATGTTCCTAAAAAAAACTTGTTAAATTAATTATTATATTTGAATGTATCCGTACGGTGGGCGCCAAGAATAAATTTTACTAGTGGGCCCTAGGTACCCAAGTCTGACACTGCTAGAGGCCGTACCTCATCTTGTATCCAGGCAAGAGGCCGTATCTCATCTTGTATCCAGGAAAAAGGCTGTATCTCATCTTGTGTCCAGAATAAAAGCAGTATCTCATCTTCTATCCTGCTAGAGGCCGTATCTCATCTTGAATCCATGCTACAGGCCGTATCTCATCTCATCTTGTAACCAGACTAGAGGCTGTGTCTCATCTTGAATCCAGGATAGAGGCCGTATCTCATCTTGTATCTTGGCTAAAGGCTGTATCTCATACTGTATCCAGGCTAGAGACCATATCTCATCTTGTATGCAGGCCAGAGGCCGTATCTCATCTTGTATGCAGGCCAGAGGCCGTATCTCATCTTGTATCCAGGCTAGAGGCTGCAACTCATCTGGTATCCAGGCTAGAAGCCGTATCTCATCTTGTATCCAGGCTAGAGGATGTATCTCATCTTGTATCCAGACTAGAGGCTGTATCTCACCTTGTATCTAGGCTAGAGGCCAGACTCGGACTGTACCATCTTGTATATAGGCTATAGTCCGTATCCCATCTTGTAACCAGGCTAGAGGCCGTTTCTCATCTTGTATTTAGGCTAAAGGCCCTATCCCATCTTGTATCCAGGCTAGAGGATGTATCTCATCTTGTATACAGGCTAGAGGCCGTATCTCATCTTGTATCCAGGCTAGAGGCTGTATCTCATCTTGTATCCAGGCTAGAGGCTGTATCTCATCTTGTATCCAGGCTAGAGGCTGTATCTCATCCTGTAACCAGGCTAGAGGGCGTATCTCATCTTGTATCTGGGCTAGAGGCTGTATCTCATTCTGTAACCAGGCTAGAGGGCGTATCTCATCTTGTATCCGGGCTAGAGGCTGTATCTCATATTGTATCCAGGCTGGAGGCCATATCTCATCTTGTATACAGGCTGGAGGCCGTATCTCATCTTGAATCCAGGCTGGAGGCTGTATCTTATCTTTTATCCAGGCTAGAGGCTGTATCTAATCTGGTATCCAGACTAGAGGCCGTATCTCATCCTGTATCCAGGCTAGAGGCCGTAGCTCATCTTGTATCCAGGCTAGATGCTGTATCTCATCCTCTAACCAGGCTAGAGACTGTATCTCATCTTGTAACCAGGCTAGAGGCCGTATCTTATCTTGTACCCAGACTAGAGGCTGTATCTAATGTGGTATCCAGACTAGAGGCTGTATCTCATCTTGTATCCAGGCTAGAGGCTGTATCTCATCTTGTATCCAGGCTAGAGGATGTATCTCATTTTGTATCCAGGCTAGAGGCTGTATCTCATCTTGTATCCAGGCTAAATGATGTATCTAATCTTGTATCCAGGCTAGAGACCATATCTCATCTTGTATCCAGGCTAAAGGACGTATCTTATCTTGTATCCAGGCTAAAGGACGTATCTTATCTTGAATCCAGGCTAGAGGCTGTATCTTAGCTTGTATCCAGACTAGAGGCCGTATCTCATCTTATATCCAGGCTAGAGGAAGTATCTTATCTTGTGTACAGGACAGAGACCGTATCCCATCTTGTATCCATGCTTTAGGCTGTATCTCATCTTACATTCAGGCTAGAGGAGCCAAACAGGGTCCTAGAGCCTCCTCTCAGTTGTACAGTTTCCCCAATATTCTTCTCCTTTCCTATAATATTAGAATCTCTCACATTTCTCCTTATTACAGTCACACAGAGAAAGCTTCATTCCAACATCTCCTCCCTGGTGCGGTATTTTTTCTCAGTGAATGTCCATGTACCATCAGTAAAGCTTTCCTATGTGAGGTGAATTATATGAGGCTCTGCAGATACAAGCCCGGGGTCATTGAGGGTTATCGGCGGCGGTTACAGTACCTGGCAGATATAAGTCCTGATGCAGAGCTGCTCCTCCGCTCGTCATTGTAGCTGTAATTAATTGCACTAATTAATTAGAGTCCATGGAGAACACTGTGAATCTACAGCATGGAGAGAGATAAGAGCCGGACAGATCTGGTTATCTGACAGGAGGGGTCAGTGCTGCGTATACTGCTGACAGGAGGGGTCAGTGCTGCGTATACTGCTGACAGGAGGGGTCAGTGCTGCGTATACTGCTGACAGAAGGGGTCAGTGCTGTGTATACTGCTAATAGGAGGGGTCAGTGCTGCGTATACTGCTGACAGGAGGGTCAGTGCTGTGTTTACTGCTGACAGGAGGGGTCCGTGCTGTGTATACTGCTGACAGGAGGGTCAGTGCTGTGTTTACTGCTGGCAGGAGGGGTCAGTGTTGTGTATACTGCTAACAGGAAGAGTCCGTGCTGTGTATACTGCTGACAGGAGGGGTTAGTGCTGTGTATACTTCTGACAGGAGGGGTCCATGCTGTGTATACTGCTGACAGGAAAGGTCCAGTGCTGTGTATACTGCTGACAGGAAGGGTCAGTGCTGTGTACACTGCTGACAGGAAGGGTCCAGTGCTGTGTATACTGCTGACAGGAGGGGTCCACGCTGTGTATACTGCTGACAGGAGGGTCCGTGCTGTGTATACTGCTGACAGGAGGGGTCCGTGCTGTGTATACTGCTGACAGGAAGAGTCCGTGCTGTGTATACTGCTGAAAGGAGGGGTTAGTGATGTGTATACTGCTGACAGGAGGGGTCAGTGCTGTGTATACTGCTGACAGAAAGGGTCAGTGCTGTGTATACTGCTGACAGGAAGGTCAGTACTGTGTATACTGCAAAGTTTTACAAGTTTATTAACCCCTCAGAGGGTTGTGCGCTTTTCACTTTAGACACATTAATTAAGGGTCACATGGCCCAGGCGCTTTTTTCCAATCCCTCTGATAACCTATAAAAACACTTTTTTATAATGTTTCGCCAAGGTTGGCGTCTTCAGGGGATGTTTGCAGGACGCCAACCTTGGCAAAACATGTCGGGATGCGGAGTTAAAGTCTGATTTTAGTTCAGAGGCAGTCAGTTGAGGGACCCGATAAGGGAAATTATTAGCTAGTCAGTATATAGAATAGCGATGCCATTAATGGGACGTCTGACGAGATGGTTCAGTCCCGAGCCATAGTGTGAGGTGTGCTCACAATATGTAGGCATCCAGTTTCTCACTTTACTCTCCGTACTGACTGTACTGAGGAATTTTAAATCACAAATTGTTCCCCTGATTAAGTATAAGTTTTAAAGATACAAAATAAAAAGTGTTTTTATAGGTTATCAGAGGGATTGGAAAAAAGCGCCTGGGCCATGTGACCCTTAATTAATGTGTCTACTGTGTATACTGCTGACAGGAAGGGTCAGTACTGTGTATACTGCTGACAGGAAGGGTCAGTGCTGCGTATACTGCTGACAGGAGGGGTCAGTGCTGTGTACAATGCTGACAAGAAGGGTCAGTGCTGTGTATACTGCAGACAGGAAGGGTCAGTACTGTGTTTACTGCTAACGGGAGGGGTGAGTGCTGTGTATACTGCTGACAGGAAGGGTCCATGCTGTGTATACTGCTGACAGGAGGGGTCAGTGCTGTGTATACTGCTGAGAGGAGGGGTCAGTGCTGTGTATACTGCTGAAAGGAGGGGTCCATGCTGTGTATACTGCTGACAGGAGGGGTCAGTGCTGTGTATACTGCTGACAGGAAGGGTCAGTGCTGTGTATACTGCTGACAGGAAGGCAGTACTGTGTAACTGCTTACAGAAAGGTCAGTACTGTGTATACTGCTGACAGGAAGGGTAGTGCTGCATATACTGATGACAGGAGGGGTCAGTGCTGCGTATACTGCTGACAGGAAGGGGTTAGTGCTGCATATACTGATGACAGGAAGGGTCAGTGCTGTGCATACTGTTGACAGGAGGGTTCTGTGTGGTGTATACTGCTGACATGAAGGTCAGTACTGTGTGTACTGCTGAAAGGAGGGGGTCAGTGCTGTGTATACTGATGACAGGAAGGGTCAGTGCTGTGCATGCTGCTTACAGGAGGGGTGAGTGCTGTGTATACTGCTGACAGGAGGGGTCGGTGCTGCGTATACTGCTGACAGGAGGGTCAGTTCTGCGTATACTGCTGACAGGAGGGGTCAGTGCTGTGTATACTACTGACAGGAGGGGTCCGTGCTGTGTATACTACTGACAAGAGGGGTCCGTGCTGTTTATACTGCTGACAGGAGGGGTCAGTGCTGTCTATACTGCTGACTGGAGGTGGCCGTGCTGTGTATGTTGTGGCCCTAATAGTTGGTATCACGGTGCTCTTACCTGGATACAGTTTCTCCCCCCTGCTGCTGCTATGCTAATCTCTGGCTTCAGTCTAGTTACTGGGCTATCTAAAGGCTCTGGTACCGTTGAGTGGGGTGCCTATGGATGTTGACCTTCTCGTAATACTCAGTCTATGAAATGTGTGGAGTTGGGGTACTTTCCAAGCTGCTCTACCTGAAAGACTCCTGAAGCAGGAGGGGGGCGCTCCCATCACTGCACCATGTTGGGGCCCCTTGAACTCTAAAACACAACTCCCTACAGCTTCCTGCAACCTCTCCCTTGGTAGAAAGCAGTACTAGCCCACTTCTGCCCAAAGCGGGGAGAATGGAATGGTAAGTTCCATTCTACCTAAAGGTACTCTGCCAGATGCAGTGCAACCTGCTGGACAACCAGGCACATTATATGTAATAAAAGTTGCAAAACAATATTATTAATGCACAGTATCAGAGGACCTGGAAATAAATGCACAAATGACATTATTTTCTAGCTATTATACACAGTAGCTAGGTGTTAGAATGGTATTGATACCTCTGGGGTACTACATACCCCCCTACTTAAAACCAAGACACCCTCGGGATATGCTTCAGGGTTCCCTTTTAAGTTAGAATTCTGCTTTATCTTGCTTTCTGTTGCTTTTCTACATTCCGGTGCTTCAGACCCACTCACTACACATCCTAGTTGACATAGCGATGGCTACCTACACATATTAAGTACCGCTCTGTTCCTTTTGAGTAGGGTGTCTTATTTTTATGTTTCACTCTCAATGAATCCAGAGGACAACTGCATAAGGCAATTATTCTTAACTTCCTTTCATGTATACTGAGCTCTAGTACCACTGAAAACGTGGGGTGCCATTACTCTGTAGTCACACCACTATGCAATAAAGTCCTGAAAATCAAAGGTTGGCGTCATCCTGTAATCCCTTTGCTGTATCAAGGTCTAATTATGCTTCACGCTTTGTCACCTTGACAAACAAAATCCTGGTAGCTTTTCACTTTTCTCCTTGGGGTAGTGCTTTAAGGCACCTAGAACAAGGAGGAGGAACCAGCCTACCATCCTTAGCTCCCAGGACGGTGGGTTAATAGCTTAACTCACATATTTTTTGCAGCAGGGTTACCCTTTAATGTATTAAGTACAGCAAGGGTACTACTTGTGACTCCACATCATGGTCCTCCTGTGTAGCAACAGCACGTGAATCCATAGACACAGGACATACTGGCCCCTTCCCCTCCCAAGTCTGTGGAGAGAAAATGTTTAAGGGCATATGCAAACACACTGCAATACCTAGGCTTTCTAAACTAAAACAGGGCAAAATGACTATTTTATACTTTGGAGTCCTCAGAGGCAGTCCACAAGAGCGATGGAGCAAGGAGTAGCTAACAGTACTATTTCATCAATATCCATTCAAAAAGTGCATCAAAAACCACATTGTTACCCACTAGAGGGGACTCAGGATATTACTGCATACAGAGATATACAGCCACCACTAGAGGGAGCTCAGGAGCTTACTGCGCACATATATATATATAGCCACCACTAGAGGGAGTTCAGGAGCTTACTGCATACATTTATATACAGCCACCACTAGAGGGAGCTCAGGAGATTACTACATACAGATATATACAGCCACCACTAGAGGGAGCTCAGGATATAACTGCATACAGATATATACAGCCACCACTAGAGGGAGTTCAGGAGCTTACTGCATACATTTATATACAGCCACCACTAGAGGGAGCTCAGGAGATTACTACATACAGATATATACAGCCACCACTAGAGAAAGCTCATGAGATTACTACATAAAGATATATACAGCCACCACTAGAGGGAGCTCAGGAGATTACTACATACAGATATATAAAGCCACCACTAGAGGGAGCTCAGGAGATAACTACATACAGATATATACAGCCACCACTAGAGGGAGCTCCGGAGCTTACTGCATAGTGTGATATTACTTATTAGAATGTATAAACAGTATATAGTAAGCTGTTACAATGTATCACACTAGGCTTGTGTTCTCCAACCTGATGACTCTACAGCTGATGGAAAACCGCAACTTCGAGCCTCCGATTAACAGCCTGTAGTTCAAAGACCCAATTATTAGCCCATCCTGCCCAGTTAATATTGCAACTATGTAGAGGTCCCACTGTATTCCACTAGGCAAAGTAAATTTACTGTCATGAAATAGTGTGTATGCAAATGCATAAAAAAACTGGTATGTGCTGATTATGCCAGTGCTAAGTGTAATAACTGGGAACATGCCTAGTCAGCAACCCTAACTTCATCACTCTTCTGAAAAAATTTTTTAAATTGCCTGTTGTCCCCTATAGATTCATATGGGATTGTTCACTGCATGACTTCCAATGATCTATACTGGCCTGGATCCTCCAGTCTGATGGGTCATGTAGGTCGACCATCTCTGGGTACGTACTTCCACCATATATCCTGGTCAAGATACTAAGCTGGCCCCCAGTAACATTCTGAAATGGACCCCTCTCCCAGTCTAGTGAGATACCGAAACTTTGAAGCCCTTAGCAAGACTAGCGCTATACGGCAACAAGAAAAATGAAATCTTCAGATGGACATTGCTACAATACGAGGTAAAGAGTCTGCAATCTGGTCACTAAGCAATATGACACTCTAGGTAAGGGTTAACGAGATGATAGCAAAAAATACTAATTCAGATACAGTATGTGACTCTAAAAAGGATGCCCTTGGCGCGAATTGGATCATGGATTTGCAGGTGTATTTAATTTCTTTACTGTGGTTGTGGGGGTGGAATTAATGGCAGCCATGTTCAACGTACTGATGTTCTTGTGCCTGTAATTACCTACAAAACTCATCAATCACTGCTGATAATCATGTTAATTGAAGGTGATTTGAAATTTTTGTCTTCATGCCCCCACAAGGCACATGCCCCGACCTCTTTATTTGAAGGAACATTGTGAGCTGGTGGCTTATATACATACCTTGGCAGGGCTATGTAAAAATCTAACAAACTGATCATACATTTGCTCTGGAATAGTTAAAGTCATAAAAAATGAATTCATAAAATCTGAAATATTTCCAAACACCTGGAAACAGACCGCATTAGCAAACCACGCAGAAATTTTCTGCAGGAGTTGGAACATTAGTCTGGTACTGTTTGCACATGTCTATTTTGTTAACCAGAATATTTTTTTTTACACGTAATACTGTTCCTATGTACAAGAATATAACTACTATAATACTGCTCCTATTTACAAGAATATAACTACTATAATACTGCTCCTATGTACAAGAATATAACTACTATAATACTGCTCCTATGTACAAGAATATAACTACTATAATACTGCTCCTATGTACAAGAATATAACTACTATAATACTGCTCCTATGTACAAGAATATAACTATTATAATACCTCTATGTACAAAATATAACTACTATAATACTGCTCCTATGTACAAGAATATAACTACTATAATACTGCTCCTATGTACAAGAATATAACTACTATAATACTGCTCCTATGTACAAGAATATAACTACTATAGTTACGCTTTGCAAAGGACATTAAACTGCTTAAACTTCCTCCCTTGACTGGCTTCTACCTCCCCCTCCTGGTTGGAAAACCGGATTTCAGATGCCCAGTAAGCTCCCAAAACCGCTCTCTACCATATACAAGGAGCTGCTCTCCGCCGCCCCTGAACTACATTTCCTCCACTCATGGGAAAAGGAGCTTTCTATCCACCTTCGGACCCAGAAAAGCATTTATCCTCTCCCACTCCCATGGTTTCAGCCGCTGTATCAGAGTGCAGGAGAATTCATATAAATTAATTACAAGATGGTACAAGACCCCAGAATTTCTACATAGGCTTAACCCTGAAATCCCGAGTGTGTGCTGGAGATGCGGAGAGGGTGTAGGTTCACTTTCACATATTTGGTGGTACTGCGAGAAGATCAGGGACTTCTGGGTCCAACATTGAGGCTTTGATAAATGAGATTTGTGCTACTCAGGTCAAATTGGATCCCAAACTGATCCTTCTCTGGTGTCCCAGTGACTCGCTTTCTCCCTCTAGCTCTGACCTCCCCACTATGCTACTCACAGCAGCGAGAATGCTTATTCCGTTGCTTTGGAAAGATGTTACACCTCCATCCGTGCTGATGTGGAGGGACAGGGTAGACCAGTTCTATAGATTTGAGGAACTTGCCCACTGGGAGACATTCACCCGTTCTCGATTTCTCAAGATCTGGACACCATGGAAATGCTATAGGAAGTTCACTTAATGGAGTAGAAGGGTACCTCCCCCTATTCTACCCTCCCGATCTTCCCTACTTTTATTGTATTGTTCTATTATTGCTTATTTTCTGGACACCATACTATGCTTCCTTATGCAATACTTGGTCACACCAAGGAGATACCTGTACTTTTTCTGTCATACCGTGACTATGTTGATGTGAAACTGTATGATGTCATTTATGCTTTTAATTAAAAAGAAATTTGGTTAAGAATATAACTACTATAATACTGCCTTCTATGTACAGAAATATAACTACTATAATACTGCCTCCTATGTACAAGAATATAACTACTATAATACTGCCTCCTATGTACAAGAATTTAACTACTATAATACCGCTCCTATGTACAGGAATATAACTACTATAATACTGCCTCCTATGTACAAGAATATAACTACTATAATACTGCTCCTATGTACAAGAATATAACTACTATAATACTGCTTCCTATGTACAAGAATATAACTACTATAATACTGCTCCTATGTACAAGAATATAACTACTATAATACTGCTCATGTACAAGAATATAACTATTATAATACTGCTCCTATGTACAAGAATATAACTACTATAATACTGCTCCTATGTACAAGAATATAACTACTATAATACTGCTCCTATGTACAAGAATATAACTACTATAATACTGCCTCCTATGTACAAGAATATAACTACTATAATACTGCTCCTATGTACAAGAATATAACTACTATAATACTGCTCTATGTACAAGAATATAACTACTATAATACTGCCTCCTATGTACAGGAATATAACTACTATAATACTGCCTCCTATGTACAAGAATATAACTAGCTATAATACTGCTCCTATGTACAAGAATATAACTACTATAATACTGCTTCTATGTACAAGAATATAACTACTATAATACTTCGCTTCTATGTACAAGAATATAACTACTATAATACTGCCTCCTATGTACAAGAATATAACTACTATAATACTGCCTCCTATGTACAAGAATATAACTACTATAATACTGCCTCCTATGTACAAGAATATAACTACTATAATACCGCTCCTATGTACAGGAATATAACTACTATAATACTGCCTCCTATGTACAAGAATATAACTACTATAATACTGTTTCTATGTACAAGAATATAACTAGTATAATACTGCTCCTATGTACAAGAATATAACTACCATAATACTGCTCCTATGTACAAGAATATAACTACTATAATACTTCCTTCTATGTTCAAGAATATAACTACTATAATACTGCTCCTATGTACAAGAATATAACTACTATAATACTGCCTCCTATGTACAAGAATATAACTACTATAATACTGCCCGTACATACAAGAATATAACCACTATAATACTGCTCCTATGCCCAAGAATATAACTACTATAATACTGCCTCCTATGTACAAGAATATGAATACTATAATACTGCTCTTATGTACAAGAATATAACTACTATAATACTGCCTCCTATGTACAAGAATATGACTACTATAATACTGCTCCCTATGTACAATAATATAACTACTATAATACTGCCTCTATGTACAAGAATATAACTACTATAATACTGCTCCTATGTACAAGAATATAACTACTATAATACTGCTCCTATGTACAATAATATAACTACTATAATACTGCTCTCTATGTACAAGAATATAACTACTATAATACTGCTCCTATGTACAAGAATATGACTACTATAATACTGCTCCCTATGTACAATAATATAACTACTGTAATACTGTTTCCTATGTACAAGAATATAACTACTATAATACTGCCCCTATTTACAAGAATATAACTACTATAATACTGCCTACTATGTACAAGAATATAACTACTATACTACTGCTCCTATGTACAAGGATATAACTACTATAATACTGCTCCTATGTACAAGAATATAACTACTATAATACTGCTCCTATGTACAAGAATATGACTACTATAATACTGCCTCCTATGTACAAGAATATAACTAATATAATACTGCCCCGTACATACAAGAATATAACCACTATAATACTGCTCCTATGTACCAGAATATAACTACTATAATACTGCTCCTATGTACAAGAATATAACTACTATAATACTGCTCCTATATACAAGAATATAACTACTATAATACTGTTCCTATATACAAGAATATAACTAGTAATCTTGCCCTAGGAGCTGGCAGTCTTATTGTTTAGTCTCCTTGTAGCTGTGTAGCGGGTTTATTACATGGCTGTCATGCTCCAGATCTCTGCAGGGTGGATGCAGTGAGGTTTTGTCATAGACTATTGATTATCCTTTGTGCACATGGAGCTTCTCTGCTGTGGGAATCTCTTGTCACATGAGTGATAGGGAGGACTCCGCTCCCAGCAGAGCTCTGACTCATGGAGATCTCTGAATATATCAATTTCTCTTAGAGTAAATCCCATCAATAAAGAAACGTGATGGGAATTGCGGAGGTGAGAAACAGGCAGGATGAGTCTCACTGTAAATAATGCTCCCAGATCAGTCCTTCTCATGTCTCATAAATCTGCTACTACGTGACTAGCAGTAGGGCATCCATGGACGTTGTCACCCTGAATGGCACAGTAGTGTCAGTCTGAACTACAGCTCTGGCATTCAATTTATGAAAAATATGGCCTCGAATAAAGTTACTGTTCAATGAGAGGGAGGAGGAGGTGACCAAAGTCTGTACTGATGTCCATGTAGGTTCGTAGGGTGTAGATGTAAACAGTCTATTAGTGATGTAGGGATACCTCATGCACACAACTCAACATTTTATTTTTCAAATTATTATTGATATTTTTTTTTTTTTGGGGGGGGGGGTTTCCTCCGCAAAAAGTTTCTCTTTCTACTGTTTGTAGTCTCAGTGGTATAGTTAGTCAGATGGAGGAAGCCGTGCTTTGATATCTGCACGTGGTCTGACTCTCGGTTGCTAGATTTTTATTATTTTACCTGCTGCACGGCTCGGGCGTAAATTATTCTGTGTCATTTCATTGCAGCCGCTCATTTATTAATATATCGTCAATAGTCTACAGCAGGGATCAGCAACCTCCGGCACTCCAGCTGTTGTAAAACTACAATTCCCAGCATGCTCTGTTCATTTCTATGTGAGTTCTCAGAAGAGCAAAGCAAGTGTGCATGCTGGGAGTTGTGGTTTCACGACAGCTGGAGTGTCGGAGGTTGCCTACCTCTGGTCTACAGTGAGAGAAGCAGCAGAACAGACAATCCTGCTCCATAGATTCGAGAAGGGGGGGGGGTTCAGCGGCTGACGCTTCGCTTCCGATAGACACGTTTCCACTGCTGCAGAGAATGAATATGCAGATTTTAGACGCTGGTCTTAATAAGCCCCTGCTCTGGCAGTGGATCTGTCGAAGTTATGGGGTTATGAGGGCTGCCGGCCTCTCCATAACTTCAGCGCATACAGCGCTGGTCTAAATGTAAAACATCTTCCGAACTGTCTTACATTTAGATCATTTTCTATGCCTAAAACAGAAGTAGAAAAATCTGCGCCAGAAATACGCCTAATCTAAATCTATTCCAACTTGGCTGCATTGTCTATTGGAGTCTAAGGTAGTCTAAAATGCACTTCTTATCTCCTTCGAGGGTCAGACATCCTACTTCCTTTAAGACACAGCTACTGTATGATCTATGACGCTGGCTTAGATGCATTGTCTTTAGGAGCCTGAGGTACCATCTGATGAGGAAGGAGGTAGATTTCAGACTGCGATATCTGCTGCATTGAGGCTCAGCCGCGATCATTGACTCGGGCTTAGATGCATTGTCTTTAGAAGCCTGAGGTACCATCTGATGAGGAAGGAGGTAGATTTCAGACTGCGATATCTGCTGCATTGAGGATCAGCCACGATCATTGACTCGGGCTTAGATGCATTGTCTTTAGAAGCCTGGGGTACCATCTGATGAGGAAGGAGGTAGATTTCAGACTGCGATATCTGCTGCATTGAGGCTCAGCCGCGATCATTGACTCGGGCTTAGATGCATTGTCTTTAGGAGTCTGAGGTACCATCTGATGAGGAAGGAGGTAGATTTCAGACTGCGATATCTACTGCATTGAGGCTCAGCCGCGATCATTGACTCGGGCTTAGATGCATTGTCTTTAGAAGCCTGAGGTACCATCTGATGAGGAAGGAGGTAGATTTCAGACTGCGATATCTGCTGCATTGAGGCTCAGCCGCGATCATTGACTGTGGCTTAGATGCATTGTCTTTAGGAGCCTGAGGTACCATCTGATGAGGAAGGAGGTAGATTTCAGACTGCGATATCTGCTGCATTGAGGCTCAGCCGCGATCATTGACTCCGGCTTAGATGCATTGTCTTTAGGAGCCTGAGGTACCATCTGATGAGGAAGGAGGTAGATTTTAGACTGCGATATCTGCTGCATTGAGGCTCAGCCGCGATCATTGACTCCGGCCTAGATGCATTGTCTTTAGGAGCCTGAGGTAGTCTGAAATCTACTTCCTTACTCATCAGATGCTGAGACATCTGCTTCCTCCCTCTCCCATTGTGCCACAGCTTTGATCATGGACTCCAGCTTGGCTCCCTTGTCTGTTGGAGTCTGAGGTAGTCCTCAGAGGTTCAGGTTGTTGTTCGGTCCCTCCCCTATTATGGCACATTTACGCTCGCTGACTTCAGCTTAGCTGCATTGTCTGTTGGTTTCAGAGGTAGTCAGAAATTCACCTTTTTCTTCATCAGAGCCTCCCTCGTTACAAACAGCTACGATCAGTGACTCCAGCTTAGATGCATTGTCTATTGGAGTCTGAGGTAGTCCTCAGAGGCTCAGGTTGTTGTTTGGTCCCTCCCCTATTATAGCACATTTACGCTCGCTGACTCCAGCTTAGATGACTTGTCTGTTGGCACCTAAGGTGGTCTAAGATCTATTTCCTGTCTCATCAGAGCTGCTTCTCTATTGCTCCCACATACTTTACACTGCAGCTTTGTTTGGATTCATGGATCTACAGCAATGTTGAAAGCAATGGGCTTAACAACTTGGACTAAGATTTCCCTGGACAGGAAAGGACAGACCGATTTTAATGCAGAGCCTTGTACCCCGCCTGGTACTTCAGCTCAAACCCCCTGCTGTAGGTGTGCAGCTTTTCACTGCATTATCATTGCAGCCAAAAACTAGGCTACTTTCACACTAGCGTTAATATTTTATGGTATTGAGATCCGTCATAGGGTCTCAATACCGGAAAAAAACGCTTCAGTTTTGTCCCCATTCATTGTCAATGGGGACAAAACGTAACTGAACAGAACAGAATGCTCCAAAATGGATTCCGTTCTGTTCTCATACCGGAGAGCAGCATGCTGCGGTTCGCTTGCCGTCCTGGGATGCGGAGCAATACGGATCTGTCATGACCCACAATGCAAGTCAATGGGGACGTATCCGTTTTCTCTGACAGAATAGAAAACTGATCCGTCCCCCATTGACTTTCAGTGGAGTTCATGACGGATCCGTCTTGGCTATGTTAAAGATAATACAACCGGATCCGTTCATAACGGATGCAGACGGCTGTATTATAAGTAATGGAAGCGTTTTTGCTGAACCCTGCCGGATCCAGCAAAACCGCTAGTGTGAAAGTAGCCTAACCAGAAGAAACTGAAGCTTGGGTCATCCGAAACCCATCACTCTGGACAGCAGCGCCAACACCTGGCCTCTCTGATATGGTGGAGCTATTTACACCAGCTGGCTTTTATCTGTGGGTGACCTGCTCCTATACACTTTTTATGTGCATAAAAAACAAACAAAAAAAAACGTGTTTTACATTTTACATGAGCGACATCTCAGTCTACGGTGAGTGCATCTCCTTGTACTGCTCTCAAGGAAGATCCTCCATGACCTTCCGAGAAAAACATCAGCCAATGTTGATGAGAAAGGTAATGAGGCCATGTAATTAAATTCCTATTATACGACATGACCTTTGATCACGACTGGCCTTTCTGTGATAATAAGATGAACGGGCGCAGGCTACAATTATCGATTAGTCCCGGGCAATGATGATTCACCGATCCTCATCGTCTCTACAGTACATCAAGCTCCTCATAAATTTCATTACCCTCCCACCTGATAAAGATACATGGAGAAACCACAGAAGCCTCCAGATACAAGGGCAGCCAGTACGTGACATAAAGGGGCCTCCAGAATGTGACATAAAGGCACCTCCGGGGCTTGACATACAGGGGCCTCCAGGGCGTGACATACAGGGGCCTCCAGTACGTGACATACAGGGGCCTCCAGAATGTGACATACAGGGACCTCCAGGGCGTGACATACAGGGGCCTCCAGTACATGACATACAGGGGCCTCCAGAATGTGACATACAGGCACCTCCAGGGCGTTGACATACAGGGGCCTCCAGGGCATGACATACAGGGGCCTCCAGAATGTGACATACTGCCCCCTCCAGAAAGCCTCTTGGCATTATATAAAGGCGCCTGCAGGACGTGACATTCAGCCCCCTCCAGAAAGTGACATACAGACCCCTCCATGACGTGACATATAGGCACTTCCAGGGTTTGACATACAGGGGCCTCCAGAAAGCCTCTTGAATGTGATATACACGTGCCTCCAGGATGTGACATAAAGGGTCCTTCTGGACGGAACATACAGGGTTATCCTGAATCGTGACTTAGAGGAGCCTCCATGACATGACATACAGGGGCCTCCAGGACGTGATATACAGGGCCCTCCAAGATATGACATACAGGGGCCTCCTGCACGTGATATACAGTAGCCTCCAGGACTTAATATACAGGGACCTCCAGGGTGTTATACAAAGGGGCTTCAAGGACATGATATACAGATGCCTTTAGAACGTGACATACAGGTGCCTCAGGATGTGACATACAGGTGCCTCAGGATGTGACATACAGGTGCCTCAGGATGTGACATACAGGTGCCTCAGGATGTGACATACAGGTGCCTCAGGATGTGACATACAGGTGCCTCAGGACGTGACATACAGGTGCCTCAGGACGTGACATACAGGTGCCTCAGGATGTGACATACAGGTGCCTCAGGATGTGACATACAGGTGCCTCAGGATGTGACATACAGGTGCCTCAGGATGTGACATACAGGTGCCTCAGGATGTGACATACAGGTGCCTCAGGATGTGACATACAGGTGCCTCAGGATGTGACATACAGGTGCCTCAGGATGTGACATACAGGTGCCTCAGGATGTGACATACAGGTGCCTCAGGATGTGACATACAGGTGCCTCAGGATGTGACATACAGGTGCCTCAGGATGTGACATACAGGTGCCTCAGGATGTGACATACAGGTGCCTCAGGATGTGACATACAGATGCCTCCAGGATGTGACATATGAATATACAGTACTGGGGCCTCCTGGATGGATGACGATTTGACATTACACCGATAATGCAGTTTACTAGTCCATGTATACAGTATATGATTCATTAGAAGCAACCACTGTCATCCACAATTTTCAAAAAGAGGCCTTTAGGGTACATGCAGAAGAAGAAATTCCTCACCAATGTGGGAGGGGCTGTGACAACAGGTAGCCAATCAGAACAGTTTAAGGCAGTGAACAAAACCAATAGAAGACAACCCAGTAGGTCATGGTGGGGGAATTTACCTCCACCATTTCTAGAAGCTTTATTCTTCAATTCATATTCTTGTATGAGATCAGGGATGGAGTGGATTATAAAGAACGATCCAGACGTGTGCCACCGTGCTCATCCTGGGAGCCGAGCCATGACAGTACAAGCTTCTACATCAGGAGGGGCAGCGAGATGTGTCTTCATCAGAAGTCATCAGGTAATCCATTGTGATTGATACTGGTGAGTCATGGAGATGGAAGACATGTAATGGTGATGGATAACCCCGGCCTCTGCTCATGGCTTGTGGAATGCAGGTATGTCCCCTGGGCTCTGACCTACAGAGTCACGCTGACGAACATGAAGTTCTCCAAGATGACGAAAACCAACAATGGACGAGGCGTAGAGAACAGGAAAACATGGAGGAGGCCACCAAAATCTTCCAAGCTATGGGTACAATCTGAATGTAGATGAGCACTATGGGCACTGAGGATATTCTATAAGGGATTTTACTATACGGGTTCTTTACTATCTTTACAAACCTCTTATGTGAGGAACTGTACAGGCACTGCTGTAGGGGGCAACATTATGGACGCCCATATAACAAGCGATGAGGGACACCATTGTGAGGCACAACTATAATGGTACCTGTATATGGCAATATTTCAGGGTACAAACATGTAGGGTTGATCGCGAATATTCTAATCACAATTTTTTATCGCGAATATCGTCACTTCGAGAATTCCCGAAAATCTAGAATATAGTGCTAGATATTCGGAATCGCAAATATTCTCGTTTTTTTTTTCATCACTACTACTGCTTCTTGCTTGTGGGCCAATGAGAAGGCTGCAATGTCTTTGTCTGAGCTTAGCAACATCCCTAGCAACCAATAGGAAAGTTGCCTACCCCTTACTATATAAGAACCTCCCCAGCAGCCATTTTCTACATTTTATTACAGTTCTGAGAGAGAGAGCAGTGTCATTGCTGTGCTCTGTGCTTTGCTGTCACATTACATTAGATAGTTAGTTAGTTAGTTAGTTAGTTAGTTATCTTATGTATATAATACAGATAGTTAGTGGGAGATAGTCAGTGTAGGTTAGATAGTGATATAGTGTAGCTGCTAGGTTCCAGTGCAGGGTGTTAGGTAGTGTGATAGGTTCTGCTGTCCATACATACATGTTATAGACATAGCGCTGTGATGTCACATTACATTAGATAGTTAGTTATCTTATATATATAATACAGATAGTTAGTGGAGATAGTCAGTGTAGGTTAGATAATGATATAGTGTAGCTGATAGGTTCCAGTGCAGGGTGTTAGGTAGTGTGATAGGTTCTGCTGTCCATACATACATACATAGTGCTGTGATGTCACATTACATTAGATAGTTAGTTAGTTAGATAGTTAGCTCATATACATATTACAGATAGTTAGTGGGAGATAGTCAGTGTAGGTTAGATAGTGATACAGTGTAGCTGATAGGTTCCAGTGCAGGGTGTTAGGTAGTGTGATAGGGATTACTGTGCTGTGATAGGGATTAGTGTCTCTCTTAGACACAGCGCTGTGATGTCACATTACATTACATTAGTTAGTTAGCTCATATATATATAATACAGATAGTTAGTAGAGATAGTCAGTGTAGGTTAGATAGTGATACAGTGTAGCTGATAGGTTCCAGTGCAGGGTGTTAGGTAGTGTGATAGGGATTAGTGTCTCACTTAGACACAGAGCTGTGATGTCACAACAATACTTAGTGCATCAATCAGTAATATCTACTCAGACCTGATAAAATGTGAAATTGCACGTATTGCGCAAAAAATGCACATCATTAGTGCCGATTTGCGTAAATGTAAAAATAATGACTGGAAATTGCGATTTCTAGAATTTATTTATTGCAAATAATATGCGGAAAATTCGAGAAATATCGCAAAAACTAATATTGCCTATGCTGCTCTTCACTACAAACATATACATACTTTATGTGCACACTGGTATCAGGCAATCTATATGGACTCGATGGGCGGCAACTGTATGAGTATTAACCTTAATCCCCTATGATGGACTTCATGGAAAACTGTTACATTTACGGTATATATGAGTATGTGACCCCAGGGCCAGTCTGTCATTGGTTGATAACTACCAATGGCGCCTCCCAATGGTATACAGTGATAAAGCGTGAAATGGCTATACCCGACACTGCCTACTATACAACATGGTGCCCAAATAACAGTGCTGTGTGTAACACACACAATTACCTAACAGTAATGTACTGCCACCACCTTAAACTGGAAAAATAATATACTGTACAGTGCCAAAACAGCAGTGCGACACCATACAGTGCTCACATTATATCACCAGTGCTCAGATGATGCCACCATTCAGTACTCCATACTGCTATACAGTGCTCAAATGATACTACCATACAGTGCTCAATACTGCTATACAGTGCTCAAATGATACTACCATACAGTGATCAATACTGCTATACAGTGCTCAAATGATACCACCATACAGTGCTCAATACTGCTATACAGTGCTCAAATGATACCACCATACAGTGCTCAATACTGCTATACAGTGCTCACAAATTCCTCCATACAGTGTTCAATTGATACCATCATACAGTGTTTAAATAACAGTTCCATATATAAAATAATCTAAAAAACATTTCTATAAAAACTGCTATACAATGAATATTAAGATTTGTGGTGGTCAGAAATCTCCATCACCTCGCCTGGTTCCAGCGTCAAGCAGCTGTGGACCTGCCACATCTGGTTACGATACAACAGCACACTTCCTCTACTTCTGCTTCGGCTCCCATGCTACTCCATGGCCCTGCTGGTTTAGGCCACGGATGCTGTGCTCTGGATGAACAGTGGTGTCAGGTTTCTTTTAGAACCGATTCCCTAACATGACATCACACCTGGCAGTCTATTTAAAGGGATCTCTTCCTTTCATGCATTGGCTGCTGATAGTGATTCCATCCCTGTCCCATGTCTTGTTCCTTGTGATTTTATCCCTGGTTTGGTTCCTGATTAACCCTGATCCTGACCTCGCCTCTTAGACTGTTAGCTTGGTACCTGTTGTTCTTCTCCTATCTCTGACGCTCTGCTTAGCTCCTGACTATGTTTTTGTGTTGTCCTCTGGCCTGTCGCCTCATGACCACTCTTCTGGTAACAACCCTTGGCTATGTCATCATATATGAGGGCTGCACCCTGCAGATCCTCCTGCGGCAAGGTCCATACTTCCTTTTGGGGGTTAAAGGCTGAAGACTGGTGGGTCCCTAAAAGGAGTTCTCCGGGAATTATGAAAATATGTAAATATTACTTTATTATAAATATATTTCCAAATACATTTCATTAGTTATAATGGCTCGTTTTCTCTGGGGAGCAATGATTAGGAGAAACAAAATGGCCGCCTTCCTATAAGTACACACAAAACCTGTCCTAATCACACAGCAGGACAAGTTACTTTACAACACTGAGGTAAAGAGCTGCCTCATCTTCCTCTCCTACTTGTCAGGGATTATAATCCTCAATACAGTTTAATATGACATTTAGCTGAATCTTTTTGGGAATGGAGTTCATGAGGAGACATGAAGTACAGAGAGGATGGACAGGACATACTGTGGTAATGGGGACTGCATACGAGTGCTGCTGCTCATTAGCCACATCTGCTCATGAACTCAATTCCTACAGAGATTCAGCTAAAGATTTTATCATCTGTATTCAGGATCATAATCCCTGCCAAGCAGAGCAGAGAGGAGGATGAGGCAGCTCTTTACCTCAGTGTTGTGAAGTAACTTGTCCTCCTGTGTGACTAGGACAGGTTCTGTGTGTACTAATAGGACGGCAGCCATTTTGTTTCTCCTAATCATTGCTCCCCAGACTAAACGAGCCATTATTACTAATGAAATGTATTTGGGAACATATTTACAATGAAGTAATATTTAAGTATTTTTATTTTCTTAATTCCCGGAGAACCCGTTTAAGCTTCACATCCCAGTTGAGCCAGAACCAAATGGGTTTCAGCTCAGAGAATCCACTTCTCCTGTGGATGACTGTAACACGTGGGCACTACCATATGGACCCTTTATATATTTTATATGGTTACAGTGTATTTTCTGATGGTACTATGTGAACACTATATACAGTACTTTATGCCACCACCATATGAGCACCACTACTGTGGCGCTGCTACCGTATTTGTGTACGGCACCACTTATGACATCCTGCTATATGTGGACTCCAGTGGTGGCGCATTGATCCCAGGGTAATGATAACTTGTTGCAGATACATTGTATCTTGTCACTGGAGACACATGTTGCAGGTCACCGATTGTTCTCCACAAGGGCGACATGTTAATCAGAGATGTCACTGCTAGGTATTAGGTGCGATGGACATGTACCTTTGCACTAGGTGATGCACCCTGATACCAGCGATGGGAAGATAGCACTGAAAGTGGGATAGGAATTTGCCCCTTAGGTGTTAAAGGGTGGCTGTCAGCAGTTTTGACCATGCAGAACTGCTGACAGCATTAGGTAGGGGCCAGGGAAAGCAGATCAAACATATCTCTTGTTGAGCTTTTATCAGGAGGAGTAGTGTTAATATGAAGTTTTATTCTGTCAGATTCTGCCCATGCAAGTGTCCAGGAGGCGGAGTTTCACAGTGAAGTTCTTTCTGCACTGAGATGCTTCACAGCCCCTCCCCTCTGTTCTGAGTGACGGCTGTAGTGGACTCCTGGTTGGATGCTATACCTATCACTCAGAGCAGAAAGGAGTGGCCATGAAGCAGTTTAAAGCAGTGAGCACCTCACAGTGAAGCTCCGCCTCTGGGACACTTGCATGGAACAGAATCTGTCATAATAAAACTTCATATTCACACCCCTCCTGATAAAAGCTGCACCACAAGAGATAGGTTTGACCTGCTCTCGCCAACCCCTACCTAGTGCTATCAGCAGTTTAGCATGGTCAAAACTGTTTTTGTATTAATAGCCTAACTTATTAGTTTGATGAATGTGGGAGAGTTTCTCAGAGAATACAGTGTATATATGTATATATTTATCATGCATCAAAATTCATCAAAAAGTTGCATACATTTTGATCAAAATGCGTAAATTCACTCTCCACGTCAAGGTTGCCTCTTTCGAGTGGGTGCATACTCTAACTTGGCGCAGCGACTGTGCTGCAGTCAGTATGGTCAAGCAGTCTAACGGCACCCCTGCGGTCAGACTGAGCCCCCTTGGCATTGGGCTGCACCATCCCACAGGAACAGCACCACAGCAACAACGCAGTACTGCACCATGTGAACAGATGTCAGAAGCTCACCTGTCCATGTGGTTTCGGGAACTACACTGAGAACAGGTAGGAATTTATTAACCCTTGTGTGGTCTCTTGCTAATCAAAAACAAGGCTAAAAAGGAGGAGTGCTGACTCCATGAAAGAAAATTCTAATTTTTAAAATTTTTTATAAGGCATTAAGAAGACGGATTCCGGCGGAGAGCAGCACCATATGTAAGAGCGCAGATCCATCAATCTCAATGTCTGGATACTTGTCAAAAGCCAAATCCCAAAAGCTGAAATTATGATGATTTATCAGATTTACTCAATAAAAGTCGATAAAACTTCACAACTCAGAGGAGACGGAATTAATAAACTAGATTTAGGAGCAAAAACTTAATTAAACAGCTACTAGAAATATTCCCTAAGACAGTAACCCACCCAATGCTCAAAACATTGACACCCGCACAGTGACCGATTACAGTGCCGGCCAAAACGATCCAATAATAATGCTATCCACAGGGCCCCAAAATAGTAGTGCCAGCCAGCGTCAACATAACAGTCTAATACCACAGAGCCCCATAACACTGACATCCACAGTGCCCCCATAGTAGTGCCAGCCAGCGTCAACATAACAGTATAATACCACAGAGCCCCATAACACTGACATCCACAGTGCCCCCATAGTAGTGCCAGCCAGCGTCAACATAACAGTATAATACCACAGAGCCCCATAACACTGACATCCACAGTGCCCCCGTAGTAGTACCTGCAGTGTCAACATAACAGTGTAATACCGCAGAGCCCCATAACACTGACATCCACAGGGCCCCGATAGTAGTGCCAGCCAGCGTCAACATAACAGTCTAATACCACAGAGCCCCATAACACTGACATCCACAGTGCCCCCATAGTAGTGCCAGCCAGCGTCAACATAACAGTATAATACCACAGAGCCCCATAACACTGACATCCACAGTGCCCCCGTAGTAGTACCTGCAGTGTCAACATAACAGTGTAATACCGCAGAGCCCCATAACACTGACATCCACAGTGCCCCCATAGTAGTACCTGCAGTGTCAACATAACAGTGTAATACCGCAGAGCCCCATAACACTGACATCCACAGGGCCCCCATAGTAGTGCCAGCCAGCGTCAACATAACAGTCTAATACCACAGAACCCCATAACACTGACATCCACAGTGCCCCCGTAGTAGTACCTGCAGCGTCAACATAACAGTCTAATACCACAGAACCCCATAACACTGACATCCACAGTGCCCCCATAGTGGTACCTGCAGTGTCAACATAACAGTGTAATACCACAGTATCCCATAACAATGACAGCCATGGTGCCCATAGTAGTACCAGCAGAGTGTCAGCATAGCAATGTAATACCGTAGTGCCCCAATTGTAGTCCCAGCCAGTGTAATACTACAGTGCCCAATAATTAGCACCTGCATTTGCAATATAAGAGTGTTATACCACAGTACCCTATAACACTGACAGCCACAGTGCCCCTTTAGTAGTATTTGCACAGGGTCAACATAACAGTGTAATGCCACAGTGCCCCAATGGCAGGGACAGTTACAGAATCAATATAACAGTGCAATACCAGAATGACCCATAACAGTCAAAAAGATCCAATAAAAGTGTTGGCCACACCACTGCTACAGTACTGCCAGTCACAGTGTCGACATTTCAACAATGCCGACCTAAAACATCCAATAACAGTGTTGCCCCCAGTGACTCCATAATAGAGTCAAGAATCGTGTTTCTACGACAGTGACAGCCACAATGCCTCATAGTATCAAAATACCGGTGTAGTACCAGAGTGTCCCCATAGTAGTGCCAGCTATACTGCCCATAGTAGTACCTGCACACTGTCAACATAAAAGTGCCCCCTTGAGTGTCTGCCTTAATGAGCCACAATGTGCCACCAATAAGTACCAGCCACAATGCCCCACAATTATCTTATGTGGTCCCTACTCTAGATCTACTCTTGGATACTGACCGGCACTGTGGGCAGTCATATGGTCCTCACATGTAGATTTCTGATACAGCACTGAAGCTACTGAGAATCAAGCCAGAAGTATAGTGATGCAGCCTCCTAAACAGGCCGACAACCTAGGCGGATATTGCAGAGCAAATGTAGTATCACATATGAGCCAGTCAAAGTCCATCTGGTACATGGAGTCCACCAGAGTGAGGGCCACCATTTACAGGGGTCATAAGTAGGTAAACTCCTTTTATCATGTCCATATTACCTAACAGGGCAAATACAAAAGGGTCGTCTTCGAGAAAGACTGACAAAGTACTAGAAGTCAATTCAAGCCTGGAGAAACATTCCCATCTGTATGGTTAACCATATCGGTGCGGCTGCTTTCATTAGTAAATATAGATGTATGTAAACCACGAGCATCTCGTGCTCCTGACTGTTCCCAGAGAATTTATGGGCCACATTACAAATTTGACAGCAACTGAGGTTTGTTTCATTTGAATAATTATGCCATTAAGAACATGACACATAACATCCATTACGGCACGGGTGACGCAGTACGAGCAAGTACAAAAACAGCAGCACCGCGCAGGGGCCCCACAAAGTGTCGATTTTGTGAAGTTAATGGAATGTGTCAATTTGTAAATTATAGATATGTATAAAGAATGTCCATTATTGCCAAAAATAAAAACATAAGCAAGGATACAAAGACCAATGGGTGAACCACTCCAAGACCCCCCAAGTTTAGAGCAACTAAAGCTCTGGTGGACCTGGTACTTCACTGCAATACCGCTGCAGGAAAATGTAGGGCTGAGAAAGGCATACTAACGGCCAAGCACCTGCAGTGGGGCTCAGAAGGTAGGGGGACCAGCCCTGTTTGGTCCTATAACCTATCCTACTGGGTGGTTACAGCATCTGTAGGATTCCCTCTCCAGGGGAACTGCAAATGGGGCAGGGACCGGCCCAAGAGTCGAGGAGAAGGTATACAGGAGAAAAACACCAGGGCAGCTGCATGAGGAGACTTTTTTATTATTATTATGGAGCCCATCTTTTCTATATACTGTAAGCCACCACCTGTTAAACTGACCAACAAAAACATTGCTTGGGGTTTCAGCAGCCAAACTTGCAGCGACCAGCTGATCTCCAGGACTAACTAAGGAAAAAGAAGAGGATCCTTAAAAAATGTAAAAAAAAAAAAAAGCAATCCATACCTGGCTCAGTCTCACCAAAAATTACCCACAATATAAAACATAAATTGGTGGTTCCAAGTGGAAGACTCTACATTTCTTGAGACTCCATAGCACTTCTACAGACTTCAGCTCATCTCCCAAAGTGCTGAGACCCCTAAGGCTAAATCAATGTGACAGAAGCATGCCTAGCAGAGAGGTGTAAAGGCTCATATAGCACTAAGCCAAGGATCTGCCCAGCATTGCCAACAACAGTCAAACCAACACAGCATCTAGCTACAGGCATCCATTTGTTTTAGTTGTTAGATGGGTTCTCAGCACCCAGACCAATGAAAACCAATGAAAACTTTTAACATATCGGTGGAAGTCTTGGCATCTTGACTCCCATCCATTTTTCTACAAAGACACTTTAATGAACTTCTTCCTTTTTAATACACCTGTGGTATTTGGAGATGGTTCACATCCAACAAAAACTTAAGGGACTGTGCGGAAGAAGATGGACTTGATATGGAAACACTGATGTCTTCTGTGGAGATCATACCACATCTTCTCGACTCTTTTGGTCTTTCTCTGATAGTTCTTGATTGTCTTGGCAAAGCATTGAGGACGTTTTCTTGCAACAGAAAAAAATTAGGACCAACCAGTTGCCACTCCCCCCATGGTACTTATGGTAACTTGTGCTCAAGGGCAAGCCTATCCTGAACTACACCAGAAACATCTACATATGATCTGATGTCTACATATTATCTCCAAGTTACATATTATGTAACTATTTCTCATTCCATGATCATTCAGTCTTCAAAGAGAAGACTGTTCACTGAGTTCTTTGATCATGTGATCTTCATGCAACCTTAATATTAATTATAGTTTCTTAATTGTGCTGTTTTGCAGATTACGGGATTTTTTTTCACAAATAATGAGCACGAAACGGACCAACAGTTCAATAGAGGAAAGATCGCCCATAAAAACACCTTATATCTTCACAGAGTATTCTAAAAGTGAGTATAAATGAATCCCAGTCTCAGCTGGGGATTTCATTGTCCCATTGTTGTATAAAACACCATTTTTGCCTTGCTGCCCGTGACACCACCTCCAACGAGCCAATCCCGATCGCTACATCCCAGCGACACCACCCGCTCCCCCCGCCCATTGATGACACCAAGCCCCCACGCCCCCCCCCCCCCACAGAAACCCGCACACACGCCAGAACCCAGAAGATGCGGACAGCACATCTATTAATTGCCTAATGCCACACAGTGGCATTAGTCAATTAATATGAAAATAATAAGCAATGGATGACCTCTACTGGCATTTGACACAACACAAACAAAACACTCAGTGCGTGAAACCGCCCCAGTATTAGGGTCCATTCACACATCCGTAACTGTTTTGGGGATCCGCAAATTGCAGATCCTCAAAACACAGAACGCACATGGCCGGCACTCTCATAGAAAATGCCTATTCTTGTCTGCAATTGCGGAACGGAAGTGCGGATGCGGACAGAACACTGTGTGCTGTCCGCATCTTTTGCGGCCCCATTGAAAATGAATGGGTCTGCAAAAGATCATACTGATGAGCTGGAGGACCTGTGATACTAATGAGCTGGAGAACCTGTGGTAATACTGATCGGCTGGAGGACCTGCAGTTATACTGAAGAGAGACAGGACCTGTAGTACTGATGGACTGGAGGACCTGTAGTACTGAGGAGCTGGAGGAACTAGTGGTTATATTGAGGTTGTCATTAACCATCTGCGGTGGGGCGGGGGACGTTCTGGGTTCTGGCGCGTGTGCGGGTTTCTGTGGGGGGAGGCGTGTGGGCTTGGTGTCATCAATGACCAAACAGTGGGCGGGAGGAGAGGGTGGTGTTGCTGGGATGCAGCGATCGGGATTGGCTCGTTGGAGGTGGTGTCACGGGCAGAGGTGTTGGTGGATTCGGTCCTCGCTGGCTCGGATTCACGGGCTGCCCGGCCCCTGGGGGCGCCGGTTGTCCGGCAGGGCGTGTCGGGGGGCGGCTTCTGGGCCATGTTTTGGCGGTGGCGGCGCACAGCCACAGATGCCACTTGGGTGTGTGTGGAGGCCGTGTCGGAGAGTCATGGGCATGTGTGGTACTGGGTTGCTGGCTCACCCTGGTGGTTTTGACGCTTGGGTTCTCATTGAATTGTTGGATTTGGGTATTGATGGTGGATTGATGGGGGTGGGATTTTGATGGTTTGGTGTGGAGGAGGAGAAAGCGTGCTTTGGCTGTTGTAATGCAGCCCATGTTGTAATTGTAAATTCAAACCCTGCTCCTCCACAACAGGGTTGTTGTGAATGTATAACTACATATACTGAACACAGCATATACTGGATACACTACATATACTGAACTATGTTACTATGTGGTGATGTGGATGGGCTAGAGTATCAGGAGTTGATTGGCTGAAGGTCCTAGGATTATACTTATGGGCTGGAGAACCTGCAGTTAGACTGATAGACTGGAGAACCTGGGGTACTGATGAGCTGTAAGTCTTGTGGTCCGACTCCTAATGAAGGGCTGGAGGTGAAATAGGTTTGAACATTTTAGGTTGTGGTGGCTAGAACAGTGGTAACTGAGCATAAGCTGTTCTCATAGATGTTGTCACTTCTTTTTTACGAAAAAGTCTGGATGTGGTGCCCTGAATCTTTATACTATAATCTAGTATATTTCAGAACCATAACAGAAGGGTACTTTTATAGGTATTTCATGTAATTTACTTTGAGTTTCGAAAAGGCGAGGGACAGATTTTCTTTGAGAGTGGCTTTATATGGCCAATGAAAACAGTGTGAATCGCGGTATGTTCTCTATCCAACTTCAATTATTCACTATGTGGGCAAAAGTCACAAGCAAAGAAAAGGAACTATAGTAAAAAGCTGGAGCTATCAAAATTTGTGCGAAAGCCAAAAGATCGTTTCCAACTTATTTTTTAAATTGATGTCACGCTGTGAATTTGTGAGAATTGTCATGTGAAGAGATATTGTGTGGCCCTAGCCTTGAAAACTAATGAATATTCCGTGTCCTGCAAAGAAATGCTATGACTTTTTCCAAATATGCTTTGTTTATCCGTTCCTCATGATTTTCAAGATCTGTGCCTTAGAAAAGAGGATCTGTGTGATGACCACGTGACCAGGATGGATTTCTCAGCCTCCAGAAGTAATTAATGAAAGTTCCCGTTTGGCAAAAGCAAGTGGAGATTTTGTAAATCGCAAGAAATAGATACCATAAGAAAATTGTGCAATGAAGAAGCTGAACGAACGAGGCGGCAATCTGTTTTGGCCGCTATTTGCTCTTCCCGGTAGCCTCCCTGTGACTGACAGCAGGGGAAGATTATGTTGTGCGACTTTTCGCCTGACATAAATAGATTGGTAGTAAAGTTAGCCACGGACATGTAAAAAAATAAATAGCGACAGTCTAATTATACGATCTCTTCTCCTCCCCAGCAACCTTTGGACTTGGGTGCAATTGTATCCCAGGCACAGAGATTATTTGGATAATGATCAATCAGAGGATGGATTATTCTCCGTTGCGAGCTGTCATCTGTAAAACGGCTGTATCCATTATAAAGTGCCGTCACTGCGGCTAATGAGGTTATTACAGGACAGGTCAGGAGGCTGCAGGACAAAATTAACTTCTTCTCTGTACGACAGTAAATGCAAAAGAAAAAACATCCCATTATCATAGTAAGGCTTCAGGTAAACCTTGTCAAGCAGTGGCGTCTCCGGGGACATCTTATTATCACCTGTTCCTTCTAGAAGAAGGATTGTCGTTGTAAAACGCATGCAAATGTTCTCCATCAACTCTTACACCTTACTTATATTGTATGTAGGATATAGAAATATACTGAGGATACTGAGTGAGAAATGTATAGGTTATCTACAGGATATTCCATAAATGTATGCTATAATTCACCTATGTGAAGAACAGGGGTCTCCCTACCAGGCATGTGGCTGCACAGGATGGGAATATTCTACATGCTTCCCAAAATCCATAAACCAGGTAATCCAGGGAGGTGATGGAAACCAAGACTGAAAAACATCTAAGAATGGGTGGAGGATGTCCTCAAACCATTGGTGAGGACCACAACAAGCTATCTACAGGAAACCACCGACTGTCAACCATAGGCCCCTTCCCTAAAGGCATCATCTTGGCCACAATGGATGTGGAATCCTTAAACCGGGTAATCCAGGGAGGTGATGGTAACCAAGACTGAAAAACATCTAAGAAAGAATGGGTAGAGGATGTCCTCAAACCATTGGTGAGGACCACAACAAGCTACCTACAGGAAACCACCGACTGTCAACCATAGGCCCCTCCCTAAAGGCACCATCTTGGCCACAATGGATGTGGAATCCTTATATTCCAATATCCTACATGATGACGGATTAAGGGCTCTTTCACACTGTCGTTTTTTCTTTCCGTCCTAGAGTTCCGTCCTCGGGGCTCTAGGACGGAGAGATACTGATCAGGATTATCCTAATGCATTCTGACTGGAGAGAAATCCGTTCAGGATGTCTTCAGTTCAATACTGACACGTTTTTTGGACGTTGACAAAAGCGCAGCATGCTGCGGATTTGTCTCCATTCAAAAAGCCGGAAGACATGCCGCAATGCCGGATCCGGAATGAATGCCCATTGAAGAGCATTATTCCGGATCCGGCATTAAGCTAAACGTCGATTCGGCGCATCGCCGGATCCGACGTTTAGCGCTGCGCATGCGCAGCAGCTGTTCCAATCGGGGCCCCAGTGTAAGCTGGGGCTCCGATCGGTTACCATGGCAGCCAGGACGCTACTGGAGTCCTGGCTGCCATGGTAGCTAACGCAGCAGTGTGCTTACCTGCGCTGCGGCGCCGGGCGCTCCATTATGACATCACAGGTCCGGGCGGCGCATTGATCTATGCGCCGCCCGGGCCTTGACGCCATTAAGGAGCGCCAGCGGTCGCAGCGCAGGTAGCCACCGCTGCTGAGTACCATGGCAGCCAGGACTCCAGTAGCGTCCTGGCTGCCATGGTAACAGTGAAAGCATGTTGAAGACTGATCAGGAAACTGATTAGTCTTCAAATGCTCTCCGGCCACTTGCGTTTTGACGGATCCGGCGGGACAGAAGTGCCTTCCGGATCCTCAGAACGCAAGTGTGAAAGAGGCCTAACCGCTTTCCATGTGTACCTAGAGGCTAATGCTTAACGTCTGTGCTGCAACTCACTACATTCATCCTCACCTACAATTATTTTTCTATCTACAATGCACTGGGACGACCATGGGCAACAAGATGGCACCGCAATATGCAAACCTTTTCATGGCAAAGCTGGAAAGTGACAGTTATCCTGCCCCATCAAACCCATGGCCTACTTACGTTTCACTGATGATATCCTTAGAATCTGGAACTAATAAAATTCTTCGAGTGATTCAATAAATTTTATCCTACTATAAACCCGACCCGGAACTTTTCAAATACAAAAATTACCATAAAATTTCAAATCCGCTCAATCACAGACATTCCGGTATCGAAAACGCATCGATTGGTCTACATACCTCAATCATATTAAAACAGTCCATCATTTACAGTCAGGCCGTCAGGTATAAACGTATCTTTTCCAGCCCGTCAGACAGGGATGAACATTTACACCACCTGACAAATACATTTTTACATCACGGCCATCACCCTGCTTCGAGATGAAATCAAAAGAGCCACCAGGATTCCCAGAAGTCAACTTTTACAATACAAGGGAATAAAACACCTCCGGTAGTGTCCTACAACCCGCAACTAGAGGCACTGCAATAAAATTACATTGTGTCCTACATAAGGATGACCAACTAAAACAATTTTCCCAGATCCTCGCTTGCTATGTTACCGACAATCTTCAAATTTGAGAAACGTCCTGATCTGGAGTTCATTGTCCTGTCACATAAAAAGGAACTTATCCCTGTAATGTAAGAAGATGGAAAATCTCTAATGACCCATGTAATGTCAACAGACAAGATCCAGGTCCCCAACACACAGGAGGACTATAAGATCCCTGGGACATTCCCATGTTCTACATTCAATGTTGTCTACCTGATCCTCTGCACTAAATGTCTTGTATGGGTCTCCATGTTGGAGAAACTGGACATAAAGTTAAAGAGGACCTTTCACTGGTCCACAGTTTATGAGGTAAAGCTATGTACAGCAGAGCGGCACCAGGGATGACTCACTGCACTTGTATCTCCTGGGTGCCGCTCCGTTCGCTGCTAGCCTCGGTACCGGCGCTCCTGCTGCTCTAATTTTGCCTGGGCGGAGCTTCTTCTTCTGCCCTGGGCGTTCTCTCCCAGGGCTGGAGCGCTGGCCAATGCAGCGCTCAGCTAATATTCAGGATATGAGCTGAACGCTGTGATTGGCCAGTGCTGCAGCCCTGGGAGAAGGAGACGCCAGGGCAGAAGAAGAAGTCTCCGCCCAGGCAAAATTAGAGCAGCAGGAGCGCCGGTACCGGCTACAGCAGCAACGGAGCGGCACCCAGGGATACAAGTAAGTGCAGGGTCATCCCTGGGTGCCGCTCTGCATGTACATAGCTTTACCTCATAAACTGTGGACCAGTGAAAGGTCCTCTTTAAAGGGGTTATAACATGAATAATGTAAAAATGAAAATCATACATACGGTAATCTAGTACATGACAACTTCTTTTTAAAAAAGCTAGAACCGACCCTGCTAGCAGTTTAGGGGGTGTGTCCTTTCTCATGGCTGAGTTCTTTCTGCTACAGCTGGTGGCAGTTGAAGGATGGGACTGAGTGTGTGCTTCTGCCTCAGAGAGTAGGAGAGCGAAATTTGAAAAAGATCAACAGCGGGCGGCGCTGTAAAGATAGATTTCATTAACCCTTTCATGTCCAGGCAACCTTTTGTGATTTTGTGTTGGTTTAATGACCGTAGCTTTTTTATTTGTTTTAATACCAAAATAATTTTTGCGATTGAATTTTTTTTTTTACTTGACAGTAGTTAGGACTTTTTATTAGAATGATTTTTAGAGATTTTTTTTTCAATTTTTTAAGTTAAATTTTTTTAATTCGTATTTTTATTATAGCTTTTTATTTCTTAAATATTAAAACTGACATAAAAAATTAATTATTGCAATAAGTTCACTATTTTGTGACGATCGTTTTCATATATAACATGCATAGGTTTGAGAGAACGGGGTGACTATGGTGACGGTTTCTGTTAGCGAACCATTAGAAAACGTGGTGTGGTGTTTAACAAGCAGGATATGCTCAACCCATATGCAGTTGTGCATGTATCTAGGGGAGCACATACTGCACTTGTAGTCCGTTGCTAGTGGCAATCAACAGCAAAAAATGCATACAATGGAAGATGCCAGCAACGGACTACAAGTACCACAATAACCATCCTACATAAGGTAACGATAATGTGGATGTGGAGAACAATCAAAAACATAACCATAGCAAAGGCAGGTGCACTCTGCGGAAATACTAAACCCTCACACTGATGGTAAAATTGAGAGGTTAGTTCAACACATCCTACTAGGAGGACATGTCTTAAGCTCGGACACCACGGTAAGGTCCCTCAAGTAGCCTGCGACCCTACCACTCAACCTACCTGAGCCGTATGGGCGATACCAGGAGCCGTTGGGCATGACGGGAGCGTAAGGCCTGACTCACAAACAGCTCACCAGTGACCTCCAGCATGTAACCATGCTTGCAATGGGAGGTGGGAGGTGCCTGTGAGCCCCACCCGAGACCGGCTGATATGGCCCAGAGCCTCACAGGTGCACCTGAATGTAGCCTGTAGATGAAAAGTTAGGTTTCTGTTAGCGACTGCATTTTAAAAAATAAAATTTAATTTTAGTTTTTTTGTTTACTTATATTTGAATTTAGTTTTGCCACATAATATGTCTCCCAGGAGGTCACTGAAAGACCTCTGCAAGACATTTTTTTTTTCATGGTTTCCACGGTAACTTGGGCATCCATAAGAGCCCCAGTTACAGGGGAAAACAGCCCCCTGTGGGGGCATGACACACAGGCAGAGCTGATCAGGGTCTCCTGCTCCCTCCACCACGCGCTCTTTCAGCGCTGTCCTGCCGGCACAGGAGAAGGCAGAAGCGGTAATAAACGGCTCCTGTCATCTCCTCAGGGTCCCTGCTGTGTCTGTCAGCCTGGACCCGACCTGCTCCTTATAGATTGGAGGAGCAGGTGCTTTAATCCCAGCTGATCATTGGGATTTAAGCGCTGCCTGCACATGTATATATGTGCCATCTGCACAGGGCATGTGCACATAGGACATATATACACAGTTGGCAGTAAGTAAGGGGTTAAAGAGGACCTCTCCCCGGTCCGGACATTATCATATAACTAGTAAATTGTATAGGGCATACTGATGGCATGTTACAGCGCTTACTATGTTTTCTATGTGCTGCTCCGTTCCCCCGCTGTGCCCCCTGTATTGGTTTCCAGTCTGGTATGTAAAGTCATACCATCGTACAGGGAGGAGACTGCCCTGTTTCTCAATGGGCGTCTCCTTCTCTCTGGCTGTGCCGCAGTCCAATCGCAGCAGAGGGCGTCACAGCCATGGAGAAGGCTAGCTTTTTTTTCTTTCCTGGCTTTGACACTCTCTACTGAGATTGGGCAGCTCATGGGGGCGTTTACTGGGGGCACTCTGTGACAATGCCGAGGGGGGTCCTGTGACCCCACCGTATCGGCGATTGTAGCAAACCGCAGGTCAATTCAGACCTGCGGTTTGCTGCGTTTCCGGGTTATTCGGGTCTCTGGTGCCCAAAAACCAGGAATAGGATGGTGATCGGTGGTGTGATAATACACCACCAATCACCATCCTTAGATCCTGTGAGATGATGGTGACATCACCTCACAGGATCGAATGTGATTGGCTGCATGGGCGGGCGGGGCTTAACTCCCCCCTGCTCTCCTCTCCTCTCCTCCTCCATTCGGCGTCCGGAGAGAGGAGAGAGAAGCAACCTGCGTCGTTGGATCTCTGAGCCCAGCACCCTCATATCTTACGCTGACCCTCCACAGTGCCATCTGGCACTTACAGGTACTTAGGAATAGGTAAGGGACAGGTTGGGTTAGGCAGGGATACATAGGGACAGTTAAGTGTAAAAGAAAAAAAAAAAAAGTTTCACTATTGCATCACCCTGATCGGGTGTCTGGGGTCCACAACACAGCTGTGTGAACCTAGACCCCCTAGGGTTGCTGCCGCTTGCCCCCCCCCCCCACCCCCCTCCCCACACACATACTTTTTTTGGGCGCAAGCGTTTTTTTTGCATACGCTGACTGTGGCTGGCACTCTTAGTGTCCGACCACTGTTAGCGCATCGCTCACCCCACTGCTGATCAGCTTCAGACCGCTGATCAGCCAGTTTGAATAATTTTTTTTTTATTATTTTTTTAGTTATTTATTAATTTTTTACTGTAAGGTTTAGGGTAAGTCTGCAAACCCCCGTGCCCCAACACACACGCACACAAATAAAGTTTTACATGCATGCACACACACACACACACTCCCCTATGACCCGCCGGACAATCTCGGCCGAGGAGGCATACGCCCAGCTTGCATTAGACTCCGAGAGCCCCAGTGAGGACAAGGATGACCCCACTTTCCTCTTGTCATCCGTGTCCTCCTCATCATCTAGCGATGATGATGAGCCCCCGAGGCGGCGGAGACACCGCCAGGCAGAACAAGGGGACCGCCATGCCAGGGACCCTGTGGCCCACACTAGTACGAGCAGGTCTGGGGCTTGTACTAGTTTTTCGGCCCACCAGATAAGTTCACCTGAGCCCCCTACCGGTGAACTTGTCTGGTGTACCCCAGAGAATTTTGAGCCCGTGATTCCTGATTTTGTTGGCCAACAAGGAATCCAGATTCGCACAGTGGGCTTCACTGAATACGACTATTTTAGTCTTTTTTTCAGTGACCACTTTGTGAATCTGATGGTGGAGCAAACTAACTTGTACGCCCAACAGTTCATTGCTCAACACCCGGGCTCTTTTTTTGGCTAGGGCCGTTGGCTGGACTATGGTCAGTGCAGCAGAGATGAGGACGTTTTGGGGCCTCGTGCTGCACATGGGCCTTGTCAAAAAACCCAGTGTCAGGCTGTACTGGAGTGGGGACGTCCTCTACCAGACCCCACTTTACAGTACGGCCATGACACGCTCCTGTTTTGAGGCCATCCGGAAATGCCTGAATTATGCAGATAATGCAGCAGGCCACCCCCCCCCCCTTTCCCCAAATTTTTGGAGGCCTATGTACTTGGAAGGGAGGTCGAGGTTGGGGAGTCTCTCATTGCTTTCAAGGGGTGACTCATTTTCTGCCAGTATGTTCCCTTTAAGCGGGCGAGGTATGGCATGAAGCTGTAGAAACTTTGTGAGAGTACCTCAGGGTACACTTACAAGTTTCGTGTGTACGAGGGACGAGATTCCCGTATTGAACCCCCAGAATGTCCCCCCACTCTGGGTGTTAGCGGGAAACTTGTGTGGGACCTTATGCACCTACTGCTAGATAAGGGTTACCACCTGTACATGGATAACTTTTAGACTAGTATCTCCTTGTTCCAGTCCCTCTCCGCCAGATCCATGTCCGCTTGTGGGACCGTGCGGAAAAATCAACGTGGCCTCCCTACCTCCCCCCTCCAGGTACCTATCCCCAGGCGTGAGACCCGTGCCCTTACCAGTGAAAACCTGTTGCTGGTCAGATATAAGGACAAGAGGGATGTCCTTGTACTGTCTACAATCCATGGTAACGGCATTTCCCCTGTCCCTGTGCGAGGTACCGCGGCAACGGTCCTCAAGCCCGATTGTATCGTCGACTACAATCGGTATATGGGAGGAGTTAATCTCTCTGATCAAGTCCTCACACCATATAACGCAATGCGCAAAACCCGGGCATGGTACAAAAATATTGCGGTCTACTTGGTGCAGGTTGCCATGTACAACTCTTTTGTGCTGTCCCGCAGCGCTGGCAACACAGGGACATTCCTTCAGTTCTATGAGGCAGTCCTCAAGGACCTGATCTTTTCTGACAGGGAATGAGCAGGGGGGAGTACCTCAGGAACTGGAGGTGCCCGGATCGTCCCTCGCCAACACTTTCCAGGTGTGGTCCCCCATACTCGAAAGAAGGGACGAACCCCAAAAAATGCACAGTGTGTAACAGGAGGGGGATACGGAAGGACACCAACACTCAGTGTGACACGTGCCCCGATCATCCTGGCCTCTGCGTTATTGGTTGCTTCAGGGAGTACCACACTTCCATGGAGTACTAAATTTATTATCCCCTGAATCTGCTCTATAAAAAAAAATACCCCATGACCTAACCCCTCAGATGAACACGGTCAAAAAAATAAAATAAAAACTGTGCCGAAACAGCTATTTTTTGTCAAATTTTCCATTTTTTCCAGTAACAAAGCAAGTGTTAACAGCCAAACAAAACTTAATATTTATTGCCCTGATTCTGCAGTTTACAAAAACACCCCATATATAGTCGTAAACTGCTATATGACCAAACGGCAGGGCGCAGAAGGAAAGGAACGCCATATGGTTTCTGGAAGGCAGATTTTGATGGCCTTTTTGTTTGGCACCATGTCCCTTTTGAAGAACCCCTGATGCACCCCTAGAGAAGAAACTCTATAAAAGTGACTCCATCTAAGAAACTACACCCCTCAAGGTATTAAAAACTGATTTTACAAACTTTATTAACCCTTTAGGTGTTCCTCAACAGTTTATGGCAAATGGAGATGACATTTCAGAATTTTTGGTAAACTTGCCTCACAAAATGTTATGTACCCGAAAAATAGTCCCAACAAAACTGGCACCTTATCCCGGAGTTTCCAAAATGGGATCACTTTTATGGAGTTTCTACTCCGGAGGGGTGCATCAGAGGGGCTTCAAATGGGACATGGTGTAAATAAACCAGTCCAGCAAAATCTGCCTTCCAAAAACCACACGGCGCTCCTTTCCCTCTACGCCCCGCTGTGTGCCCGTACAGTAGTTTACGACCACATATGGGTTGTTTCTGAAAACTACAGACTCAGGGAAATAAATATAGAGTTGTGTTTGGCTGTTAACCCTTGCTTTGTTACTGGAGAAAATTGATTAAAATGGAAAATTTGCCAAAAAACTGAAATTCCGAAACTTCATCTCCATTTGCCAATAACTCTTGTGGAAAACCTAAAGGGTTAACGAAGTTTGTAAAATTAATTTTGAATACCTTGAGGGGTGTAGTTTCAAGAATGGGGTAATTTCTGGGAGGTTTCTATAATGTAAACCTCACAAAGTGACTTCAGACCTGAACTGGTCCCTAAAAAGTGTTGTTTTTTTTTTGAAATTTCAGAAAAATTTCAAGATTTACTTCTAAGCCTTGTAACGTCCCCAAAAAATAAAATGGCATTCCTAAAATGATCGATAGATGAAGTAGACATATGCGGAATGTAAATGAATAACTATTTTCAGAGGTATTACTATGTATTATAGAAGTAGAGAAATTAAAACTTGGAAATTAGCACATTTTTCAAAGGTTTTTGTAAATTTGGTATTTCTAATAAATAAAAATTTATCTTTTTGACTCCATTTTACCAGTGTCATGAAGTACAATATGTGACGAAAAAACAATCTCAGAATGGCCTGGAGAAGTAAAAGCGTTTTAAAGTTATCACCACATAAAGTGACACTGGTCAGTTTTGCAAAAAATGGCCTGGTCCTTAAGGTGAAATATGGCCGTGTCCTTAAGGGGTTAAATAACTCAGTAGCTAAAATACATTTATAATTACATGCAATTACAAAAGTATTGAGATCCAGGAGCTGGTGTGAAAATTGTAGATTATTTTTTGTGGGACAGCCCCTTTAAAGCAAGGATGAAGTCTCAATCATCACACCATTACCCTCAGTTCACACTTGCGCGTTTTACAGCGCGTTCGAACGCGCTGTAAAACGCATAACCGATGCAAACCAATGCTTCCCTATGGGACTGGTTCACATTTTCGCGTTTTACAGCGCGTTCGAATGCGCCGAAAAATGCCTGACGCATAAACAAGTACTTGAGCTTTTTTTGGGGCGTTTGTCGCGCGTTTTGGCTCATAGACTTCAATGGGAACGCGCAACGCTTGTATTTTGAGCGTTTTTGACAGTGAAAACGCGCGTTTATGAATTTGCAACATGCTGGAAAGGCCAAACCCCAGCTCTGATTGGCCAAACTTCATATAGACAGGGATATTTGGTCATTGGACAACACTGCAGTCAATCCCACAAACGCGCGTAAAACGCGCGTTTACTATTGCCATAAACGCGCGTCTCAGAAACGCTCAGGTCTGAACCCAGCGTTAAAGACGAAAAGGTACACTTTCTTGTGACAGCATTTCTGTAGCCCAGGACACAACGAAGAACACATCAAAGTTGTCAAATTAAAAAGCAATTTCAAATCTCCAAGGTCGAAGAATTTTGGAATACAAACGTATGATTCTGTTTGACACACTGAATATATACTTATTGCTGTTTATTCAGACAATTCATTATATTATACCTGACTAAAAGGGTCGTCATGAAAGCTCGCTATGTAACATCATTGCTTCTGTTCTTCTTAGCCATTAAAAGGTATCAGACCTGCCAGACTCTTGTTTGGTTTCTCTTAATGAAACATTCAATGATTAATTCCTTCTTACCTTTCTTACCTCCAGCTCACCAGGGATGTTATAATTATTCCTTTACATCCCTAGTTGATCTGAAATGTTATAATTTATCCCTTCACATCTCAAACTCACTGGGGTTATCAGTTATCCCTTCACTGCTCCAGACCACCAGGAATGCTGCCATTAATCTCTTCAGATCCCTAGCACACCAGGAAGGTTACTATTAATCCTTTCACTGCTCCAGCCCATCAGAAACGTTATCATTAATTCCTTCACATTCCTAGCTCACCAGGGGTGTTATCATTATTCCTTTACATCCTTGAGTTGATCTGAAATGTTATCATTTATCCCTTCACATCTCAAGCCCACCAGGGATTGGTTGTGCCCCTGCCGTATCCCAAACTCCTCTCCTAAGAAGTACTTAGTTGCTTCCAGGATTTCACATTGATGGTCCATCCTTGTGATCAGTGGAGGGTCATCCTCAGGGACATAGACCAGCTGAATGAAGGGGCTGCTCTTCACCATGTGGAAATGGCTGGTACTAACGCCCTGTGCCAACCCGATCTTTATCACTTCCATATGGACGGTGCTGTGTTGGGTAATGCAGTGAAACGGTCCCTAGACTCTCGTGTTTGATGGGAGTACTATGGGCTGGACCCCAACACTGACACACTGAAGGTCTACGTAGACCAACCAGGAATGAAATACGTTCGGTCTGTATAAAAGTACATAGGAAAAAAAAGGCTGAAAAGTGACAAGACTTCATCATGCTTTATTTCAGATCTTATGTCATACAATCAAATGAGGCATAAAAACACTTGTGCCAACAACGTGGTAGTTCCAGGGATAATGCCACAGTGGACCAGATCACTTTGCTTTTCCAAAAACTAAAAATGAGCGAATTTACCTACCCCACGCACCAAATGGACCAGCCCAAAAAAAAAAAAATACTGTAAAAGGGACCATTATAATGACTGGAGAGCAGATGAAGTGAATCAGAACATTCATTGCCCCCATTAAATAGAAGCTTTCTCAGTCTCATTGGTCCAAATAGTAAGACTAAAGGTGTCCATGCACAGTAGAGTGCTCAGTACTGATACCTTCTCAAATCTTACATGTAGAACGGGCCTCTTGGCTCAGAGAATCGGTAAAGCAACACTGACGCGTTTTAGGACTGCTTTCTAGAAAGAAGTGCTTGGCATTGGGAATATGGTTTTCTCGTTTCCAATCAACGCAAATGTGGAGGAACCAGATTCATCAGGCGACCACGAGAATTAAGACGAACTCCAGCTTCTCAGAACAGGAACGGCGTTTCTGGTTCATTATGACAGAACTAAAAGAAAATGTGACATTTAAGAAAAAAAAAAATCACAATCTAAAAAGTTGATTTCCATGGTATTCTGTTGTCATGAGCTTCTCAATGAAGTCCCAGTTATTGTTCTCGTAATGCAGCTACACTCGAATATTACGGAGAATAAAGTCACATTTATGGTAAGAAAGAAGAAAACGTCCCAACCAGATGTCACCCGCCTCTAAGAGTCCCTCAGAAGTGCGTTTCACTGATGGTGTCAGTGGCTCGTACGTGAACGCTGGGGAGGCAAAACCATGAAAGGGGCAATTCCCGTCCGGAGTTATCATCTTGAAACTTTATGTCCAGGTAAAAATCTCCAGTGTAGAGAAATAGTAGAGAACCGAAACAGACAAAATGTTCTGTGGGCTGAACCTGCAGAAAAGCGGAAAAGTCAATGGTAAAGGGTCGACATATTATGAAGCCAGGTTATTACATATATAATCTAGTTATAAAGCTCAGTCAATTTGTACTGTACAGTATGACGCTATTTGTACTGTTCCTGAGCCATATCCTGTAATATACTCCAGAGCTGCACTCACTATTCTGCTGGTGCAGTCACTGTGTACATACATTACTTATCCTGTACTGATCCTGAGTTACATCTTATATTATACTCCAGAGCTGCACTCACTATTCTGCTGGTGCAGTCACTGTGTACATACATTACATTACTTATCCTGTACTGATCCTGAGTTATATCCTGTATTACACTCCAGAGCTGCACTCACTATTCTGCTGGTGCAGTCAGTGTGTACATACATTACATTACTTATCCTGTACTGATCCTGAGTTACATCCTGTATTATATTCCAGAGCTGCACTCACTATTCTGACACTTACACTAGCGGCAGCCTTCTCCGGCAGGCTGTTCCGGCTGGGATACAACCTGCCGGATCCGTGCTGCTCCTAGTACACCGTGCCGACGGAAATCCGCTCCGGCCGCATTGAATATAAAGGGAGCAGGCCGCAGGTCCGGACGCAGCATGTCAAACATGCCGAGAGGCGGCCGGAATAAAACTACGACATGTCGCAGGCATGTTTTTTTTTTACAACCCCCCCCCCCCCATTGCCACCCTAGGTAACTGCCTACTCCAACTATCTATTATCATGCCCTGTCTCCAAACCAAAAGGATCCCTCTCACTGTCCAGAAACTGCTTGACTAAATCTCAACCTGTATAAGTGCGAGTCATCTACCAGTTTATGTTTCTTCAGGGGTTGGATGACAGCATAACCGTCTGAGTATTGGTGATTGTCTCATAAAAACCCTTCCGCATTCTGTCTTGGGTCAAGTCATTCCGGAATTAGAGACAGCAATCGCATGAATATGCTTTAAAATTAGGAATTTATTCTAGTCACCAAAGTGAATTATTAAATACAATGTTTCAGGTGGTAAAAGGGCCTTCTTCAGACGGTTGTCTAAGAGATGCTAGTGGGCACGGTGGTAGGTGTTGTCTAAATGGGTGGTAATCAGGCACCAGTCACCAGATGCTTATTTGTTCAACACTGACCAGAACCTTCATCCTCATTTACACCCCATACACTCACAGAAACGCAAATCTAAAATAAGTGTAGCTCAGTGGTGGCATCAGTGATGGGGCTAGCTTCTTCTACTTGGGTTTGCAGAACTTTTCATTCCACCTCTTATCAAAGTTCAGTTAGATTGTTGAGGGTTTATTTTGCAGGATATTAGAACACATGGTGTGGTGTTTAACAAGCAGGATATGCTCAACCCATATGCAGTTGTGCATGTATCTAGGGGAGCATATCCTGCACTTGTAGTCCGTTGCTAGGGGCAATCAACAGCAAAAAATGCATACAATGGAAGATGCCAGCAACGGACTACAAGTACCACAATAACCATCCTACATACGATAACGATAATGTGGATGTGGAGAACAATCAAAAACATAACCATAGCAAAAGCAGGTGCACTCTGCGGCAATGCTAAACCCTCACACTGATAAAATTGAGGGGTTAGTTCGACATATCCTACTAGGAGGACATGTCTTAAGCTCGGACACCACGGCAAGGTCCCTCAAGTAGCCCGAGGCCCTACCACTCAACCTACCTGAGCCGTATGGGCGATACCAGGAGCCGTTGGGCATTACGGGAGCATAAGGCCTGACTCACAGACAGCTCACCAGTGACCTCCAGCATGTAACCATGCTTGCAATGGGAGGTGGGAGGTGCCTGTGAGCCCCACCCGAGACCGGCTGATATGGCCCAGAGCCTCACAGGTGCACCTGAAGTAGGATATGTCGAACTAACCCCTCAATTTTATCAGTGTGAGGGTTTAGTATTGCCGCAGAGTGCACCTGCCTTTGCTATGGCTATGTTTTTGATTGTTCTCCACATCCACATTATCGTTATCGTATGTAGGATGGTTATTGTGGTACTTGTAGTCCGTTGCTGGCATCTTCCATTGTATGCATTTTTTGCTGTTGATTGCCCCTAGCAACGGACTACAAGTGCAGGATGTGCTCCCCTAGATACATGCACAACTGCATATGGGTTGAGCATATCCTGCTTGTTAAACACCACACCACGTTTTCTAATGGTTTGTATAATATGTTTGGAGGTGTATAAACTCCGATTTAAATGTGCCTGCTTTTCATCTACAGGCTACATTCAGGTGCAGCTGGTAGGCTCTGGGCCATATCAGCCGGTCTCGGGTGGGGCTCACAGCCTTCTCCCTCCTCCCATTGCAGGCATGGTTACATGCTGGAGGTCACTGGTGAGCTGTCTGTGAGTCAGGCCTTACGCTCCCGTAATGCCCAACGGCTCCTGGTATCGCCCATACGGCTCAGGTAGGTTGAGTGGTAGGGCCTCGGGCTACTTGAGGGACCTTGCCGTGGTGTCCGAGCTTAAGACATGTCCTCCTAGTAGGATATGTCGAACTAACCCCTCAATTTTATCAGCGTGAGGGTTTAGTATTGCTGCAGAGTGCACCTGCTTTTGCTATGGTTATGTTTTTATTTTTCAGGACCATTACTGGAGGCAAAAAATCCTTTATAAAACGTAAACTAAGAACGTTGCGTCAAATTTTGAGATTGAGGAGTTTTTAGCGCTAGTACAGTCTTTCCAAGAGGACCAGGACCAGATTTAACAACGGAAGAGGTGTAGTCCTTAATTTTACAACTTTTTGATATTGGTCTGCATAAAAAAGTATATTTAAACTAGAAATCCCTCATATCAATGACATCAGACAATACTCACAGCACCAATGAAAAAGGTGTTGGCGCCCACAAAAGTGACCATGTTTTTGAGCTCGTAGTTATGGACCCCGTTCTGATAATCTTGGTACGGGATGACAGAGAGGGAAAACGGACCCACAGCGCTGCTGCTGCAATTGGTCAGCCTGACTTCAAGGTGTATGGGATCACCAACTCTACAGTCCGCAATGATGTCACAGTCACATGGTTTTCCATCCACCAACACATCTGTAACACAAAAACATGGAGGTGTTAACATTTGCAAAAAGATCTCTGAATATCTGTGATTGTACTTCACTAAATAAGCAAACCCTGTAGGCTAAAGTAGCTCCAACTGCATTCCTCATGACCGGTAAGAAGTGCCAAGAGGGTAACAAGTTTACTTTCCTCCGAGATTTAGTATAAACCACAATTCCTTCTATCAAAAGTTAGGGGAGTCCTTTCATGGCTTGTGATTGACCAAGAGGGCTACTGGGAGGGTCAGGAATGGCATAAATACATAGGGAATGCTTCATTTTGGTTAATTACCTGTCTGCTTGTGGGTGGAGGGGGGGAAAGTGGTTACTTGATAACTCTTGATTGATGGAGGTCCTTATTAGCCCATTATCGGCTCAGGTTTGGAAGGGACTGTTTACAGTAGACAATCCCCTGAGAGTAGCACATGGTGCAGGTTTGTAGGGTGACACAGAAACATCATCTAGGGGTTTGTGCAGATTTTGCAGTATGTAATGCACTAAAATGCGTTGCTGCGTTTGCAATTCGTGTTTATTTTTGTAACTTGTCCTGGTAACGATCATTAGTGGACGCGAACTCATCTGGTACTAATCTGAACAATACAAGACACAGGGTAGATTTCCATCTGGTGAGCTGACCCTATTATCATTACTTGCAATAAAACAGCGATTGATAATTAGACTGATTACATGGAAAATGGAAATATAACATGAGATCTGCTGCACTATATCCTCTGCAGGTGAAGGAGATAGGAGTCTAGGAGGTCCAGCTCATAATCTATGGCTAGGTAGCTACATAATCTGATCCTCAGTAACTAGTCTGGAATGTCAAAAACTGTTGTCCTAAAAAATGCAAAAAGGAAAGCTAAAGACCCAGCACTTAAAGTGTTTATGAGATGGACAACTAGTCCTTGACGAGTTAGATGGTCTCCATGAGATGAGACCTCTAGTGATGGCAGATTGAAGAACCACCATGCCTACCACTGAGTTGACGCTCCATTACAGCTCATACAGTGGAGTGCCTATGCCATTCATGTATCCAAATAGGGCATATCTACAGAGGTTATGTCTTGGACTAGTGTCTTGGAATATTTTGGCCTGTCCACAGGATAGCTTCTGAGACCTTAACCTTTCGAGAAAACAGAGGGGTCTCCTATCTTGTTTTATTGGGCAGGATGGGGAAGCTTGCTCAGCTGCTTCATTCAATAACTCTTATAGAGCCACGTGGCCATCATGGATGCGTCAACTTCCTCGGGATTCAATTAAGTCAACCACTGTTTTGCCAACTGGTTAAAGTCCCAGTGCCTATCAGCCTCTCATGTCATATCATGTCATGGCTGTCTAAATTAGGAACATTTAGCTAAAGGAACCTCACATGGGGTCAGGTTACTATTTACTTTCTAGGCAAAGATGAACAAGTTGCTCAGCGTCAATCAATAGTCAATTAAAGGGTGTACCTGTAGGGTGGCAGAGGTTGAGGTCGCACCCAACATTCAAGCCTGAGGGGGCCAAGAGTTCCCACTGGAGGAAACACATACTTTAATCGGTGAGTGACTATTGGGAAGGCTGTTTTACATTTTGCATTGGAGCTTCTAGTTATGACTGTGGTTCAATTAAGGGTCAGAAGTGGACCAGGTAAGTGACCAGTGACCCTAGGCTACTTTCACACTAGCATTTTGGCTTTCCGTTCCTGAGATCCATCATGGGCTCTCAGAAGCGGTCTAAAACGGATCAGTTTTGCTCTAATGCATTCTGAATGGAAAAGGATCCGCTCAGAATGCATCAGTTTGCCTCCGTTCAGTCACCATTCTGCTCTGGAGGCTGCCTGCAGCGTTTTGGTGATGTGGTGCGGAGGAAGACGGTCCTGACACACAATATAAGTCAATGGGGATGGATCCATTTTCTCTGACACAATAGAAAACGGATCGGTTCCCCCATTGACTTTCAATAGTGTTCATGACGGATCCGTCATGGCTATAGAAGACATAATACAACCGGATCCGTTCATGACGCATGCAGTTGTATTATTGTAATGGAAGCGTTTTTGAAGATCCATGACGGATCCGCAAAAAACGCTAATGTGAAAGTAGCCTTACTCACGATGGAGGAGGCATCTATGACTAACCATTTTACAGCTCTGCTTCCTCACCATTGCTTGAGGCCAATGGTTGCAGACCGCTCCTCCTAAGTTTTTTGTTACAATGTAACTTCTTTATAGTTTACAATATTGCGCTCCGGAAACATTATCCCCGGGAATCATTGACAATAAAGATAAATCCTCTGACTCGTCCTGTACCGGCGGCATCTTACGCGCTCCGCTCTACTTGATGTACATTTGCTATAAACACTTGTGTGAAGTGAAATCTACTTTAATGAAATCAAGATAAACCGGGATGAGAGGCGCCTCGTACGTCCGTCTGAAGTGGAGATATCTTGGAGAATCAATGGGTTTTGATAAAACTTGAAAGTTTTGCTTCTAAAGGAACAAATAATTTATATGTAAGGAATCTGCCGAGGTCATCACGTCGTCTACTCAACCATCTGCTCTGTAGGTGAGTCACTCAGGATGGATGGAAGACATCTACCACATAGCGAATATGGGAGGTCATCATCTACCAGGACATACACTTTCTTCTATCCATCTGTGGTCTCCTCATGTGCACTATGTAACGCCATCCTTAATACTCCCTGATCCGGTATTCCAAAAGATTTCAAATGCACATACATCACGCAGTTCAGCAAGATACCAAATAATTTAATCTAAACCCACCCTCCTTATTTTTCAACATGGTGGGAGATGAATTTTAAGGAACACACCAGATAAAACTGTTACACTGTGTTATGCCTATAGCGGGGGCTGAGAGGGCGGAGCATTGTTTGGTGTCATGCTCCGCCTCCTCAGGCTCTAGACTGGGCATAACATCACTTTTACCTAGAGTGTTCCTTTAAATACACTGAAATCTATTCTCAACATGTAATCTTAATCAATGCAGAAGCTTCTGTCACATTCATCCCGGCTGGAAGGAGAATTTAATTATATGACTTGTTAAAACACAAGGGAGGATCCTAACTTCTTTCATTTCTAAATTGCTGTGATTTAATTTTTAATAGAAGTTTCAGAACTCATCCAGAAAGTACTGGATAAAAATAGACCAAATTAATCAAATAAGTGAAACCACCTTGAAGGCATCTTGAAGTTGTGGACAGTCTACAAGTCTCCCCTACTTCAGTCTAGGACCCTATTGACATGGGATGGCCGAGTACAGATCTCCGGAGAGTGGATATTTCATCTAGACAAGGCTGGATTAGGAGGTTAATCTGAGGTAACGCAGTGCATTTAGGGTTAGACTAGTAGTCACCAAGTTGACCTATGCCAGACACAACGAGGCCAAAATGGGCACAAACTCATGGGCAGGACAAGTGAAAGCCAAGGCACATCTACCTCATATACCATACTTGCGAACTATAGATGGCTACTTGCTTCCACTGCCATATGTCTGAATCCATCACTAAAGTGCAGGAAGGGCACTTGCAGGTACATAAATAAGGCAGGAGGAGGCACACGAAAATTTACTGTACCCCCATCAGCCTCTCCACAGGAGGGCAGGGTATATTTTTAGGGTAAGGCCACACAGGATGTGAAATTTTGATGTGATTTTTACGGTCACCTTCTGTATTGCAAAGATATTTTTTAAAGCTCTTCCACTTTGCTGTCCCAGAGAAGTGAGGCGTTAAAAGAAAACTCATCTTCATCAAATACAAAAGAAATAAAACAGAATTTGGGGTAATACTTGTACCCTCAAGAAAGAAAACCTAGGGTGAAACCGTATAACCCAGAACACATAGAGGACTTAAACATATAGGCAGGGCCGTCTTTAACACAGGGCAAAAGGGGCAACTGCCCAGGGCCCAGTTGCTCCTGGGGGGCCCAAGGCAGCTGCCTCTTGAGCCCAGCTGGCCACTGCCCACAAATTCAATTACATTAAGTGGCGTGTCTAAGGGGATGCTGCCAGCTACACAGGGGGTTGCTGCCATGCCTGCCTGCATACCGGCTCTCCATGCAGTGAACTGTGAGAGAGTGAGAGCTGTGAAGGACCTTTGATGACATCATCACCATGTGACCAGTAACATAGCGATACTACTGGTCACATGGCTATGAGGTAATGAAAGGTCCTTTCTTTCTACCAGTGTTGCTGCAGCCTGCAGGAGAAGTTTGCCATAATTGTGGAGATTTTATTTTGTGAAGATTACATCAGGAAAAGGTGACAGGGGCTGTTATGGTAATATACTGTAAGCTACTGTATAGTGGGGTGCTGTATAGTGTGGGGTGCTGCATACTGTGGGGTTCTGTATAGTGTGGGGTGCTGCATACTGTGGGGTTCTGTATAGTGTGGGGTGCTGCATACTGTGGGGTTCTGTATAGTGTGGGGTGATGTATACTGTGAAGTGCTGTATACTTTGGGGTTCTGTATAGTGTGGGGTGCTGTACAGTGTCGGGTGCTCCATACTGTATACTGCAGGGTGCTGTGTACTGTATACTGTGGGGTTCTGTATAGTGTGGGGTGCTGCATACTGTGGGGTTCTGTATAGTGTGGGGTGATGTATACTGTGAAGTGCTGTATACTTTGGGGTTCTGTATAGTGTGGGGTGCTGTACAGTGTCGGGTGCTCCATACTGTATACTGCAGGGTGCTGTGTACTGTATACTGTGGGGTTCTGTATAGTGTGGGGTGCTGCATACTGTGGGGTTCTGTATAGTGTGGGGTGCTGCATACTGTGGGGTTCTGTATAGTGTGGGGTGATGTATACTGTGAAGTGCTGTATACTTTGGGGTTCTGTATAGTGTGGGGTGCTGTACAGTGTCGGGTGCTCCATACTGTATACTGCAGGGTGCTGTGTACTGTATACTGTGGGGTGCTGTATAATGTGGGGTGCTGTGTATTGTATAGTGTGGGGTGCTGTTTACTGTATAGAGTGGGGTGCTATATACTGTATAGAGTGGGGTGTTGTATATTTTGGGGTGCTATATACTGTATACTGTGGGGTGCTGTATTGAGTGGAGTGCTGTATACTGTATAGTGTGGGGTGCTGTATAGTATGGGTGCTGTATAATGTGGGGTGCTGTATACTGTATACTACGGGATGCTGTATATTGTGGAGTACTGTATACTGTGGGGTGCTGTATAATGTGGGGTGCTGTGTATTGTATAGTGTGGGGTGCTGTTTACTGTATAGAGTGGGGTGCTATATACTGTATAGAGTGGGGTGTTGTATATTTTGGGGTGCTATATACTGTATACTGTGGGGTGCTGTATTGAGTGGAGTGCTGTATACTGTATAGTGTGGGGTGCTGTATAGTATGGGTGCTGTATAATGTGGGGTGCTGTATACTGTATACTACGGGATGCTGTATATTGTGGAGTACTGTATACTGTGGAGTGCTGTATATTGTATAGTGTGGGGTGCTGTATACTGTATACTATGGGGGGCTGTATATTGTATACTATGGGGGGCTGTATATTGTGGAGTGCTATACTGCTCTCCTGTATACTGCGGGGTGCTGTATAGTGTGGGGTGCAGTATAGTGTGGGGTGCAGTACAGTATGGTGTGCTGTATACTGTGGGGTGCTGTATAGTATGAAGTGCTATATACTGTATAGTGTGCTGTATACTGTGAGGTGTTATACTGTATGCTATAGGATGCTATACTGCATACTGTGGGGTGTTACACTATGTATTGCATACTGTGGGGTACTATATACTGTGGGGTGCTATACTATATATGGCATACTTTGGGAAACTGTATACAATAGGGTGCTATACTGCGGGGTGCTATACTGCATACTGTAAGGTGCTTTATACTATAGGGTGCTATACTGCATACTGTAAGGTGCTGTATACTATAGGGCGCTATACTGCATACTGTAAGGTGCTTTATACTATAGGGTGCTATACTGCATACTGTGGGGTGCTGTATACTATAGGGTGCTATACTGCAAGGTGCTGTATACTATGTATTGCATACTGCGGAGTGATGTATACTATAGGGTGCTATACTGCATACTGTAAGGTGCTTTATACTATAGGGTGCTATACTGCATACTGTGGGGTGCTGTATACTATAGGGTGCTATACTGCAAGGTGCTGTATACTATGTATTGCATACTGCGGAGTGATGTATACTATAGGGTGCTATACTGCATACTGTGGGGTGCTGTATAGTATAGGGTGCTATACTGCATACTGTAAGGTGCTGTATACTATAGGGCGCTATACTGCATACTGTGAGGTGCTGTATACTATAGGGCGCTATACTGCATACTGTAAGGTGCTGTATACTATAGGGCGCTATACTGCATACTGTGGGGAGCTGTATACTATAGGGCGCTATACTGCATACTGTGAGGTGCTGTATACTATAGGGCGCTATACTGCATACTGTGAGGTGCTGTATACTATAGGGCGCTATACTGCATACTGTAAGGTGCTGTATACTATAGGGCGCTATACTGCATACTGTGGGGAGCTGTATACTATAGGGCGCTATACTGCATACTGTGAGGTGCTGTATACTATAGGGCGTTATACTGCATACTTTGGGGTGCTGTATACTATAGGGTGCTATACTGTGGGGTGCCATATACTATAGGGTGCTATACTGCATACTGTGGGGTGCTGGGGTGCACTGTAACGCTAGGGTAAGTCCTGGTCTCCCCCCTGAACTGCAGAGCGGTGCCCACTTCCAGCCCTGAGCCCGGCTGCCCAGAGCACTGATCCTGAGCCGCTGGAGTCTTCAGAACTGGAAGGATTTACAGTCATTCACTGTAAGCGATATTATATATAGTGGTGGAGGGCATGATTGCATGCTAGGGTGTGGGAAGGCAGGATCCAGGGGGCCCAAGTAAATTCTTGCCCAGGGTCCAATCAATATTAAAGACGGCCCTGCATATAGGTCATGTGTGTCCAAAATGGGGTGGTAACGCTCAGTGTGTACACCTGAGCTCCACTAGACCAGTTATCACCAAGGTGTAAAACAATGTTTGATAACCACACCGCATGGTCGTTAGTATCCCCAGAAAACGGTGTGGGTAATCACACCTTACTGGTTGTCGCCATGGAGTGGTTGTATCCAGGAGGGATTGGGATAGTACAGGCCAATTCATTCCCATTATGGGCTCTATGTTAGATTCTGTCAAAGGCCCCAGGTGGTAGCCTCAACATTAACAACCATCTCACGGTATAATGGGCGTCTTAATTTTGGTGCCTACAACCCGGATCCCCCAGCCCTGCCTGCCTACAAAATCTCAGCTAGCTATATTTCCCACATGTGCGTCTGGCTCGCTGGGGGTCGCGTAACTAGTTTGCACGGAGAAGTCTCGTTCGTTATCGGAATTAACCAGAAAAAAACGCTCCAAATCGCTGAGAATTTGTAGGCAGGCAGGGCTGGAGGGTTCAGCGTTGTAGGCACCAAAATTTAGATGCCCTGATATGGTTGTTAATGTTGAGGCTACCACCTGGGGTTTTTGACAGAGGCTACCACCTGGAGCCGTTTTCTGAGGATAATGACGACCATGTGGTGTGGTTATCAAACATTGTTTTACACTTTGTTGACTGGTCTAGTGGAGCTCAGGTGTATACACTGAGCGTTACCACCCCATTTTGGACACACATGACCTATATGTTTAAGTCCTCTATGTATTCTGGGTTATAATACAGTTTGACCCTAGGTTTTCTTTGTTGAGGGTACATTTATCACCCAAAATTAGAGACGCATCACCTATCGATCAATCCCTGAAGACTGATCCTCTTTGTTCCTACTATACTATATACACACAATTCTGCTGCGAAAATAAACAGCTCATACGTCACATGTACCTGTACCTTAAAGGTTTGAAGTTGCACCCATTAAATTCAGCCAGGAATATCAGCTTCTATTATACTACTGCAGCAGGCCTCTTCAACTTGCACCCCCAGCAGGGATATCTCTCTGTCTATCTTTATATATATATATATATATATATATATATAATTGGTTTTCATGACCTATCAGATCCACTTACAATTTACATGCAGTGTAAGTGCATGGGGAATTTCGTACCCTATTCACATGGGGCAGGAAAAAAAAGACCCCAGAGAGTTCATTTCCTTCACCGAAAGGCAGCGGATTAGTCACATCTAATTTGGCCCCATTGGACAAAGATAATAAAAAAAGACAATACCCTACGATAAGGGATATAGACAGAGACCAAGAGCATAGGTATAGGCTATTGGATGCAAGGTATCTTTTTTGAGGTAATACTTGGCTGGCGGTCAAAACTATAGGACTATTGCCGGTCCTGTTCTCCTCATATCTTAAATTTTTTTGTCCCCTGAGGAACCAGTTGCTTTACTGGGGAAACGCAGCGTCGGGACTCTACAAACTGTATCATCATTTTTTTGTGACAACTTTTCACAAAATAGGGCTGGGACAGGTGTCAGCAAGGGTTTAGCCACCGAACGGTGGGGTCGCCACTTTCGGGGCGGTTGCTCTGCCTGTAGGCAGGGTGAGTTCCAGGGACAATATAGAGACAGAAATGTTGTTCCCACAGCCCTGGACGAGTGATCACAACTGATAAGATATACATGTCGCCAAACCGTGTTCCTGTCCGAATACCGATTCTAATTGTATTGAACTATGAAGTATAGTATAATCGTATTTTTATACATTAATAGGGGTTTTCCAAAATTTTAGATATAGAAATAAAAGTTACATTTTAATAAGGGATGATTTTTTGGTTGTTGCTTGTCTATACTCCTTTAGAGATATCCCATGTATGTCGTCTGTTTTATAGTATGGTAATCCACCAAAATCGGCAGATTCAAAAAATTTCATCTAACGTGCATGGGTGAAGATTGCTTTGGAAGATCACAAACGCCCAGGTGGCTACCAAGCCAAAAAAGGAGGAAGATTATGGGGGAAGATGTTAGCAATGTGACCACATTGTTAACAAAGTCCCATGGAGACAGGATTTTAATGTGGAAACACCCTTTAAGCTCCCCATACAGCCCTGTCCTCATTAGTTGACTACTATATAAGTCCATACTACCAAAATCACAGTATTTCTTCTCTAATGGTTTTCACCATTGAAAGGGTTAACCCTGTAGATAGATATGGCAAATAAGATTAGGATGAGAACAGAGCCTTTAATTCAGAACAGTAGTGTCACATAAAAGGGAACAATTACCACGTGTCATCTATTACAAGGCACCCATGGAAATACTGGAGCCATAATGACATTATCACCAATTTACACAGGAGCAAACACAAAGCAGGAGCCAAGATAACTGGAGTGATGTCACGGGATCTGGTCCTCCGAGCGCTGCGGACCCTGCTGGAACCACAGACCATCTGGAGGGACGCCTTATGCTTATTTGTTTGCAGAGGCAATGATGCTGAAACCATACACGACACCTGGAAGCTTTATAAAGTCGGGGGGTTGTCAGCAAAGTAAACAGAGGGCGCAAGCTGGCCTCGAACCTTAAGTGGAAACCACCATGGACGCCATCTTGCTGGGAGCCGGTCAAGGCTTGAAAAGAGCAATGAGCAAATCAATCTGCTGGAACGGCCACTTTTCCAGTGCTCTACATGGAATCCTGGATGTCTTCTTGTTACGCCCCCGAGAGGCAAATTAGAAAACTTCTAAGCTGACAACAGTTTTATTCTCTCGTCAAATTTTTTTTTCTCAGTTCCGTTGGGTTTTACTGGTTCTCAATGAAGAGACCCAGACAACGGACAGAATGACTTTTTGGCATCCATGGCACACAGGGCATTGGATACGTGCCCCCCCTGACCACACTGGCATGGTCAGAGATATACAAGAATATATATTCGGATAAGGCTACATGCACACGACTGTTGGTGTTTTGCGGTCCGCAAACCGCGGATCCGCAAAACACGGAAGCTGCTCCGCGTTCCGTTCCGCAATTTGCGGCCCATTATAGAAATGCCTATTCTTGTCCGCAAAACGGACAAGAATAGGACATGCTTTATTTTTTTTGCGGGGGCACGGAACAGAGCAACGGATGCGGATATCACACGGAGTGCTGTCCGCATCTTTTGCGGCCCCATTGAAGTAAATGGGTCCGCGCCCAAGCCGCAAAATATGCGGCTCGGACGCGGACCACAACAACGGCCGTGTGCATGAGGCCTAAAGGGAAACATCGGATGACAATGTGACAAAAGCAAAGGTGATGCTGCCCAGTAACACGCGCAAAATCTGTGCAACATAAAGTCATCTTTCCACCACCGCCATCTTTTAACCATTTGCTGCAGGAGGGTGGGGAGACCTGTTACTTATCGGGCAGTAGAGGGTTAAACACATGACTGTAAGAAAAGGAACATATGCCTCCGATCAGTCAGGCAGAAGAGTCTCCAGGTCTCCCTCCCAGCAGATGGACGCCACAGGAGCGCTAATGTTTAACAAGGTGACAATGATTTATAAGAGTCGCCTGGACGGACCCAGGGCTCGGAGAGAGGGGTATGGGGGGGCAGTGGATATTATATAGTGATAAAAGTCCCCCCACGTCCAGAAACACAAGATATGTCTCACTATCTGAACTCTGTCCCGACCATATAACAGCAGCACTATATGCAGGTGATAAGGCGGCACAATGACTAATTATAACAATGTTACAGCGAGGTGACCAATCAATACAAACCAAATAAAGGACAATATTCTGTGTTTACATTGTACGGTATATAGACTGGGAGCACACCTAAAGGAGCACTCCAGCCCACAGTCACACCCGGGACAGATTTACAGTGCACTCGAAAAGTCTTTTTTCTTTACTTTTTTCACATTTTGTTATGTTGCTCCTTGTGCTAAGATAAAAGGAAATCATTCTGCACTCAGTTCCCCATAATGGGAGAGTGAGAACAGAATGTTCAGAAATCCTGCATTGCCATAAGTATTCAGTCCCTTTACTCAGGACATAAGTCTTCAGTCCCTTTACTCAGGACATAAGTCTTCAGTCCCTTTACTCAGGACATAAGTCTTCAGTCCCTTTACTCAGGACATAAGTCTTCAGTCCCTTTACTCAGGACATAAGTCTTCAGTCCCTTTACTCAGGACATAAGTCTTCAGTCCCTTTACTCAGGACATAAGTCTTCAGTCCCTTTACTCAGGACATAAGTCTTCAGTCCCTTTACTCAGGACGTAAGTCTTCAGTCCCTTTACTCAGGACGTAAGTCTTCAGCACTCTTTACTCAGGACGTAGGTCTTCAGCACTCTTTACTCAGGACGTAAGTCTTCAGTCCCTTTACTCAGGACATAAGTCTTCAGTCCCTTTACTCAGGACGTAAGTCTTCAGCACTCTTTACTCAGGACATAAGTCTTCAGCACTCTTTACTCAGGACATAAGTCTTCAGCCCTTTACTCAGGACATAAGTCTTCAGCCCCTTTACTCAGGACATAAGTCTTCAGTCCCTTTACTCAGGACATAAGTCTTCAGCCCCTTTACTCAGGACATAAGTCTTCAGCACCCTTTACTCAGGACATAAGTCTTCAGCCCCTTTACTCAGGACGTAAGTCTTCAGTCCCTTTACTCAGGACATAAGTCTTCAGTCCCTTTACTCAGGACATAAGTCTTCAGCACTCTTTACTCAGGACATACAGTAAGTCTTCAGTCCCTTTACTCAGGACATAAGTCTTCAGTCCCTTTACTCAGGACATAAGTCTTCAGTCCCTTTACTCAGGACGTAAGTCTTCAGCACTCTTTACTCAGGACATACAGTCTTCAGCCCCTTTACTCAGGACATAAGTCTTCAGTCCCTTTACTCAGGACATAAGTCTTCAGTCCCTTTACTCAGGACATAAGTCTTCAGTCCCTTTACTCAGGACATAAGTCTTCAGTCCCTTTACTCAGGACATAAGTCTTCAGTCCCTTTACTCAGGACATAAGTCTTCAGCACTCTTTACTCAGGACATAAGTCTTCAGCCCCTTTACTCAGGACATACAGTAAGTCTTCAGTCCCTTTACTCAGGACGTAAGTCTTCAGTCCCTTTACTCAGGACATAAGTCTTCAGTCCCTTTACTCAGGACGTAAGTCTTCAGCACTCTTTACTCAGGACATAAGTCTTCAGTCCCTTTACTCAGGACATAAGTCTTCAGCCCTTTACTCAGGACATAAGTCTTCAGTCCCTTTACTCAGGACATAAGTCTTCAGCCCCTTTACTCAGGACATAAGTCTTCAGCCCCTTTACTCAGGACATAAGTCTTCAGCCCTTTACTCAGGACATAAGTCTTCAGCCCCTTTACTCAGGACATAAGTCTTCAGTCCCTTTACTCAGGACATAAGTCTTCAGTCCCTTTACTCAGGACATAAGTCTTCAGCCTCTTTACTCAGGACATAAGTCTTCAGCACTCTTTACTCAGGACATCAGTAAGTCTTCAGTCCCTTTACTCAGGACATAAGTCTTCAGTCCCTTTACTCAGGACATAAGTCTTCAGTCCCTTTACTCAGGACATAAGTCTTCAGCCCCTTTACTCAGGACATAAGTCTTCAGCCCCTTTACTCAGGACATAAGTCTTCAGCCCCTTTACTCAGGACATAAGTCTTCAGCCCTTTACTCAGGACATAAGTCTTCAGCCCCTTTACTCAGGACATAAGTCTTCAGCCCCTTTACTCAGGACATAAGTCTTCAGCACTCTTTACTCAGGACATACAGTAAGTCTTCAGTCCCTTTACTCAGGACGTAAGTCTTCAGTCCCTTTACTCAGGACATAAGTCTTCAGTCCCTTTACTCAGGACGTAAGTCTTCAGCACCCTTTACTCAGGACATACAGTAAGTCTTCAGTCCCTTTACTCAGGACATAAGTCTTCAGTCCCTTTACTCAGGACATAAGTCTTCAGTCCCTTTACTCAGGACATAAGTCTTCAGCCCTCTTTACTCAGGACATACAGTAAGTCTTCAGTCCCTTTACTCAGGACATAAGTCTTCAGTCCCTTTACTCAGGACATAAGTCTTCAGTCCCTTTACTCAGGACATAAGTCTTCAGCCCCTTTACTCAGGACATAAGTCTTCAGTCCCTTTACTCAGGACATAAGTCTTCAGTCCCTTTACTCAGGACATAAGTCTTCAGCCCCTTTACTCAGGACATAAGTCTTCAGCCCCTTTACTCAGGACATAAGTCTTCAGCCCCTTTACTCAGGACATAAGTCTTCAGCCCCTTTACTCAGGACATAAGTCTTCAGCCCCTTTACTCAGGACATAAGTCTTCAGTCCCTTTACTCAGGACATAAGTCTTCAGTCCCTTTACTCAGGACATAAGTCTTCAGCCTCTTTACTCAGGACATAAGTCTTCAGCCCCTTTACTCAGGACATAAGTCTTCAGTCCCTTTACTCAGGACATAAGTCTTCAGTCCCTTTACTCAGGACATAAGTCTTCAGCCTCTTTACTCAGGACATAAGTCTTCAGCCCCTTTACTCAGGACATAAGTCTTCAGCCCCTTTACTCAGGACATAAGTCTTCAGCCCCTTTACTCAGGACATAAGTCTTCAGTCCCTTTACTCAGGACATAAGTCTTCAGCACTCTTTACTCAGGACATAAGTCTTCAGCACCCTTTACTCAGGACATAAGTCTTCAGTCCCTTTACTCAGGACATAAGTCTTCAGCCCCTTTACTCAGGACATAAGTCTTCAGTCCCTTTACTCAGGACATAAGTCTTCAGCCCCTTTACTCAGGACATAAGTCTTCAGCCCCTTTACTCAGGACATAAGTCTTCAGCACTCTTTACTCAGACGACAGTAAGTCTTCAGTCCCTTTACTCAGGACGTAAGTCTTCAGTCCCTTTACTCAGGACATAAGTCTTCAGTCCCTTTACTCAGGACGTAAGTCTTCAGCACTCTTTACTCAGGACATACAGTAAGTCTTCAGTCCCTTTACTCAGGACATAAGTCTTCAGCCCTTTACTCAGGACATAAGTCTTCAGTCCCTTTACTCAGGACATAAGTCTTCAGCCCCTTTACTCAGGACATAAGTCTTCAGCCCCTTTACTCAGGACATAAGTCTTCAGCCCCTTTACTCAGGACATAAGTCTTCAGCCCCTTTACTCAGGACATAAGTCTTCAGCCCCTTTACTCAGGACATAAGTCTTCAGCCCTTTACTCAGGACATAAGTCTTCAGCCCCTTTACTCAGGACATAAGTCTTCAGCCCCTTTACTCAGGACATAAGTCTTCAGCCCCTTTACTCAGGACATAAGTCTTCAGCACTCTTTACTCAGGACATACAGTAAGTCTTCAGTCCCTTTACTCAGGACATAAGTCTTCAGTCCCTTTACTCAGGACATAAGTCTTCAGTCCCTTTACTCAGGACGTAAGTCTTCAGCACTCTTTACTCAGGACATACAGTAAGTCTTCAGTCCCTTTACTCAGGACATAAGTCTTCAGTCCCTTTACTCAGGACATAAGTCTTCAGTCCCTTTACTCAGGACATAAGTCTTCAGCACTCTTTACTCAGGACATAAGTCTTCAGCCCTTTACTCAGGACATAAGTCTTCAGTCCCTTTACTCAGGACATAAGTCTTCAGTCCCTTTACTCAGGACGTAAGTCTTCAGTCCCTTTACTCAGGACGTAAGTCTTCAGTCCCTTTACTCAGGACGTAAGTCTTCAGTCCCTTTTCTCAGGACATAAGTCTTCAGTCCCTTTACTCAGGACATAAGTCTTCAGCCCCTTTACTCAGGACATAAGTCTTCAGCCCCTTTACTCAGGACATAAGTCTTCAGCCCCTTTACTCAGGACATAAGTCTTCAGCCCCTTTACTCAGGACATAAGTCTTCAGCCCCTTTACTCAGGACATAAGTCTTCAGTCCCTTTTCTCAGGACATAAGTCTTCAGTCCCTTTACTCAGGACATAAGTCTTCAGTCCCTTTACTCAGGACATAAGTCTTCAGTCCCTTTACTCAGGACAAAAGTATTAAATCCCTTTACTCAGGACATAAGTCTTTAGTCCCTTTACTCAGGACGTAAGTCTTCAGTCCCTTTACTCAGGACGTAAGTCTTCAGTCCCTTTATTCAGGACGTAAGTCTTCAGCACTCTTTACTCAGGACGTAAGTCTTCAGCACTCTTTACTCAGGACGTAAGTCTTCAGTCCCTTTACTCAGGACATAAGTCTTCAGTCCCTTTACTCAGGACGTAAGTCTTCAGCACTCTTTACTCAGGACGTAAGTCTTCAGCACTCTTTACTCAGGACGTAAGTCTTCAGTCCTTTTACTCAGGACGTAAGTCTTCAGTCCCTTTACTCAGGACATAAGTCTTCAGTCCCTTTACTCAGGACGTAAGTCTTCAGCACTCTTTACTCAGGACGTAAGTCTTCAGCACTCTTTACTCAGGACATACAGAAAGTCTTCAGTCCCTTTACTCAGGACGTAAGTCTTCAGTCCCTTTACTCAGGACATAAGTCTTCAGTCCCTTTTCTCAGGACATAAGTCTTCAGTCCCTTTACTCAGGACATAAGCCTTCAGTCCCTTTACTCAGGACATAAGTATTAAATCCCTTTACTCAGGACATAAGTCTTTAGTCCCTTTACTCAGGACGTAAGTCTTCAGTCCCTTTACTCAGGACGTAAGTCTTCAGCACTCTTTACTCAGGACGTAAGTCTTCAGTCCCTTTACTCAGGACGTAAGTCTTCAGTCCCTTTACTCAGGACATAAGTCTTCAGTCCCTTTACTCAGGACATAAGTCTTCAGTCCCTTTACTCAGGACGTAAGTCTTCAGCACTCTTTACTCAGGACGTAAGTCTTCAGCACTCTTTACTCAGGACGTAAGTCTTCAGCACTCTTTACTCAGGACATACAGTAAGTCTTCAGTCCCTTTACTCAAGACGTAAGTCTTCAGTCCCTTTACTCAGGACATAAGTCTTCAGTCCCTTTACTCAGGACGTAAGTCTTCAGCACTCTTTACTCAGGACGTAAGTCTTCAGTCCCTTTACTCAGGACGTAAGTCTTCAGCACTCTTTACTCAGGACGTAAGTCTTCAGTCCCTTTACTCAGGACATAAGTCTTCAGTCCCTTTACTCAGGACGTAAGTCTTCAGCACTCTTTACTCAGGACGTAAGTCTTCAGCACTCTTTACTCAGGACATACAGTAAGTCTTCAGTCCCTTTACTAAGGACGTAAGTCTTCAGTTCCTTTACTCAGGACATAAGTCTTCAGTCCCTTTACTCAGGACGTAAGTCTTCAGCACTCTTTACTCAGGACGTAAGTCTTCAGTCCCTTTACTCAGGACATAAGTCTTCAGTCCCTTTACTCAGGACATAAGTCTTCAGTCCCTTTTCTCAGGACATAAGTCTTCAGTCCCTTTACTCAGGACATAAGTCTTCAGTCCCTTTACTCAGGACATAAGTATTTAGCCCCTTTACTCAGGACATAAGTATTCAGCACCCTTTACCCAGGACATAAGTCTTCAGTCCCTTTACCCAGGACATAAGTATTCAGACATATTTACTCAGGACTTAGGGGGTCACGTACTATTAGAAATATGCCTATATTAGGCGTATTTCTGGAGTAGATTGCGCCTGGTCTAAAAAAGTGGGTGTGGAGTGGGCAGGGAAGGGGGCGGCTGACAGGCCTGTCTCATCCATGATTTTCTATTCCTGTTTTAGGGTCCATTCACACGTCCGCAATTCTGTTCCGCATTTGCGGAACGGAATTGCGGATCCATTAATTTCAATGGGGACAGACTATGTCCCGGCCGGGTCCGCAATTGCGGATCCGCACTTCCGGGTCCTCAATTGCGTTCCCGAAAAAAATAGAACATGTCCTATTCTTGTCCGCAATTGCGGACAAGAAAAGGCATTTTCTATGAGAGTGCCGGCGATGAGCGGTCCGCAAATTGCGGAACGCACATCGCCGATGTCCGTGTTTTGCGGATCCGCAAAACACACACGGATGTGTGAATGGACCCTTAGGCATAGAAAATGGTCTAAATTTAAGCCAGCAAGGAAGCTGGCGCCTCTACATAACTTTGGCGGATTCAACGCCAGCTAAAAGGCAGCGGATCCACCGCCAGCTTAGTTGAAGCCCCTTTGTCAGCGATTCCAGCCTCCAGTCTTCTTGGGGATGATGCCACAAGGTTTACACATGGATTCAGAGATTTTCGGCCATTCTTTTCTGCAGATTATCTCCAGCTCTGTCAGGTTGGACGTGGACCATCGGTGGAAGCCATTTTTAGGTCTCTCCAGAGACATTTCATTGGGTTCATTCAGCGCTTTGGTTGAGCCACTCAAGGACATTTACAGAGTCCCTAAGCTGCTGCTGTGATGTCTTTGCTGTATGCTTAGGGTCATTGTCTTGTTGGAGGGTGCACCTTCAGCCCAGTCTGAGGCCCACAGCATTTCGGATGAGGTTTTCATTAAGAATATTTCTGTACTTTGCTCCCTTCAGCTTGTCCTCCACCCTGAGCAGTCTCACTGTCCCCCAGCATGATGCCGGCCCCATCATGCTTCACTGTAAGGATGGTATTGGGCCGGTGATGAGCCGTGCCTGGTTTTCTCCAGACATGAAGCTTAGAATTGAGGCCAAGAATATCAATCTTGGTCTCCTCAGACCACAGAATCCTGTTTCTCACAGTTTGAGAGTCCCTTAATTGCTTTTTTTTTTTTTTGTAAACTCCAGGCGGCTTTCATGTGTCTTTTACTGAGGAGAAGCTTCTTTCTGACCGCTATGCCAAACAGTCCAGATTGGTGGAGGCTACAGTGATATTCGACCTTCTCGAAGTGTATCCCATCTGCACACAGGATCTCTGGAGCTCAGCCAGAGTGACTATTGGGTTAAAGGTCACCTCTCTTACTGAAGCCTTTCTATCAGACTGGTGGGGCGGCCAGCTCTTGGAAGAGTTCTGGTTGTTCCGAACCTCTTCCATTTAACAATGATGGCGGCTACTGTGCTCTTGGGAAATTTAGGTGTATTAGAAATGTTTTTGTCTCCTTCTCCAGATCTCTGCCTCCTCACAATCCTATCTTTGAGCTCTACAGGCAGTTGTTCTTGCTCATGGCTTGCTTTTTGCTCTGATACGCATTGTCAGCTGTGATATCTAATACAGACAGGGGGATGTCTTTCCAAATCATGTCCAATCAAGTGAAATTTCCAGAGGTGGCTCCAATCAAGGTGTAGAAACATCTCAAAGATGTCACGTACATGTTGCCACCAAGAGAAGGAGTCACCAGGGAATGCGGCTTTAATGCTTCAACGTTACAGAACACGTCTCTAAAGAAAGACACAAACTCTAGAACAGGTGATTCAAACTGGACGATGAAGGTGGTCTCCTCGACAACATCTCTGGGGCTGTGACCATCTGCTTTCAGGTCAATGACTCTCTCAGCGTCTCTAACACTACTGGTGGTTCTCCTCCAGTCATAGATTCATGCCCACACTGAGCCATGTGCTGCCACTTATGCTGCACCCAGAAAACTCTTGCAAGAAAAGTGGGTTGGAAACTCATGCCCTTCCCAAATCCCACCCAGAAGGCAGACACTGGGTCGCACATCTCCATTCCTACACTGGCAAGTTGGAGGCAGTGATTTCCTCCTAATATGTCTACTGTGACGGCCCCCTACACTAGGAAGGGGTTCTGCATCCTCAGTGAGGAGTTCAGCAACATTACAACATAAAAGCATTATTAAAGAGGAATGCCCCTCCGCTCCCTCAAAGTAACAGGAAGAAAACATTTCAGGAGGTTAAGTTCACATTACGACGTTTTTTAGGGTCCACAAAACTGACATTATTATAAAGTGCAGAATACTAGCTGATCAAAAAAAGTAATGCAATTGACCATGTGAGTGCAGCTCTGGAGTATAATACAGGATGCCACTCAGGATCAGTACAGGATAAGTAATGTATGTACACAGTGACTGCACCAGCAGAATATTGAGTGCAGCTCTGGAGTATAATACAGGATGTAACTCAGGATCAGTACAGGATAAGTAATGTATATACACAGTGACTGCACCAGCAGAATAGTGAGTGCAGCTCTGGAGTATAATACAGGATGTAACTCAGGATCAGTACAGGATAAGTAATGTATGTACACAGTGACTGCACCAGCAGAATAGTGAGTGCAGCTCTGGAGTATAATACAGGATGTAACTCAGGATCAGTACAGGATAAGTAATGTATGTACACAGTGACTGCACCAGCAGAATAGTGAGTGCAGCTCTGGAGTATAATACAGGATGTCACTCAGGATCAGTACAGGATAAGTAATGTATGTACACAGTGACTCCACCAGCAGAATAGTGAGTGCAGCTCTGGAGTAACAGGGCTGTGGAGTCGGAGTCGGAGTCAATTTTGGGTACCTGGAGTGGAGTCGAGTCGGCAAAAATGGACCGACTCCGACTCCGACTCCTACTAGATTTAAATTGGAATAAAAAAAAATTGGAATTAAAAAAAAGCAAGTTTAAATGTCCCAATTCAGATAAAGTTATAATTAATTACTTCTCTACTGTAAGAATAAAGGCCAATGCATGCAATGCGTCACGTTACCGCTAAACAAAGACGTTAAGTGACCGTGAAGAAGCACGCTTTTCATATGCTTTACTATGCATTTAAAGGGACACTGACAGGCTGATATATCTGCTGGTATTCATCAGAGGATTAGGAATACAACTAGACGACTGTTACCCCCAGTTGAGGTTTACTTGTGTTTAAAAACGATTTAATCAATAAGCAAATTCTCTACCTTTGTGCCGAAGGGGGCAGGCGCACATGTAGAGTACTGGCAGCACTAGACAGGACTAGGTAGCGAGGAGGAAGAGAGAAAGCTGGCACAGCCTCAGCATAGCCAGACGAGGCTGCTGCCAGCACTCTACACGTGCGCCTGCGCAGGAATTCAGCGCTCGGCTAGCCTGAAAAAAAGGCCAGTGCAGTGAATAATAACGAGGGGAACAGCGCTGGGAAGCTGTACTGGGCACGGCTGGGCACAAAGCCGCAGGAGACGCTGCCCCATTGGGCACAAAGATAGTGAATTTGCATACAGATTAAAATGTTTTTTAAACACAAGTACAGCTTAACTGAGGGTAACATTAGTATAGTTTTATTCCTAATTCTCTGATGAATACCAGTATATATATATCTTTAGCTGGAAAATCAGCCTGTCAGTGTCCCTTTAAGGAGCGGCAATACTTACACTTTCCATTGTCTTGTGGTCTGCTGTTACAGGGAACCCATGGTTATCCTCGCCTCTCACTGATAACTGATTAAGGACTGGAGACACTTGTATAAGTGAAGGGAATGGATAGTCAATAGTTCAAGACTGAAGCTGTAAACTATTTGAAAAACTGCTATCATTCAGCTAAGGCTATAAAACATGTAAACTCAGATTGTTAGCTTAAATTTTAAACATGACTATGGGATTCTACTAGGAAAATCATGTTTTAAAATAAATGCCCCTTCCCCTGCCCCTTCCTGGATCCTCCCACTGCTCTATCTTCAGCAGAAGATCAGCACACAAAGGAGAAGGCAGCAGCTTCTGCTCAACTACCTCTCTGTGCTAGAGGAGATTAGAAGAACTTGGTGGAACAGCTTCGTATTTGCATATTAAATACAGAGGAGTCGGAGTCGAGGAGTCGGAGTCGGAAGTTTCAAAATCTGAGGAGTCGGAGTCGGACAATTTATCTACCGACTCCACAGCCCTGAGTATAATACAGGATGTAACTCAGGATCAGGACAGGATAAGTAATGTAATGTATGTACACAGTGACTGCTAGAGCAGAATAGTGAGTGCAGCTCTGGAGTATAATACAGGATGTAACTCAGGATCAGGACAGGATAGGTAATGTATGCACACAGTGACTCCACCAGCAGAATAGTGAGTGCAGCTCTGGAGTATAATACAGGATGTAACTCAGGATCAGTGCAGGATAAGTAATGTAATGATTGTACACAGTGACTCCACCAGCAGAATAGTGAGTGCAGCTCTGGAGTATAATACAGGATGTAACTCAGGATCAGTACAGGATAAGTAATGTAATGTATGTACACAGTGACTGCACCATCATAATAATGAGTGCAGCTCTGGAGTATAATACAGGATGTAACTCACTTCTAGGTTGATATAACAGTAACTTCTCACACAGGAGGACGGCAGCAGTAGAAGGAAATTAAACTGATAAACTGCTGCTGCTGAGATCATGGCTGGAACAGATTGTCTCTATACAGGACAAGGACAGATCTGTCTGCCATGAAGAAATTGAGAGCTGAAAAGAACAGGTGCTGCGCTCTCCGCTCAATCAGCACAGGTAACGCGTGGCAGATAAGACGACCACTAGATCTGCTCAGCGCACCCAATGCTTTGCGTCTGCTCCTCAGTGATGCACCATTCACCACCTGTGCTGCAGACAAAACCAGCTGCTCCGCATAGCGCAACCACAGTGCCAGTCACCTCACTTCATCAGTGATTTGTAAGGAGTCTCCTCCACTGACATAACGAGCAAGACTATCCGGGTATAAAAGACTTACATATGGCCACAAGATACAGGATGGAAGGCTAAGAGGTTGGATGGATGGAGAGATAGATACATAGAGGGATGAATGGATGGATAAATGGAAAGATGAATAAATAGATGGCTGGATAGATAAATGGATGGATAAATAGATGGATGGATAGATAAATGGATGGATGGGCGGATGGATGTAAGTGGCTCCATCCTGAATCAAGGTCCCAGGTAGCAAATCCTCTCTATGGTGTCCATATGGTCTAATGGAGAACATGGTCAGGTGCCGCCTTCAGTGGAAAGACTGTCCTAACTGTAAACACATTGATTCCATTTACATTGCCCGGCTGGCGAGCAGTTTACTGGCAAGAAGACATTTCTAACCATGTACGGTGTGATTCTAAGACATTAAAAGAATCCATAATGCACAGAACACTCCAGGGATTTCAGTTTTGAAGTCAAGGTGACCAAAAGATCATTGAAAAGAAATCCTCTTTTATTGTAGCAGCGTCCGGTACATTGTTATTTAATTACCTTTTTATCATTTCCCATCTCGTCTCCTGTACCGGGGGCAAGAAGTAGAAGATACAAAGACATCGATCTGTACAGTGTATACTGTAAAGTACAAGACAATGTCCCCCACCGCTGCCAGGACCAGAACATCACAGACGCTATAACATAGTGCATGCGGGAAGTATTATTAGAGGTATATTTCTGTACACAGTAGGCAGTATTATAGTAGTTATATTCTTGTACATAGGAGCAGTATTATAGTAGTTATATTCTTGTACACAGGAGGCAGTATTATAGTAGTTATATTCCTGTACATAAGAGGTAGTATTATAATAGTTATATTCTTGTACATAGGAGGCAGTATTATAGTAGTTATATTCTTGTACATAGAAGCAGTATTATAGTGGTTATATTCCTGTATATAGAAGCAGTACTATAGTGGTTATATTCCTGTATATAGGAGCAGTATTATAGTAGTTATATTCTTGTACATAGGAGGCAGTATTGTAGTAGTTATATTCTTGTACATAGGAACAGTATTATAGCAGTTATATTCTTGTACATAGGAGCAGTATTATAGTAGTTATATTCTTGTACATAGGAGCAGTATTATAGTAGTTATATTCTTGTACATAGGAGCAGTATTATAGTAGTTATATTCTTGTACATAGGAGCAGTATTATAGTAGTTATATTCTTGTACATAGGAGCAGTATTATAGTAGTTATATTCTTGTACATAGGAGCAGTATTATAGTAGTTATATTATTGTCCTTCTAATATAGCATCATAAATAATCTGCTAATTAATTATATGAGTGAACACTGAATAATTATTGACAATTCTTTACATATAAACCACAGATCTCTGTATAATTTATTCCCCTTTTCTCACTGATGGTTTCCTCCCAAGAGAGTAACTTTCTTGATGCTCTGTAATAAAGTTTAATGGACCAGGAGATTGGTCTTACAAGACATTTGGTGGAAGCTGGAAATGCATGATGAAGCGTTACCAAATGCATAAAAGATCAATAGCGATATAACAGTTCATTATGTTACGATCTCCCAGTGTCGAAACGTGACACAATAACACCATGAACTCAGAGATGTGCACAAAGGTGTGAAAGATTACAGCGAGAGGGAGGGGGGATGGATAGTTATGAGAGAGGGATAGAAAGATATGAGATATATATGAGAGAGGGATAGATAGATAGATAGATAGATAGATAGATAGATAGACAGATAGGCAATTCATGTGAACAGCCTCTGCCAGCTATATCAAGATGCAGATTTTACATACAACCCACCACCACCACTTGAATTCCCAGCTTGCTGTCCACAGAGTTCTTAATAATTGGTGGTGGGTAACTTCATGAATTGGTTGAGCTTTGAGGAATCAGGCTGAAAGTAAAGCCGGAGAAGCGGTCGGAGGCCACAAACCAGAGGAGACAAAAACTAAGGAGATGACTGTCCAGCGGTCAAAACCAGAAGGTCAGACTACAAGTACCAGGGGACAAATCCAAGCAAAACGAGGTCTTCTAATTATACTACGTTATCTCAAATCTTTAGAAGCCGACATACAACTTGTGGTGCTTGAAGCCGAGGAGAACTTGACAGCATGGTGGAGCCCGACTTTCAAGAAAGATACCATTACCTGGAGGACTAGAATGGAGAACACAGATGAAGCTCATATCAGAACGATCTGTTCTCCTAAGCTGAGCTGTGTAATCGCTTCTACAAAGAAGAACTCCGAAGATTTCTGTCAATGCTCGAAGACACTGCATCAAGAATGGAAGATCAATGGCTCAGATCTAAGGGAAACTGGAAGGCTTTATAGAGGTCAGCTTCCAATGGTGCTGATGCCCAACATAATGACCAAAGCCAAGTTCTTCAGGATGTGGCCTTCAAGGTGAGTGGAGACCAAGCAAATGTCTTACAAGGTCTGAGCCACAATATTAACTTATCCTCTATTTACATCTAAAGGGTGAAGGTCCGACCACTGGAATCACAAGAACAAGGGGTCCTGTTCCTCTGAAGGAATTGAGCAGCAGGTTAGAATATTAACTTATACTCTATCCACATATTAAGGGATAAGCATCTGATCAGTTGGAGTCCAACCATTGGCTATATCCGGCAGTCTCATAGAGAATGAATGGAGGTGCGTGCTTGACCTGCCACTGCATTCACTCAAGGCATTGGGACCCCTGTTCTCGTGATCCCATTCACTGCAATACCAGACACAACCTGTGGACAAGTGTGGCGCAAGATCGGCAGCCATGATTTTCTAATCCTGCCCAAACCCTGGAAATCTGCCGTCTAGAAGTCCACACGATGTAATAATGATTTCCATCTAACAAACGGCCGTGCAGCTCCGTGGCCACCGCTAAAATGTAAACAAGTCAAGGGTCGTTTTGCGTCGCTGTACAGCTGCGAGCCGAGGAGCGCACGGCCGCCGATATGACATGAAGTTTACGGCTATTATAAAGATGTACATTAAGGCTAATAGCAAGAGGGACCTGGCGCTCTCCACGGAAGTAATTAGATGTGTCTTAATTTGGACGACGTCCAGGAGTTAGAGAACGCGGAAAATCTAGGAACGTGTACAGCGACGGGGAGCGCGAGAGTGTAAAATCAGGGATGATGTGGAATGTGAGCCGATTCTTTCAATCAGCTGCCTCTTTTTTGTACCATGATCACAACCTACATCACACCAAGTGACAAACTCAGCTCTGCTACATCTGCATGTGCAGCACCTCTATGCACCATACAGTATCTATGATGCATATGTTATCATGGAGCACACAGTTTGCCAATCTTTATAGTTACTGAATAATGGAGCTGCTATAAGGAGCGGGGGAAGGGGAACCGACAACTTCTTTGAGCACTGTTAGAGGTCACACACATGGTTGGTTGTCAGCCTTGTCCATTAAGCCTATTACTTGCAAGCAAAGTGTGAGTGACCACTCCAGAGAAGCTGAATATATCCACAGAGCTAATCAGGTCCCTGTCCTAAAAGTCTGTTACAATGTATCGGTGCAGGCAAAATGTATCACTCTGAAGTTCATAGGATTGTCCAGACTGAATATAAATGGAGCAAATACTCATTTGTAAGATGATTAGGCCTGGACAGGGTTCCTAGCCTCCTGATGTTAAGAAACCTCCTGTTCTCTGACAGCAAGCACGTTGTATCAATGGACATTGCCATTCACTGACAGCAAGCAGATGCTCCGCCTTCTACTCAGATCTCTCAGACATGAGGGAGCTTTAATGATATGATTATAATAATCCACTTGCTCACAAAGCTCATCTATACTCATCTATATCCCCCTATACATAGGACTTAGAACACAGCGCAGCGCATCCAGCAGACATGATTTATGGCACTACAGTCACACAAGTTGCATTGACTCACAAACATATGTCACCGAGCGCCGCTGCAATAATTTTTCAAGTCACAAACGCTGCGGAAAATCCAAGAGCACCTGCAATAACAGTGCCGAAATAATCTACTCACAGAGGATGACGACTCAGGTGATGATGGAGAGGAAGACAGCAGCCATCTATCTAAGACTAAGGCCTCATGCACACGACAGTGAAAAACGGACATGTGATGTACATTTTTTAACGTCCATCACACATCTGTTTTAAGACCAATGGTAGTCTATGGGGTTATTCACACAGCAGTTTTTTGACTGTTAGTGAAAAACGGATGTAAAAAATAGAACATGTTCTATCTTGTCCGTTTTTTACTGACAGACCCATTGAATGGGTCAATTTTTACCGTCCGTCTCTCCGAAAGGCATCAGTGAAATAAACGTCCGTTAAAAATGTCCGCTCTTAACGAATGTTTTTTTTCACTGTCGTGTGCATGTAGCCTAAGTTACACCAGAACCTCCAGACAATAAGAAATAAAGTACAGGTGCGGGCTACCACGGCTGCGGGAGTGCACCTCCAGACCATAAGAAATAAAGTACAGGTGCACGATACCACGACTGCGGGAGTGCGCCTCCAGACCGTAAGAAATAAAGTACAGGTGCGGGCTACCATGGCTGCGGGAGTGCACCTCCAGACCATAAGAAATAAAGTAAAGGTGCACGATACCACGACTGCGGGAGTGCGCCTCCAGACCGTAAGAAATAAAGTACAGGTGCGGGCTACCACGACTGCGGGAGTGCACCTCCAGACCATAGGAAATAAAGTACAGGTGCACGATACCATGGCTGCGGGAGTGCACCTCCAGACCATAAGAAATAAAGTACAGGTGCACGATACCACGACTGCGGGAGTGCGCCTCCCGACCGTAAGAAATAAAGTACAGGTGCGGGCTACCACGACTGAGGGAGTGCACCTCCAGACCATAAGAAATAAAGTACAGGTGCACGATACCACGGCTGCGGGAGTGCACCTCCAGACCATAAGAAATAAAGTACAGGTGCACGATACCACGGCTGCGGGAGTGCACCTCCAGACCATAAGAAATAAAGTACAGGTGCGCGATACCACGACTGAGGGAGTGCGCCTCCAGACCGTAAGAAATAAAGTACAGGTGCACGATACCATGGCTGCGGGAGTGCACCTCCAGACAGTAAGAAATAAAGTACAGGTGCACGATACCACGGCTGCGGGAGTGCGCCTCCAGACCGTAAGAAATAAAGTACAGGTGCACGCTACCATGGCTGCGGGAGTGCACCTCCAGACAGTAAGAAATAAAGTACAGGTGCACGATACCACGACTGTGGGAGTGCGCCTCCAGACCGGAAGGAATAAAGTACAGGTGCACGATACCACGGCTGCGGGAGTGCGCCTCCAGACCGTAAGAAATAAAGTATAGGTGCGGGCTACCACGGCTGCGGGAGTGCACCTCCAGACCACAGTAAATAAAGAACAGGTGCACGCTACCAGGTGATGATGGAGAGGAAGACAGCAGCCATCTATCTAAGACTAAGTTACACCAGAACATCCAGACAATATGAAATAAAGAACAGGTGCAGGCTAACACGGCTGCGGGAGTGCACCTCCTGACAATAAGAAATAAAGTACAGGTGCACAATACCAGGGCTGCAATGCAAACACACAGTACATTATATGCAGCCATATACTGCACATAGACAATGCAACTCTAGAAACATCGAGAAATCTGAACTGCATCACTGCTATACATACTATTAGCGCACATTTCTACCAGCGACAGCACCCATCTACCAGTGACAAGGTGGCTTCCCAAAGACAGGATCTACAGACTTTCATCTCCTGGCCACGGGCAAAGTAGCATCCAGCTATAGTATACTTTGATTATAGGCTATGTGCACCTTTGGGGACAATTTTTTTATTATTGCACTGTGCTCATTTTGAGCTAAAAAAATATTTTTTCAGTGGGTCTTAATTAAAATGTACAGCCCCTTTCTCTGTACAGCTTTCAGATTCTCTAGTAGCCTGCTGTCCATCAGGTAGCTCAGCTCATTATAGCTCAGTTCTTATTTACTGATAAGAATGTGGCTTAAATAAGTGTTTATGACCTCTTAGTGATTTAGAAATAAGAGGGCACAGCAGGAAGTATTAACGCACAGCTAGACAAACAGTTAACCCTTTGTGACAGAACTGTTGAATATTTTTAATAAAGACCAACTGAAAAAATTATTTTTGTCACGACCGCTATCCCAGCAGCAGTCGTGTCGCACCAGACGGAGGGGAAGGGGGACCCTTATCTACGGATAGGAAATAGAACGGCCACCCCTGACAAACCCTACGCTGGCATCTGTCTGCCCTGATACCCTAGACGGGGTGTGAACCCGTGCGGCGAGCAGGATGCCTAAACCCTGAGTGACCCTCAGAAGACTAGACTGGGGAAAGGCAGATGGGAGCACTAGTCACCATCACTCATGTCTAGGAGAACAACAGGGGAAGACAGCAACAAACAAACAAACAATCTCCAGCAGAGATAGACTTATCCAGTCACGAGCAGAAAAGATGATCCCAACAACGACAGTCCACGCCAGACACGAGCTCCACAGCAATACCGTCAAACGATCTCCTTCAAAGGTCAGAATAGCACTGGAAGTAAGGACTATATCTGGCAATGACTGCAAGTGAAACTGAAACTAATATAGTAGCTGGTAGTGGTAGACAGCACTCACCTGAGAAGAATGCCTACAAACTCCCAGTCAGGACAAAAAGGTTCACAAGGCAAAACCTGGATGACATACCCTGAACCACGGAGCAAACTCACAAGCTATCGCGAGTAGCAAGTCGCTGCGCCCTTCTCTTCCCAGACCTATCTGGATCAGTCACAGTCGTGACAGTACCCCCCTTTCTAAGAGGGGCCACCGGACCCTCAAGACCAGGCCTCTCCGGGTGGGACCTATGAAAAGCGCGAATGAGTCTGTCCGCCTTTATCTCTGATGCTGGCACCCACATTCTCTCTTCGGAAACCATAACCTTTCCAGTGCACCAGGTACTGAAGAGAGCGGCGAACATATCGTGAATCAACAATCTTTTCTACCTGAAACTCAAGACTGCCATCAACAACCACCGGTGGAGGCGGTAGTGGCAATGGTTCAGGAGGTTCTACATATCTCTTAAGCAGAGATCTGTGGAAGACATTATGAATCCTTAGAGTCTGAGGTAGCTCCAGACGAAAAGCCACCGGGTTAATGATCTTAATTACCCTATAAGGACCAATAAATCTCGGACCTAATTTCCATGAGGGAACCTTCAACTTGATATTTCTGGTAGACAACCACACCAAGTCATTCACCCCAAGGTCCGGACCTTCAGAGCGCTTCTTATCAGCCACACGCTTGTATCTGCCACCAATTCTCTTCAAACTTTCTTGCACACTCTGCCACACTGATGAAAGTGAAGACGCAAATCGTTCCTCCTCGGGAATCCCAGATGGCCCCCTCACTAAACGTACAAAACTGAGGATGGAAACCATACGCACCAAAAAATGGTGACTTATCGGTGGATTCTTGACGACGATTATTAATGGCAAACTCGGCTAACGGTAAATAAGATGACCATTCCTCCTGATTTTCGGAAACAAAGCATCTCAAATATGTCTCTAGGTTTTAATTGGTACGTTCAGTCTGACCGTTGGACTGTGGATGGAAAGATGAAGAAAACGACAGATGAACCCCTAAACGAGAACAAAAAGCTTTCCAAAATTTAGAAACAAATTGGGTACCACGATCCAAAACAATATCGGAAGGGACCCCGTGAAGCTTCACGATGTGGTCAATAAAAACCTGAGCCAGTGTGTTAGCATTAGGCAAAGCGGTCAGAGCAATAAAGTGCACCATTTTACGGAATCTGTCAACAACAACAAGAATAACAGTCTTCCCCGCTGATACTGGTCGATCAGTAATGAAATCCATTGATAGGTGCGTCCAAGGCCTGTTGGGAATGGCCAGAGGTAAAAGACGCCCTGCCGGACGAGTATGATCCACCTTAGAACGAGCACAGGTAGGACATGCAGACACAAAATTCAACACCTCCTGGCGCCACTTAGGCCACCAGAACCGACGAGACACTAATTCAGAGGTTGCCTTACTACCTGGGTGTCCTGCCAGTGCGGAGTTATGGTGTTCCTTTAGTATCTCCAGGCGTAAATTTTCTGGCACAAACAGTTTATCCGAGGGGCAGGAGGCCGGGCGTCCCCTGAGCTTCCAACACCCTCCCTCTAAACCTGAGTGTAATGCAGAGACCACCACCCCTTTTGCAAAATAGGCTCAGGAACATCATCATCACCCCCTCCAGGAAAACTTCGAGACAATGCATCCGCCTTAGTATTTTTTGCCCCCGGGCGATAGGTTATTACAAAATTAAACCTAGTAAAAAACAACGACCACCGAGCCTGTCTAGGGGTGAGACGTTTAGCAGACTCCAGATATACTAAGTTTTTGTGATCGGTAATCACTGTGACGGGATGAACCGCCCCTCCAAAAAATGACGCCACTCCTCTAAGGCCAACTTAATAGCCAAAAGTTCCCTGTTGCCAATGTCATAGTTCCTTTCTGCAGTAGACAATTTCTTCGAAAAGAAAGCACACGGACGCCATTCACCAGGGACGGGCCCTGAGATAGTACCGCTCCCACCCCCACCTCAGATGCGTCAACCTCTACAATAAAAGGAAGCGAGACATCTGGCTGTACGAGAATAGGAGACGAGGTGAATCTTTCCTTCAGAGATGTAAAGGCAGTTTTGGCTGCATGTGACCATTTGGAAAAATCGGATCCCTTTCGGGTCATGTCCGTCAGTGGTTTGACCACCAAGGAATAGTTCTTTATAAACTTCCTATAAAAATTGGCAAACCCCAGGAAGCGTTGCAATGCCTTCAGGTTCTCAGGCAGATCCCAGTCCATAATTGCCCGGACTTTCTCTGGATCCATGCGGAAACCTGAATCTGACAACACATACCCCAGAAATGGCAGTTCTTTTACGACGAACACACATTTCTCTAATTTAGCAAACAATTTGTTGGCCCTAATATCTGCAGCACTTGTCTCACATGGATCTTATGTGTATCCAGATCCGGAGAATAGACCAGGATGTCATCAAGATATATCACAACAAATCTCCCGATAAGGTGACTAAAAATATCGTTGACAAAATGTTGGAACACCGCAGGCGCATTAGTAAGACCAAATGGCATGACCAGATTTTCATAATGCCCTTCCGGAGTATTAAAGCTGTCTTCCACTCATCCCCTCTTTGATGCGAACCAGGTTATAGGCTCCTCTGAGATCCATTTTGGAGAACCATTTAGCACCAGCAACCTGATTAAAGAGGTCGGGAATGAGAGGAAGAGGATAGGGATCTCGGATAGTTATCCGGTTTAATTCCCGGAAATCCAGGCAAGGACGCAGGCCCCCATCTTTCTTTTTAACGAAAAAGAACCCTGCAGCCACAGGTGAAGAAGAGGGTCTGATGTGTCCCTTAGCCAAACTTTCCGAAATATAATCTTTCATAGCCTTCCTCTCCGGGCCAGAAAGATTGTATAACCGGGTTTTAGGTAGTTTTGCCCCAGGTAACAGATTAATTGGGCAATCATATGGACGATGAGGTGGTAACCCCTGACAACCCTTCTCAGAGAACACATCCATAAAATCTGACAGAAAGGAAGGTAGAGATGTTACAGAGAGTGTTGAGCACCTACTGTGCGGACATATTTAAAACTATGAGGACATAGTTTTAAATTAGAGGGGCAAAGGTTTAAAAGTAATATCAGGAAGAATTACTTTACTGAGAGAGTAGTGGACGCATGGAATAGCCTTCCTGCAGAAGTGGTAGCTGCAAATACAGTGACGGAGTTTAAGCATGCATGGGATAGGCATAAGGCCATCCTTCATATAAGATAGGGCCTGGGGCTATTCATAGTATTCAGCATATTGGGCAGACTAGATGGGCCAAATGGTTCTTATCTGCCGACACATTCTATGTTTCGATGTTTCTATGTTTACTACTCAAGCAGTTGTCCTTACAATGTTCACTCCACTCCACAATCTCCCCGGCCTGCCAATCCACCACGGTATTGTGAGTCACCAGCCAGGGAAGCCCCAAAACCATAGGAGCCGGAAGACCGTCCAGGACATAACAAGAGATATGCTCTTTATGGAGGTCCCCTACCTGCAGATGGATATTATGGACGATCTGAGTTAACTCTCTCTGAGTAAGAGGGGAGGAGTCGATGGCAAAAACAGGAATAGTTCTGCGTACCGGTTCCGGAGTAAAACCCAGAGCCTGAGCAAACCGTGAATCCACCAAATTGACCCCCGCCCCACTGTCCAAAAAGACGGAACAGATCTCAGTCTTATTGCCCGCCACAACGGTAGCGGACAACAAAAACTGAGACATGCGTATGGAGGAAACGAATACGCCCAGACTGTTATCCTCCGCACAGTCTGGGGACTCTAGTTTTCCGGCGGCTCCTTAGTTTGTGATCTCTTGGATTCTGAGGGACATACCTTTACAAAATGACCCCTCCCCCCACAACGAAAACAAACCTCTGACCTATGGCGGACCTTAGGAGGATTCACCCGCCTAGTGGCGCCCCTATTTGCATTGGTTCGACTGGATCACAACAAACCGATCCCTGCCCTATAGAGGCCTCTGTAGAATTTAATAGTCTCTCCCTGAGTCGTCTGTCGATTCTTATGGACAGAGACATAGCAGCCTCAAGAGACCCAGGGACCTCGTATACAGCCAGCGCGTCTTTTAATTTTTCAGACAACCCCTGGCAGAACTGACTCCTAAGGGCCGAGTCGTTCCATAATGTATCCGCAGCCCACCTACGGAATTCAGAACAATATAGTTCAGCTGACCGGTTCTCCTGCCGAAGTCTACGTAGCTTAGACTCAGCCAGTGAGACCCTGTCCGGGTCATCATACACGAGACCCAAGGCTTCAAAAACTCCTCTACTGATCGTAAGGCCGGAGAGTCAGATGGTAAAGAGAAAGCCCAAGCCTGCGGATCTCCTTGCAGGAGAGAAATTACAATGCCCACCCGTTGTTCCTCACCGCCGGAGGATCTAGGGCGTAACCTGAAGACCAATTTACAAGCTTCTCTGAAGGTTACAAATTGGTCTCTCCCTCCTGAGAACCTATCAGGAAAAGCCACTTTTGGCTCAGGAGTACCTTGGTCTCCCATAGCAACGGTGGAACCCAAGGATTGCTGCTGCTGCTGCAGTACTGTTGCTTTTAAACCTGCCACTTCAAGGGATAACCCCTGTAATTGTTTCGCCAAAACCGTAACCGGATCCATAGTGGAACAGAAGAATACAAAGCAAAACAGCAGGCAAAAAAAAAAGGAAATGTCACTTTTTTTTTTTTTTTTTAAAGAGCCAGATATACTGTCACGACCGCTATCCCAGCAGCAGTCGTGTCGCACCAGACGGAGGGGAAGGGGGACCCTTATCTACGGATGGGAAATAGAACGGCCACCCCTGACAAACCCTACGCTGGCACCTGTCTGCCCTGATACCCTAGACGGGGTGTGAACCCGTGCGGCGAGCAGGATGCCTAAACCCTGAGTGACCCTTAGAAGACTAGACTGGGGAAAGGCAGATGGGAGCACTAGTCACCATCACTCATGTGTAGGAGAACAACAGGGGAAGACAGCAACAAACAAACAATCCCCAGCAGAGATAGACTTATCCAGTCACGAGCAGAGAAGATGATCCCAATAACGACAGTCCACGCCAGACACGAGCTCCACAGCAATACCGTCAAACGATCTCCTTCAAAGGTCAGAATAGCACTGGAAGTAAGGACTATATCTGGCAATGACTGCAAGTGAAACTGAAACTAATATAGTAGCTGGTAGTGGTAGACAGGACTCACCTGAGAAGGATGCCTACAAACTCCCAGTCAGGACAAAAAGGTTCACAAGGCAAAACCTGGATGACATACCCTGAACCATGAAGCAAACTCACAAGCTATCGCGAGTAGCAAGTCGCTGCGACCTTCTCTTCCCAGACCTATCTGGATCAGTCACAGTCGTGACAATTTTTTAGCCCAAAATGAGTGCCCCTGAAGGTGTACATAGCCATTAAAAGCCATGGGTGAGAGTGCAATTCATATTGTTTGGAGGTGCTGTTTTTTTTTTCATTGTATCCCCCTTTTGGAACGGACTCTGCATCCTTGTTGGGTCCTCCTCTTCCTTGCTGTTTGGGGGGCTTTATGAGGGAAATGTTGTCCTGGTATAACATGGGCACCATCCCTTCCAGAAGCACTTCCCGGTTTGGTCGGCCCTTGACCACTACCTCGCCTGCAGATGTAACTAAATGTACGCGTTATACAGTATGATCTGCACCATGTGCACGGCCAGCATTTTCTACCACACCTTCCTTTATCGGCATGGCGCTTTACAGCTTCAGAACGGGATCTGAATAATCAACGCCTCACAGGATGCAGTCAGGCTTTGTGTCCATTATCTATATATCTCCTATCTATCCATAAATCTAAAATACAAAAAAAAACAGCACTTCAAAATCAGTAAAAATGAAAAAGATACTTTTATTTACCCATGTATCTTTTTCATTTTTACAGATTTTTAGAGTGCTGCCTTTTTGCTATTTTTGTATACTGGGCAATAGTCTAGTCCCCTGAGGCGTGCACCCTTTTTTTGCTAAAGTTTTAATTTAGTGCTGCCAGATTTTTGCTTTATAATTATCTATCTATCTATCTAATATCTATCTATCTATCTATCTATCTATCTATCTAATATCTGTCTATCATATCTATCTATCTATCTATCTATCGATCATCTATCTATCTATCTATCTATCTATCTATCTATCTATCTAATATCTATCTATCTATCTATCTATCTATCTATCTATCTATATCTATCTATCTCATATCTATCTATCTATCTATCATCCATATAATATCTATCTAATACCTATCTATCTATCTATCTATCTATCCTTTAAAATGCAGTTTCCATTCACTGCAGTTTTCAAAAACATAAAAAGAAACATGAAGGAGACGTGTGACGGTAAACCTTCCATGGAGAATTCTCTGCGGCCGGCCCGGCAGTTAATGTGCCCCCATGCCCGCTAAGCAGAGCTGTGCGCCACCGCTGTGTCCCTCGTGCTATTCCGCTTTTATGGCTCTTTAATAACCAGCAGTTTGAGCGACGTGCAAAATAATGCGGAGGCTCCCCCGGGATTTATTACCACAATTTTATATTCCAGTTTTAAATATTTTATCATAGAAGAAGATGCAGCACGAGAGAGATGGATAAAGAGAAAACGGGGGAGGAGGGATCTGTAAGCACAAAGTTACTGCACACAGCAAATTCATAGCCGGACCCCAGGACAGCACAGGGTTAAAGACAGTGGGCGGAGATATGCAAATTGTTATAAAGGGGAATTCCAGGAACACATGTTCATGTATCCTCAGGATCTGCCATTAGTGTGTAATTGGTGGGGTCCACCTCGAAGGGGCTTTAGGACTCCACCAAGTGCAGCCCCAAACCCCTTTAACCACTTGCCGCCACGCAAACGCCGATGGGCGTCAGCGCGGCGGCTCTCTCAGGTCTCACTGCCGCCTATCGGCGTCATCTCGTGAGACCCGAGATTTCACATGAACGCGCGCGCGTCGTGCGTGCGCGTTCATGTGATCGGAGCCGGGACAACTGAAACTACAGCCTGCCAGCGCTGATCATGCGCTGGCAGGCTGTAGATGCGGAAAAAAACGCATTTAAATCGCATATCAGACGCTGTTTTTAAACAGCGTCTGATATGCCTGCTGTCTGCTCGTCTGGTGGTCCCTTTGTTTGGGACCACCAGAGGAAACATAGGAAAAGTGCACCAATCACTACACACACCCCCCACCCCCATCACTGATTAACCCCTGATCACCCATGTCACCCCCTGATCACCCCCTGTCACCCCCTGTCACTAATCACCCCCTACAGGCTCATTCAGACGTCCGTATGTGTTTTGCGGATCCATGGATCTGCGGATCCATGGATCTGCGGATCCATGGATCTGCGGAATCCGCAAAATACGGACACCGGCAATGCGCTTTCCGCATTTTGCAGATCCGCACAGAACTATATAGAAAATGCTTTTTCTTGTCCGCAGTGCGGACAAGAATAGGACATGTTCTATATTTTTGCGGAACGGAAGTGCAGACTCGGAGCGCGGATCCGTAATTCCGGATCCGAGCGGGACAAAGTCTGTCCCCATAGAAATGAATGGGTCCGCAATTCCGTTCCGCAAACAGAATTTCGGACGTATGGTGAGTTCATGTAAAATTTTATTTTTTGTCACAAGTTAGTGGAATATGAGACTTTGTAAAAAAATATATATATATATTTGTGACCCCATTTTGGAAAGAAGACACCCCAAGGTATTCGCTGAGGGGCATAGTGAGTCCATGAAAATTAAACTTTTTGTCAAAAGTTAGCGGAAAGGGAGACTTTGTGAGAAAAACAATAAAAATCAATTTCCACTAACTTGTGCCAAAAATTTTTTCTATGAACTCGCCATGCCCCTCATGGAATATCTTGGGGTGTCTTCTTTCAAAATGAGGTCACATGTGGGTATTTATACTGCCCTGGCATTTTAGGGGCCCTAAAGCATGAGAAGAAAAATGCGTAAAATGCCCTCCTAAAAGGTACTCATGGGAATTTGGGCCCTTTACGCATCTTGGCTGCAAAAAGTGTCACTCATGGTATCGCCGTACTCAGGAGAAGTAGGGCAATGTGTTTTGGGGTGTATTTTACATATACCCATGCTGGGTGAGAGAAATATCTCTGTAAACTGACAACTTTGTATAAAAAAATTTAAAAAGTTGTCGTTTACAGCGATATTTCTCACACCCAGCATGGGTATATGTAAAATACACCCAAAACACATTGCCCTACTTCTCCTGAGTACGGCGATACCACATGAGTGACACTTTTGCAGCCAAGATGCGCAAAGGGCCCTAAAACCAATGAGTACCTTTAGGATTTCACAGGGCATTTTTACGCATTTGGATTCTCACGCTTTAGGTTCCCTAAAATGCCAGGTGAGTATAAATACCCCACATGTGACCCCATTTTGGAAAGAAGACACCCCAAGGTATTCCGTGAGGGGCATGGCGAGTTCACAGAATTTTTTTGGCACAAGTTAGCGGAAATTGATATATTTTTATTTTTTTATTTTGTTTTTTACAAAGTCTCATATTCCACTAACTTGTGACAAAAATAAAATTTTACATGAACTCACCATACCCCTCACGGAATACCTTGGGGTGTCTTCTTTCTAAAATGGGGTCACATGTGAGGTATTTATACTGTCCTGGCATTTTAGGGGCCCCTAAAGCGTGAGAAGAAGTCTGGAATCCAAATGCGTAAAAATGCCCTGTGAAATCCTAAAGGTACTCATTGGAATTAGGGCCTTTGCGCACCAGGCTGCAAAAGTGTCACACATGTGGTATCGCCGTACTCAGGAGAAGTGGGGCAATGTGTTTTGGGGTGTATTTTTATATATACCTCTGCTGGGTGTGAGAAATATCTCTGTAAATGACAATTTTTAAATTTTTTATACAAAGTTGTCAGTTTACAGAGATATTTCTCTCACCCAACATAGGTATATGTAAAAATACACCCCAAAACACATTGCCCTACTTCTCCTGAGTACGGCGATACCACATGAGTGACACTTTTTGCAGCCTGGGTGCGCAAAGGGCCCTAAAACCAATGAGTACCTTTAGCTTTTACATGGCGGCTCACAATTTAGCCCCGCCCAAAATGCCAGAACAGTACAAACACCCCACAAATGACCCCATTTCGGAAAGTAGACACCCCAAGGTATTCACTGAGGGGCATAATGAGCCCGTATGAGATTTTTTTTTTTTGCCAGAAGTTAGCAGAAATGGAAACTTTATTATTATTTTTTTCCTCAGAAAGTGTCATTTTCCGCTAACTTGTGAAAAAAATGAAATGATACATGAACTCACCAAGCCCCTCCGCGAATACTTTGGGGTGTCTTCTTTCTAAAATGGTGTGATTTGGGGGTATTTATACTTTCCTGGCATTCTAGCACCTGAAGAAACACGACAGGCGCTCAGAAAGTCAGAGCTGCTTCAAAATGCCGAAATTCACTTTTTGCACCATAGTTTGTAAACGCTATAACTTTTACCCAAACCAATAAATATACACTTATTGGACTTTTTTTTATCAAAGACATGTAGAACAATACATTTAGAGAAAAATTTATATAGAAATGTAGTTTTTTTAAAAATTTTACAACAGAAAGTGAAAAATGTCATTTTTTTGCAAAAATTTCGTTAAATTTTTATTAATAGCAAAAAAAGTAAAAATGTCAGCAACAATGAAATACCACCAAATGAAAGCTCTATTAGTGAGAAGAAAAGGAGGTAAAATTCATTTGGGTGGTAAGTTGCATGACAGAGCAATAAACGGTGAAAGTAGTGTAGTGCGGAATTGTAAAAAAGGGCCTGGTCACTAGGGGGGTATAAACCTGTGGTCTTCAAGTGGTTAAGACCTCTGTGGCCCACTTGCCATCCAGAACATATGGTGCATCGCTCAGATCACACCCTTCTGTTAATTACATATGTTCCAATAGGAAAGGACAACTCCAGGTGAAGATGTATATACTGTGTTATACCTAAAGCAAGGCTTAAAGGGGTTGTGCCACCTTTAAATGTTATTTCAATATAATTTAGCATGGAAAAATAATCTTATGATTAACTTTCTGGTACAAAAATGCTCCAGTTGTGAGATATTTTCGTAATTTTATTATATTGGCGCCCCCTGGTGTTTAATCTGTATAGTAATGTACATGTCCACCTAGTGAGGTGGTCGCACATGCTTAGTTCCATCAGAGCAATTGGTGCAATGAATAGGGTGATCATGTGAGGTACAAGGCTGGTTCTAGCTTTGTTAGAGATTGTCATCTACTATAGGATGCCTGACTTTTATTTTTTGCATCAATCATGGCATAACCCCTTTAAAGGGGGCAGGGAATGATACAGGAATTCCCCAAAGTATATGTGTCATGCTCCACCCCCTCAAGCAGTGCATTAGATATAATACAATGTATCCGTTTGACCTTTCCATATATCCTGGTCGTTCAGGATGACAACCTTATTCTGGAGGACTGCCGACATGATTCCCCCATGGACACGAGCAGAGCGTGCACCTGAAATGCTCAAAGAAAAGGGCTCTCCAGGATAGACAACCCTTTTAGGTACGAGCAATCTTTTTTTAGAGCGCAAAACTGGAAGGGACCTGCAAAGGAAAGTGGGGAAACTAAATAGGTAGGTACATCAGCTGGTAAAGTAGTATTCCCAAGTAATTGCTCAGATGTGTCCATCACGTTAAGATAGGTGGGGGTCAATAGTCCGAGACTCCACCAATCCAGTGAATGAGGCTGGCTGCGGCAATCAGTCCGTGCATAGATGGGTGGTGGGACTTGAAATGTGTGCAGCACTCTCAGGACCACTGTGGTGATCCTAGAGGTCAGATCCCCATCGATCATATAGTTCTTAGAAGCCTAAATTCCCTGCTAAATTCTCCATCATGGGGAAAGAGACAGAAGATGAAAAGGTCTTTGTGCTGCTCTCCTGTGGGACACTGGGTTCAGCCCACAGTATCTTACAGTACAAAGCTGCCTTCTGGGACAGGAGGTTCCTCAGGACTGAAAAGGCTCAAGAGTGACAGACTTTATTTTCCTTTTCTTTCTGATGATCATTTGCAATATCATCTAAAACACAAGCCAAATACTAAAAATCGGACCAAACAAATAATAGAAGAAAAGAAGATGCAGATATATTATAGTTAAGAAATGATCAAAGTGGAATAAAAATGAGTAAATGAGAGGGCGATGTGGGTACAATACTAAAAGTACATAGATGCTCAGAACGAGCTCCCTACTTGCAGGCTCAGGGCTAAGTGAGTGTTCCCGGCTTGTGAAGACGGACAAGATATTTATACAGTACGTAAAGAATTTATTTTTAGACATGTATCTGTTTACTTGGAAAGGCAAAGGTGGCATCATGTTCTTGCCTGCTTTATCTGATGTATCTGCTTGTAGAGCTGCAGGTTCAGAGCTCAGTATGGTTTGCCTGCTTGTGAAGATGCTGATTCAGAGCCAGGTGGGTGTTTCCTTCTTGTGAAGATGCAGGTTCACAAATAAGTGATTATTCCCTGCTTGTGAAAACAGGGATTCAGAGCTCAGAAGACATTTCCTACTCATGAAGATGGAGGTGCACAGCAAAGTGGGTGTTCCCTACCTGGAGCTGACGGTTCACAGCAAAGTGCTTATTCATAGTTTGTGTAGCAAGGCTCAGTGGTTTTTCCCTGCTTATAGAGCTGCAGGTTTAGAGTTTAGAAGATGCTTCCTGCTTGTGGAGCTGCAGCTTCAGAGTTCAGTTGGTGTTATCGGTTTGTGGAGCTGCAGCTTCAGAGTTCAGTTGCTGTTATCTGCTTGTGGAGCTGCACGTTTAGAGCTTAGAAGATGTTTCCAGCTTGTGGAGCTGCGGGTCCAGAGTTTAGCTGGTGTTATCTGCTTGTGGCGCTCCAGGTTCAGAGTTCAGTTGGCGTTATCTGCTTGTGCAGCTGCAAGTTCAGAGCTTAGAAAATGTTTCCAGCATGTGGAGCTGCAGGTTTAGCGCTTAGAAGATGTTTCTAGCGTGTGGAGCTGCAGGCTTGCAGCTTAGAAGATGTTTCTTCAGTTTCTTGTTATCTGCTTGTGGCGCTGCAGGTTCAGAGTTCAGTTGGTGTTATCTGCTTGTGGAGCCGCAGGTTTAGATTTCAGCTGGTTTTATGTGCTTGTGGAGCTGCAGGTTCAGAGTTCAGCTGGTTCTAGCTGCTTGTGGAACTGCAGATTCAGTGCTTAGTGGGCATTACCTGCGAACCTCCTCTCTCTCCTTCTCTCAATGCCCTAACCTTGCTCCTGAGTCTCCTTGTGTATCCCTTTATCACATAGTTATACAGTGTATTCTGGAAGGAAATACAGTAAGCTCCCTCTAGTGGTTCCTGAAGGCAGCTAGAATTTAATCTTTTAGCTACGCTTACATGGTGATTTGGGGCTCTGTATCCGAAAAACAGATATCTAGCCACTAGACTCTGGACCTATTTAGATGAGGGTGAGTATTCACTTTAAGGTTTTCATTAGGGTGGGGGAGTCACTTTTGTCCCTGTCTCCCAAAACCCTCCAGTCATTTATATAAAGAAGAACAATATAAGGTGATGCAGGTTTAGTCAGGATGTCACATTCACAGTGACAGAAGGATATGACCCTCACTGGACACATGCACAGCTACAGGTGCAGACAGCATTTCAATGGTTGAGAGTGCATTATTTTAATTGGATTTGCTGCTGTCCGACTTGGCCGTAGAACATAAAATACACAGTAAACGCCACAAAATTCTTGCTTCCAGTCAAGCCTGGCAGATGAGAGTTGTGTCTAATGTTTAAAAAGATGGAGTGAACCTGTCAGACATGACTGGTATTCAGTCCACCCGCGGCTTCGTTACTGGAAAGTTCTGCTGCCAAAAAACAGGACATCAAGCGCTTGTACTATTCTGGCCAAAAATGTAAGCACAACCTTTGCTTTTGGAGATGGCTATAAAGGACAGTGCAATAATGGTCTTCAAACTAGTGGGGCTCTCAGTGCCCAGACCCTGATAAGTGGGGGTTTGTGTACCCCCAGACTAAAGAAGTGTGCACATGGCTGTATTACAGATCCGTGTGGTAGACTGTGTTCATACTGCATCTGTGGGTGCTTCTGATTTTACACAGAGGTGGCACTGATGTTCTAAGGAGGCTCACACAGGGCCAGATTTATAGAAAATGGGGCATTGGCAACAAGCAAAATAAGACCTCCCTGCATTAATTTTAGACTGTTTTTCATAATTACAATATACATTTAGATACGTCTTGGCACGTTTCCAAATTGTACAGCCATATGATGCCAAATAGTACTTCCATACAATGCCCACAAAATAGATCCACCTAATGCCCAAAAATTACCTTCATACAATGCCCAAATAATATATCCACCTAATGGCCAAATAATATTACCATACAGTCCATAAGTAATAGTGGCATACAATGCCCACATAATACAACCGAGTGCCCAAATAAAATTACCATACAATCCATAAATAATAGTTCCATACAATGCCCGCCTATTACAACCAACGAGTGCCCAAATAAAGTTACCATACAATCCATAAATAATAGTTCCATACAATGCCCGCATAATACAACCAACGAGTGCCCAAATAAAATTACCATACAATCCATAAATAATAGTTCCATACAATGCCCGCATAATACAACCAACGAGTGGCCAAATAAAATTACCATACAATCCATAAATAATAGTTCCATACAATGCCCACATAATACATCCAGCTAATGGCCCCATAATAATAGTACCAAAAATCCATAAATGATACTTTTATACAATGCCCACATAATAAAACCAACCAGTAACCAAGTAATATTACCATACGATCTATAAATAATACCTCCATACAATGTCCACATGTTGCATCCACCTAATGTCAAAATAATACTACCATGCAAAATATAAATAACTTCATATAATGGCCACATTACACGTTAACCTAAATACTAAACAATACTACATACAATCCATAAATAATCATTTTAAACAATGCCCACACAATATAGCCATCTAATGCCCAAATATTATTACCATACAATCCATAAATAATACCTGCACACAATACCCAAATAATACATCCACCTAATGCCCAAATAATACTACATAGAATCCACAATAATAGCTCTATACTGTAAGCAACAATAAACACTGCCATATCTTTCCAGTCCAGTTCTTGGAGTCCTATCTAGGTAATGGCCGCCACAGACAAATGTCCAGTGTCCAATCAGCAGAGCCCACTGTATGCCGTATTACGGTGCTTCCTGGAGACACCATAAGACAGCACACGAGGGTCAGTACATCTGTAATAGGTACTCCATTTTCCTCCATACACGGCGCTCCATGGAATTTTACCAGAAAGCCTGGTCTCGATGGCTACTTCACTTGGACCTGCCCAAAATTAGGAACCCAATCTACAGGGTGAGTCAAAAGTCGCAGAACACCCTTTTATTACAGAAACAAACAGAAAAATGAAATATATGAATACCCCATCAGTTAATGGGGGAGTGTGGCCTATCTTTTAGGCTATCTCTGGAACATGGCCTCCATCTTGAAAGCTGTAATATCGGATCAAGGACAATTTTTTCCAATGGGAAGGGGGTCATATAGCATATCAAAGGAGACCAGAACTTTCTCAGAAATCGATTGCTGCAATCAGATTTGCAATACCTCTTGTGGTTCAAGTTATCAAGACAGAAAATTCCAACAACAATCGGGAACGTTCCCTGCGATGCACAGCTATTTAACATGTTCAATGTGTTGTCCTTGGTGCTGAACACAGAACTTTGAGCTTTCTGTGTCGAAAACTTTTGAACCACTAGAGGTATTGCAAATCTGACTGCGGCAATCGATTTCTGAGAAAATTCTTTCATATAACAATAATAATTGAAATTCTTTCATATGCTACATGACCCTCTTTCCATTGGCCTTGATCTAATATGGCGGCCATGTTTCAACCATAGCCTAAAAGATAGGCTTCTTCACACATTACTTGCTGGGGTATTCACATATTTCGTTTTTACTTTTGTTTCTGAAATAAAAGGGTGTCCTGAAAATTTAAACTCACCCTGCACAATATTATTATCGCACCTCTATGATATTATTCACTGTGCGATGCACTTGTCTTCAGATATCCATAATCCAAGCGACTAACGAAGGACAAAGTGAAAGATTTAACCCTGAAAACCAATTCAGATGAGTGATTGCACGTGACAGACCATTGGACCACCACAAATACGAGGCTTCTGCTTTACAGCACAATTTAAATACTTCCATACAATGTACACGCATGTCACTGCGCACAGTCAGAAGACTATGGCACTGGTAATATGGTTTCTAATTCTATAGGAAATCTTCCCCGCGTTCAGGCACATTGCCTACAGACCATGACTAATAGGTTGTCTATGACATTGTAAGGAACGTATGGATGAAAGCAACGGAGGGGGCGGCCGGCAATATGTTACTGAAAACTGGAACGACACAAACTGGAGACAGGAAAGAGTGATGGGTACACATAGTGCTGGTGCCATGGTAAGGGATGTCAGGCTTCAAGGGGTTGTTCAGGATTAGAAACACATGGCCACACCTGTCCACAAGTTGTGTATGGCACTGCAGTTCAGTCTCAGAACTTCCATGAGACCATCTAGTCCTAAAACGTGGCAGCAACTGGGGTCATAGAGGCTACAACCACACTTCGGACTTAACGTCCTTAAGGTGCCTTGCAACAAAGGAGCAAACTACCATTCGGAATGGCAGCTTTTGCAAGTCTCCAATGGAATCGCAATGACAAGGCGGCTGGAAATGATATGTGATTTGGGATGTCTTACAGGTTGATGAGATCTCACAAGACAGGAACGTTCCTCGAAGCCCTGCTCGAAAAAGAACCGAGGACTAAACAGCAAGAAAACATACACTTTGTATCTGAAGGGAGTTTAGCGGATACTTCAGGGGTCATCTCTCCTCATTCCTACGTCATTAGAAGGAAGAACTGCATCCAATAAGACGTCTGTGGTGATAGTAGCTTCGCAACCTGAGGCCACTAATATTTTTAGCCTTCAGATGAGTCTCGGAAATCCAGTTCTATATTTACATCCATACATGCAGATAATACGGGAGGCAGCTGATACAGAGAGATTAGGCATATGAAATTCAGTAATCTGAGCATCTCATTTCGAAGATAAAGACGCAGCTGGCCTGAAAGGCAGACCGGCGTGATACCGAGGTGTAGCTCAGCAATACACCATGAAATAAGTGCCATGAATTGATTCTACGCAGACTACAAGTTAAAATACAATCTCATGACACACTGTTGCCGGAGGGTTAGGTCGGGTTTTTATGCTGTTTTTACGCACTTGTGGGGATAGAATTAAAAGCAGCATAAAAGGACAGAGATGAATGACGTCAAAATGTAATGTGTCTCTGTTCTCAGAGAAAAGCGAGAGAAAAGAAAAACTATGAAAGAAGCCGAAACGTGGAGGAGAAATCTGAATTGCAAATGGACATCTTTGTAGAAGTTGGATGGAGTCTAATGCACTGGAGGGCTTCGCCACTAAGAATCTCTTAAAGGGGTATTCTAATTTACAATGTTATGGAGGATTGCTAAAGTATGCTGAAACCTCAGGGACCCCTACTGATCCAGAGAGTAGAGACCGAGGTGGTCAGGTCTGCTCCTTCCTTCCAAGGCTCTTGAGGGTTTCAGGAATCTGCCCCTCACTGATCAAGAAGTGAAGTCGCTGGCCTCCAGTGAATGGATAGGCTTCATCCTCAGTGATGTCATTAGGCCTAGTGAATGGATAGGGTGCATCCTCAGTGATGTCACTGCTGCTTTTAATGAATAGAAAAGCTGTATTCTCAATGATGTCACCACTGATGTCAAATGATAGAATGGGCAGCTTTCTCAGTTATGTCATCACTCCTATTGAATGGATAGGTTGTATTCTCTGTGATTTTACCATTCTGTAGTAAATGCCAGATTTTCTCTGTGATGTCAATACTCTCTAGTAAAAGGATAGATTACATTCTCTCTGATGTCACCATTCTTTAGTGAACCGAGAGACGGTATTTATTGTGATGTCATAACTATTTATTCAAAAGATAGACTGCATATTCTGTGATGTCTCTACTCTTCATGGAATGGATCGGATGCATTCTCAGTGATGTCACCACTGATCTCTAATGAATGGATAGGCTGCATACTTAGTGATGTCATCCATCTCTAGTGATTGGATAGGCGGCATTCTCAGTGATGTCATCAATCTCTAGTGATTGGATAGGCTGCATTGTCAGTGATGTCATTAATTTCTAGTGATTGGATAGGTTGCATTCTCTGTGATGTCATCAATCTCTAATCATTGGATAGGCTGCATTCTTAGTGACGTCATCAATCTCTAGTCATTGGATAGGCTGCATTCTTATTGACATCATCAATCTCTGGTCATTGGATAGGCTGCATTGTCAGTGATGTCATCAATTTCTAGTGATTGGATAGTCTGCATTCTTATTGACATCATCAATCTCTGGTCATTGGATAGGTTGCATTCTCTGTGATGTCATCAATCTCTAGTGATTGGATAGGCTGCATACTTAGTGACGTCATCAATCTCTAGTCATTGGATAGGCTGCATTCTTATTGACATCATCAATCTCTGGTCATTGGATAGGCTGCATTGTCAGTGATGTCATCAATCTCTAGTGATTGGATAGGCTGCATACTTAGTGACGTCATCAATCTCTAGTCATTGGATAGGCTGCATTCTTAGTGACATCATCAATCTCTAGTGATTGGATAGGCTGCATTCTTAGTGAAGTCATCAATCTCTAGTCATTGGATAGGCTGCATTCTTAGTGATGTCATCAATCTCTAGTGATTGGACAGGCTGCATTCTTAGTGACGTCATCAATCTCTAGTCATTGGATAGGCTGCATTCTTAGTGATGTCATCAATCTCTAGTGATTGGACAGGCTGCATTCTTAGTGACGTCAATCTCTAGCCATTGGATAGGCTGCATTCTTAGTGACGTCATCAATCTCTAATGATTGGATAGGCTGCATTCTTAGTGATGTCATCAATCTCTAGTCATTGGATAGGCTGCATTCTTAGTGATGTCATCAATCTCTAGTCATTGGATAGGCTGCATTCTCTGTAATGTCATCAATCTCTAGTGATTGGATAGGCTGCATTCTTAGTGATGTCATTAATCTCTAGTCATTGGATAGGCTGCATTCTTAGTGATGTCATCAATCTCTAGTGATTAGACAGGCGGCATTTTCTGTGATTTCTCTGACTTCTTTTGAATGGGTAGGCTGTTGTGGGTGGGTAGCCTACTTCCACTGGATTTTATTTGCTGGTGTTCCACTGTTTGAATAAATACAGCAGACAAACATAAAACCTCTATTTACTTGACAACCAGCCAGGGAGACCACTGAGCAGCGTGAATTTTTCCAATTTCTGTGCCGCATCAAAAACTCCATTAACCTCTTTAAAAAGTCAGTTAACACTTTCAGTCAGCCTGAAACCAGGCAGCTGTGCTCAGTCCCAGCAAACCTGCAATAACTTCCATTCTCTGCGGCCACTGAACCATTTAGGCAATAGTTTAGCTGGTTATTTATAGCAATTTTGCCGAAGTGGAACCAGACACAAAACAAAGTGCTGAAGAAACATCCTCTAAAATACGGAAATCTGTGTAGGGCCACATCAAGACTTAAAAGGCTTTCAGTGCTGTACACAAGCCCTTATTATATGTCCTATTAGAGCAATAGCTGGTCTTACAAGTGGAGATTTGCATGTTATCCACACAACACTGCAGGTGACAGAAATCAGACCAATTAAAGGGGTACTCCACGTTTTAAAGCCAGGACAGGTTTAAACAGTATGATGCTTAAAGGGGTTGTGCCGCCATTACATGTTATTTTATTATAATTCAGCAAAAAACGAATTATTTTTTTGTTACTTTCTGATACAAAAATGCTCCAGTTGTGAGATATTCTCTTTATTTCATAATAATGGTGCCCCCTAATGTTTACTCTGTATAGTAATGTGTAGGTCCACCTACTAAGGTGGTCACACGTGCTCTGTTCCATCTTTGAACTGCCACCAGCCATATCTGTTGCTGTGACAGGGAGAGAGCTGCTGCAGAATGGACACGCCCCTGAGGTGCCAGAGTGAAGCGAATCTAGCAGAGTAATTGGACCAATGAATGGAGGGGGGCTCTGGTTTCATACGAGGCACACGGCTGGTTCTAGCTTTGTTAGAAAGATAATATCATGTACTATATGATGCCTGATTTTCATTATTTTTCTTCAATAATGGCATAACTCCATTAAAAACACCTGATACCCACATAACCCCTATTAGGATATGCACTTTGGGGAGTAAACACAATTATATTCACCTAGAATTAATATAGGAGTGATCTGTAGTGATCTGTAATGGTCATTAGCTTTATTCACTGACAGGCTGCACACTCCATTCATCTCAACATGGGACAGAGTAAGTGAAGACTTAAAGTACTGAAGTGCTTTACTTCCTCCCTGGTGATGTCAGCAGCAGGATTAGATAGATAAATGGATGTAAGGATGGTTGGTTGGATGGATGGCCAGATTGATTTAAAATACCTTAATTACATTACCAAAAAAGGGTAAACAAAGTCATTTTTGTATCTGTAACCGAAACTTCTTAACTAATAAAGTACTGTGATTACAGCAGCATCAGCACTAATTCAAGTAGGCATTCTTTATGCTGTGTGAGGTGGTGTGACCACAGTCCTATACTAATATAAGGTAAGGAAAGAGTGGTAAAGAGAATTATGAGTGATCGGGCTTGTAGAAACATTGACCTGTAACCCGGCTGCAGCTCCACTGTATAATGGTAGACAATCATAGCAATGTCCTGTTTGTGAAATAGGAGGAAGGAGAGGTCTACATTACAAATAGCTGAGCTTTGAAGGAAAAAGTTTTACACAAGATGATTTATATTTGTATCTAAAAGCCCTGTGACATTTATGTTTTTCACTGAAAGGGTACTTTAAAGGGGCCTCTCGATAATTAAAGGGTTATTCCATCATAAAAGAGTGAAGGTAATAGCACAAAATCTCTCATTTTCTGGAATTTCTAAGCCAATTTGTAAAATTGATGCACAGCGTTATGCCTGGTCAAGAACTTAAAAGGGGAGGGGGAGATAAGACAGGGGAGAAGGAAGAACACCACAGAGACTTTTTGTCATGCTCCGCCCCCTGAGATCCTACCTTAGGAATAATATAATACAGGGATGGCCAACCTGAGGCTCTCCAGCTGTTGCAAAACCACAACTCCCAGCATGCAAAGACTGCTTACAGCTAGCACCCTACAGCAGGGCATGGTGGGAGTTGTAGTTTTACAACAGCTGGAGAGCCGCAGGTTGGCCATGCCTGATATAATATATTCAAAAGGCATGGAATGTCACTGTCTACAGATCTCCAAAAACAAAATGTGCTGAGCAAGAAATCTATTCCACTTTGATACATGGAGCGTTAAGTCTGTCTATTTGCTGCACGCGTTTCCATGGCCTGGAGGGATCCTGCTCAATTTTCTTACATTAAACACTTGTTAGAACAGGTTAAAAAAAAAACACAACACATTACGGCTCATTTCGCTGCTTGACAAAATTTGCATCTCAAAGCAAACAATGAGGTGCGAGTGGCGTGTAGTAACGCCGGATACATGTGAGACCTCTTACCATGGGGCAGTCCATCACTTAAGCTGATGTAGGGGCACCAGGCGAAAAGTCCTAAACACCAGGGGTAAGGGACTTGCACAAAGAGGTACTGCAGATCCACCGCCATAGAAACGTGTCAGCCATATACAGAGTGCCAACAGTTGAAAGATAGTTTGGAACTACATTTCTTGGCCCTTTATAAACGGGACTTCACCTTCCTGACTGCAGCCGCCGTGGGTGCAGATTCTGGCAGGCAGTTCTTCTACAGTGCCTTGCAAAAGTATTCACCTCCCTTGACTTTTTTCATGTTTTGTCACATTACAGCCTTAAGTTAAATGTTTGTTAATCTGAATTTTATGTGATGGATCAGAACACAATCGTCCAAGTTGATGAAGTGAAATGAGAAAAATATACAAATAAAACTATTGTTTAGAAATAGAAAACAGAAAATTGTCAGGTGCGTATGTATTCACCCCCTTTATTAGGAAGCCCATAAAAAGCTCTGTTGCAACCACTTACCTTTAGAAGTCACATAATTAGTGACATGATGTCACCTGTGTGCAATCTAAGTGTCACATCATCTGTCATTACATATACACACCAGAGGCTGCAACACCTGAGCAAGAGGCATCACTGACCAAACACTGCCATGAAGACCGAGGAGCTCTCCAAACAAGTAAGGGACAATGTTGTTGAGAAGTACAAATCAGGTTATTAGGTTATAAAAAAAAAAATCCAAATATTTGATGATCCCCAGGAGTGCCATCAATTCTATCATAACCAAATGGAAAGAACATGGCAAAACAGCGAACCTGCTAAGAGACGGCCGCCCACCAAAACTCACGGACCGGGCAAGGAGGGCATTAATCAGAGAGGCAGCACAGAGACCTAAGGTAACCCTGGAGGAGCTGCAGAGTCCACAGCAGAGACTGGAGGATCTGTACATAGGACGACAATAAGCCGTAGAGTTGGGCTTTATGTCAGAGTGGCCAGAAGAAAGCCATTACTTTCAGCTAAAAACAAAAAGGCGCGTTGTGAGTTTGCGAAAAGACCTGTGGGAGACTCTCAAAATGTATGGAGGACGGTGCTCTGGTCTGATGAGACTAAAACTGAACTTTTCGGCCATCAAAGAAACCGCTATGTCTGGTGGAAACCGAACACATCCTATCACCCAAAGAACACCATCCCCACAGGGAGAACTGGCGGTGGCAGCATAACGGGGGGATGGGACTGGGAAACTGGTCAGAGTTGAGGGAAAGATGGATGGCGCTAAATACAGGGATATTCTTGACCTAACCTGTAGCGCTCTGTGCGTGATCTGAGGCTAGGACGGAGGTTCACCTTCCAGCAGGACTTACCCCAAACACACGGCTAAAGCAACACTGTAGTGGTTTAAGGAGAAACAGGTAAATGTGTTGGAATGGCCGAGTCACAGCCCAGATCTCAATCCAATAGAAAATCTGTGGTCAGACTTAAAGACCGTTGTTTACAAGCGCAAACCGTCCAACTTTAAGGAGCCGGATCAGCAAGGAGGAACGGGCAAAAATCCCATTGGTAAGATGTGGCAGCTCCTAGAGACTTATCCAAAGAGAATTGGAGCTGTGATTGCCGCAAAGGTGGCTCTACAAAGTATTGACTTTAGGGGGGTGAATAGATATGCACATTGGCCTTTTTTGTTATTTTGTCCTATTTGTTGTTTGCTTTACAATAAAAAAAAGTTGTGGGCATGTTCTGTAAATTACATGATGCAAATCCTCAAACAATCTATGTTAACTGCAGGTTGTGAGGCATCAAAATACAAAAAAAGTCAAGGGGGTGAATACCTTTGCAAGGCACTGTATTCCTGGGGGAAGCTGCTGAAAGTCAGTCGCTTCTTCTGCAATGTTCTAAAGTCTTAGGATACATCCACACGAATGGGAAAAATGCAGGTGTGACGCATGTTTTTGCAACAGCAGTTTTCAGAACCAATAGAACTTTAGGGGGCTAGTCACATGGCCAGTGAATAGCGGCTTTCAAAAAATAGGAGGTGTCCTATTTGTGGCTGTTTTCACGGCCAGACGGACCCCAACTGAAATTAATGGGCCCATTCAGACAGGTTGTTAAAAATGGGTAAAACTGGAAAAAAAAAAAAAACTATTTGACGTGAATGCAAGGGAACACTCCTTCTCCACTGGTGTGAGCAGGACCTAACGCTCCCAGTACTGTGCTGTTACAACGGCCATGAAAAACGGGTGCAAAACGGCCATTAAAAACAGACAAACATGCAGAAAATGGATGGACATATGCATGCAGAATGGCCATGAAAAGCTGACACTGTGTCCGTTTTTAATGGTTGTGTGAACGAAGCCATACATGGCAGTTATTCAGAAGAATGGCCTGGCCGCAGAAGCGGAGCAGGACGTATATTTGGCCATATAGTGCAATTATGGAAACCAACCCTGGTGCTGTTCGAATGCTTTCCTGGTCGTCTTCTGCTTACCGTGCTCCAGCAACAATGTAATGTGTGGACCCATCCTGCACCGCGGCGGTCGTAAAGGTCAACATGTTGAAGCAGAGACCAGAGGGGAACCAGGGGAACATCAGAACAGAATGGACAAAAAACCACCCCAAAATCCAAGCCAACATGCCCATGACTTGGTGTGGGTTTGTCTGGAGGACAGTCTTGGAATTTTTTTGCAGTTAATCTTTAGCGTGTGGAAAAAAACTAGCGGCTCGATTAATATTTTGGACTTTTACTGCATTATCACTAGACTCCAGTAGCGGTCAGTAACGGAGATACATTCGGAACGATGCGATGATGGATTAATCCCAGCGAGAAGGATCTGCAAACTGTGCTAATCTGCCATTCATTTTTAATGGAGCGCTCTGTTATCAGGGAGAACATTTTTAGGATTGTTTAAATTAATATTTTGCTTCTTCCATGAGAACTGTTCTATTTTATAAGCCAGAAAAGAAAATCCTCCCTGCTAATGAATAAAATGAGATCTAAAGCTCCTCTTGCTTCTATTTCACAGCTGATGAGAAGTCTTCCCAGCTCGCTTCTCCACCTGAGGACTGACCATGCGACGCCAAGAAGGTATCTGATTGACGTCATGATGGATCGGTAGGTCTAGAAAGAAAACTCTAAGGAATCAATGTTTTTTCACTATGGGTTGCGTCTTAGATTGCAGCTCATCCATAATTAAACGTCAATGAGATGACCAGGGTCAAGAGTGGTTCCCCTTTATTATTGAGTCTGGACAACCCCTTCGAACATCAAAAGGAAGTTCAAACTTTGCCACCAGGTCAGTATTTCCCCAAAAAAGGTCTCTGAATGGTGCCAGCTGCCCGGTGATAGTAAATCTGGATACTGGCAAATAAGGTGGAAAGCATCTATGGAGAGACTGTACCCAAAAGCTATGGTTAGCAATGGGGTCCTGGGCCCAGATCCAACTAAACACAATATCTGCATTGAGTTGTTTGGCGGGATTCCTGAATCCGGCAATTTTGCCATACTGGTGGGATAATTTGGAATTTAGATTGTGAGTCCCAATGGGGACAAGGACTGATGTGACAGCTTTCTTCCTCTATGAGCCACAGCAGGCAGTGGCTAAGCAATAGCAGCTCCCCTCTGGTTTAGCAGGTCCATCCATTTGCATGGTCAGCATATAATAAGATCCAGTACAATGACCACGGAAGGAGAAATGTTTGGCCAAACAGAGATTCCCCGACCAATAACAGCTCGGAGGATCCATCAACTGATCACAAGGGTGGCCATCTTTGGAGAAAGGGTTGCCTTCATGAAACAACCTGTTTAAAGAGGACCTATGGGTCAGAAAGCAGCACACGTGCCCTGGAAGATGCTCTAAGTCTGGGTGTGACATGCTGGGACTTGTAGTTGCATCTGGTGCTTTGTGCAGTCCGTACATAAGCTCCACATTGATGGAGTGTTTGCAGCCACGGTTTGGGATCGATACAGAAAAATATACATAGAGCAAAGTACAGAGCATTAGCGCCTTGTCCCCGGCAGATCGTTAAACCATTTACAAGAACATCTGTTTGTCGGCTAAATGGAAATTCAAATATTTTCCTAAAGCAACAAAGATGAAAAAATATCAGCAGCAGAGCAAACACGCCTGTCACCGCGGCCATTTGTTGTATCGGAGAAAATGGCTGTAATTCTGAGGTATATTCACAGCGTCATTGCACTAATCTGCTGATAACAGGTTTCTAAAGCTAAAGGATGGAATAATTTAGGAGCCGAGAGTCGCACAAACATCACGAAGGGAAGCAAATGTTGTGACTGCACCAAATAACACAAGAGAGGAAGGAGATAAGAAAGAAAGAGGCAAATGAATGCAATATCTGAGAGATATCTAATGTTCCGTGCCCCGTCTGGGAATATATCTGTTCACTACAGGGAGATAGATATGAGATAGATAGATGGATAGATATGAGATAGATAGATGGATAGATAGATAGATTCACTGCTTGAAAAAGGTTCCATTGTGTGGACCGAAACGTCGCGTTGGTGTAAATAAAGGACACAATCCAATGCAAGTACCGTGGACTTTGCCTTTTGTATATAGAGTATTGGGATATTGGATCGGCCCTACAACCGCTGGCACTCTGCTGATTTCTTCTGTCGTGCTGCACATTTGTTTCTGTATTACTAGATAGATAGTTAGAAATGAGAGATAAAAAAAATCCAAAATTAAGGGCAGCATCACTACATCAAGGTAGAAATGAAGTGCCCGCGGTTAAGGTGGCGGTCCAACGACCCATATAAACACAAAAAAGGCGCCACGTTTCGGTTCACTCCATGGAACCTTCCTCAAGCAGTGATAGGAAGTTTGAGGAAGGTTCCATGGACTGAACCGAAACGTTGTGCCTAATTGGTGAATAAAAGCACATGTCACTTTATTGGAAGTGCCACGGTATTCTCTTTTTTCGTAGATAGATAGAAGATATGAGAGGAATGGCGCAGTAAACTATTCTTTCCTATATAGTGAGAGAAAAAAGTGATTAGACACTTCATGGCCCAGGGACACATCGGAGGTTTCGGCAGACCTCCCAAGTGTCCCTCTTTTTGACCCCCCTGTCCCTCTTTGCTCCCTACATGTCCCTCTTTTTGACCCCCCTGTCCCTCTTTGCTCCTCACATGTCCCTCTTTTTGACCCCTCTGTCCCTCTTTGCTCCTCAGATGTCCCTCTTTTTGACCCCGTGTCCCTTTTTGCTCCTCACATGTCCCTCTTTTTGACCCCCTTGTCCCTCTTTGCTCCTTATATGTCCCTCTTTTTGACCCCCCGTCCCTCTTTGCTCCTCACATGTCCCTCTTTTTCACCCCCCTGTCCCTCTTTTTCACCCCCTGTCCCTCTTTTTGACCCCCTATTCCTCTTTGCTCCTCACATTTCCCTCTTTTTGACCCCTCTGTCCCTCTTTGCTCCTCACAGTTCCCTCTTTTTGAACCCCCTGTCCCTCTTTGCTCCTCACATGTCCCTCTTTTTGACCCTCCTGTCCCTCTTTGCTCCTCACATGTCCCTCTTTTTGACCTGAGGCGTAGACTTGCATTATTACATTACTGACCCAAGAGGCGTTTCTCTGGATATTTGAACTCGTCTTGTAGATTATTTCATTATTTGATGCAGTTGGGATTTTCTACATTCAGATCATTTTCGCGCCATTTCTTAAGAGAAAACTATTGAAGTCTATAGATATGCAGGGACGATGGATCTTTCATACAATGAACCAGAAGCGTCCCTATTTGACCATCCGAAAAGTTGGGAGTTATGGTTTAGGTGGTGGAATACTCCCAACATGCACCTCAGACATACAGAAAGGCGAGAAGCTTAGAGACACAGCAGAGGGGCCATTACCAGGTACTGTAGAATTTACATCTTCTGAGGAGGTCTCTCACCGTGAACTAAATGTGGAGCTCCCCTTTAACAAGAACCTGATGAGCCGACAAGAACAAGTCTTGTGACAGGAGCGGTAGCATCATCTGAACGTCCCCATAGTCTGAAAACTACTGTCACATAAAACTGCCCAAGGAAATCAGCAAATGTCTGAAGGACACGGCCGTTGCCATCCCTCGTGTCACCTCGTGTTCTCCCTGTAATATTTACACGCCCCCCGGTAGCAGAGTCATACAGTAAGACTGACACATGGCTCCACTGCCAAGAGACATCACAGTCCAAAAGGACGGAGGAGGACACCCCCGGGGACAAGGCACCCTCCATACTGGACACAGCAAAGGGGTGCAGCTACTGGTACAGCACCCCAACATTGAGGACCACAAGTGTCAGTGTCATTATCCTGTACCCCAAGTGTCAGTGTCATTATCCTGAACCCCAAGTGTCATTATCCTGTACCCCAAGTGTCATCGTCATTATCCTGTACCCCAAGTGTCATCGTCATTATCCTGAACCCCAAGTGTCATTATCCTGTACCCCAAGTGTCATCGTCATTATCCTGTACCCCAGGTGTCATCGTCATTATCCTGTACCCCAAGTGTCATCGTCATTATCCTGTACCCCAAGTGTCAGCGTCATTATCCTGTACCCCAAGTGTCAGTGTCATTATCCTGTACCCCAAGTGTCAATGTGTCATTATCCTGTACCCCAAGTGTCAGTGTAATTATCCTGTACCCCAAGAGTCAGTGTCATTATCCTGTACCCCAAGTGTCATTATCCTGTACCCCAAGTGTCATTATCCTGTACCCCAAGTGTCAGTGTCATTATCCTGTACCCCAAGTGTCAGTGTCATTATCCTGTACCCCGAGTGTCAGTGTGTCATTATCCTGTACCCCAAGTGTCAGTGTAATTATCCTGTACCCCAAGAGTCAGTGTCATTATCCTGTACCCCAAGTGTCAGTGTCATTACCCTGTACCCCAAGTGTCAGTGTCATTATCCTGTACCCAAAGTGTCAGTGTCATTATCCTGTACCCCAAGTGTCATTATCCTGTACCCCGAATGTCAGTGTCATTATCCTGTACCCCAAGTGTCAGTGTCATTATCCTGTACCCCGAGTGTCAGCGTCATTATCCTGTACCCCAAGCGTCAGTGTCATTATCCTGTACCCCAAGTGTCAGTGTCATTATCCTGTACCCCAAGTGTCATTATCCTGTACCCCGAATGTCAGTGTGTCATTATCCTGTACCCCAAGTGTCAGTGTCATTACCCTGTACCCCAAGTGTCAGTGTCATTATCATGTACCGCAAGTGTCAGTGTCATTATCCTGTACCCCAAGTGTCATCGTCATTATCCTGCACCCAAAGTGTCAGTGTCATTATCCTGTACCCCAAGTGTCATTATCCTGTACCCCGAATGTCAGTGTGTCATTATCCTGTACCCCAAGTGTCAGTGTCATTATCATGTACCGCAAGTGTCAGTGTCATTATCCTGTACCCCAAGTGTCAGTGTCATTATCCTGTACCCCAAGTGTCAGTGTCATTATCCTGTACCCCGAGTGTCAGTGTTATTATCCTGTACCCCAAGTGTCAGTGTCATTATCCTGTACCCCAAGTGTCATTATCCTGTACCCCGAATGTCAGTGTGTCATTATCCTGTACCCCAAGTGTCAGTGTCATTATCCTGTACCCCAAGTGTCAGTGTCATTACCCTGTACCGCAAGTGTCAGTGTCATTATCCTGTACCCCAAGTGTCAGTCATTATCCTGCACCCCAAGTGTCAGTGTCATTATCCTGTACCCCAAGTGTCATTATCCTGTACCCCGAATGTCAGTGTGTCATTATCCTGTACCCCAAGTGTCAGTGTCATTACCCTGTACCCCAAGTGTCAGTGTCATTATCATGTACCGCAAGTGTCAGTGTCATTATCCTGTACCCCAAGTGTCAGAGTCATTATCCTGCACCCAAAGTGTCAGTGTCATTATCCTGTACCCCAAGAGTCAGTGTCATTATCCTGTACCCCAAGTGTCAGTGTCATTATCCTGTACCCCGAGTGTCAGTGTCATTATCCTGTACCCCAAGTGTCAGTGTCATTATCATGTACCCCAAGTGTCAGTGTCATTATCCTGTACCCCGAGTGTCAGTGTCATTATCCTGTACCCCGAGTGTCAGTGTCATTACCCTGTACCCCAAGTGTCAGTGTCATTATCCTGTACCCCGAGTGTCAGCGTCATTATCCTGTACCCCAAGTGTCAGTGTCATTACCCTGTACCCCAAGTGTCAGTGTCATTATCCTGTACCCCAAGTGTCAGTGTCATTATCCTGTACCCCGAGTTTCAGTGTCATTACCCTGTACCCCAAGTGTCAGTGTCATTACCCTGTACTCCAAGTGTCAGTGTCATTATCCTGTACCCCAAATGTGTCAGTGTCATTATCCTGTACTCCAAGTGTCAGTGTCATTATCCTGTACCCCAAGTGTCAGCGTCATTATCCTGTACCCCAAGTGTCAGTGTCATTATCCTGTACCCCAAGTAACATAGTCATTGCTTTTCACCCCAAGTATTCTACATGTGAGTGCAGTATGTGGTGTAGAACATTTGTGGCGGTCTGGGATGTTCAGGGGCCCCTCGTATCAGCAGGAGCTGCTACCTATTAGAAGATACTACAAATAAACCTCACATAACCCTGTACGGGTGGCACATTTATAATCTCACACCCTGATGAATACAGTAGAACGTCCTGGCAAACCTTGGGTATCACTCCCACATGAGAGGACACACTCATTGTGCTGTGTCAAAGGCGGACTCTGCTTATTTTGGTGGAGGAGAAGGACACGATGTGCCTATTTGCACAGGCCAGGCTGAGCGGAGCACAATACCAGAGCCGCAGCTCAATTATAGGATTTAATGGAAAGGCAAACACCACGGCTCAGTTTATCAAAACCAAACAGGAGAAACTAATAACCCTGAAACACAGCGCGCTCTGAACATCTCTGCGAGCGAGCAATATCCCAGAGCCATTGTGCCGGGAAGAGCTGCCAAGCAGTGGACAAAAAGCACATTCTGCGCCTGTAGAGGAGAAGTGACAACGCTCATCACTGTTCAACTATTAATCATCGGATAAAGGACAATAGGAAGAGAATCATCTTGGAAGAAGCATCGCTCATGTCTCCCCGGCCAATCTCTTCCACCTCCAGGACTTCCTCTTATCATCTTCTGGCTTCTCGGTCTATGTTACAATAAGAATGGATTTCATTAAGAGCTCCATAATGAAGACCTCTAGCACCCACCTGCCCAACCGAGCAGTCAAGTAGAAGACAGCAGTGGGCATCTCCATCGCTTGGCCACCACGGTCCCAAAATGGCAATACCATATATTGACCTGTGCCATCAGATCTTCTTCATGGGGACAAAAAACTATTGGGGTTGCTGGTTGGAAAATTATTCAATAAGCAGTTTCCCATCCAACCAGGATCCTAGTCGAAGGGTCAATGTAAAGCCGCCCATACGCTTTGGATAGATGACAGTCAAACAGTAGACAGATATTCCTACTTCCTATTTTACACGGGACTCCATGGGCGACGTATACCAATGTATTCCTCTGCCTATACATTGGCATCCGTTATAGCCCTCCATACCTTGGAGACTCCGTTGGTAGGTCATGGATAAGGGCGGTACAATGGAGAAACCACGTAGAAGACGAGAAGTTATTAAAAGTGGCCATATAGATTAAGGCAATCCAAATCCACCATTTTATGCCAGATAAGCTAACAAGCTAGTGAGTATGAAGCTTTCCAGAAACTCTGTCAACAAACAGAGGTTGGGGGGAGAAGGATCAGACATGTTGGATTCAATGCAGGAGGAGATAAGATGCGTAAAAAATATATATATATATTTGTATTTTTTTTCTAATTTTTCAAAACTATTTTGACATGGATTTTCTTCACCAGGGGCAAAGATCTAATTTTCTCCCCTAGCCCTGAATGTAAATCCCACGGCCATGGTGGAGTGGCTTGTTGGCATCGTTCTGCACCAGCCTACTCCTCGCTACCTCCCTGTAGTATGGGGGACATGTTACACAGAGCGTCTCCGGTATAAAATAACTCATTTTCTATGGACAGTAAGGGAAATGCGGAACCGTTTGCTGGAGTTTGGTTTTGTGAAATGAATGAAATTCCCTCGGCTGTGCAGACGCACATTATTTTTGATGAAGTATACGAGTATTTTCATAGAGCAGAGAGTATCATCCATCAGATGCTGAAATAGCACAAGGGTTATTACCTCCTAATATTATACACGGAGTGCAGAGAAAATCCTTTCTTCTGTGCCTAAACCTCACGCTGAGCTGAGCACGTCCTCACCCTTGGGAAAGCTTGAAAGACAAACATTGTTTGGGTTAATAATGCCGCACGCACTCCTCCTCCATTACTTAAACCGCTCCACGCTCTTGAGTCTTTTATTAAATATGGCCACTTAAGACAGAAGCTTCCCACTAGGAGAAGAACGAAGAATTACACATTGTCCGACTGTAACTCGTAACGCTCCCCTCCCCAACTTACCCTGAAAACTGCCACCGGGCTCACCTATCTGTACGACTACACTGGTGTCTCCACCCTGTGCCAGTCACCAAACCAGTGCCTCTACCTTGTGCCAGTCACCAAACCAGTGCCTCTACCCTGTGTCAGTCACTGAAAAGGCAAGCGCTGCGGCCTCGTCATTGTCTCCCTTGGCCCGTCTACATGTACACCGTACACATAGTGCCGTCAGTGCAGGCATTTGAATGACGCTAATAAGTAAAGGGCGTGCAAATAGATGGCCTGACACATGTGTCGCAGTCCTCCCAAAAGTTTATCATGGGGGGGGACCATGATTTGGACCTCCACTGATCTGATATTGATGGCCTACCTTAAAAGCCCTACTGAATGGGCTCCAGTGAGAAGGGCACCATTAGATCAGCGACAGTACTGTCGTCCACTTCTGAAGTGCTTGAAATCTACCAAAACTGAGCAGTCCAAGGTACTCTGCAAATGGCAAAAGGAGATTTCCCATCATTGCAAAATTGGGTTTAGGGAAATTCTGTTCAACGTGGGTCTCCTGTTCCGGATCCTCATCTTTAAGCCAAAATAAATGCAATGCTCTGCAGAGGGACCTAGACATGCAAGTGCAATGTGCAGGTCATGAAGGGGTTACAGGCTGTAGTAGCTCCCCATTAAACAAAAAAAAAAGTGCAAAGTGTACGAAATGCACAATGCGGGGATCATCATGAAAGAAAAGCGTTTTGGGGGGGCTCTCTGAAGTCTTTCATTTAGCTCCACTATATCAATAGAGCGTGTGGGCTGAAATCCTACTACAGGCAATAAGTGAAATACAAAACAAGTATTAACATCAAGTACAAAGCGGCACAGAACCCGCTCGGCTGCCTGAGCTACGAGTTCCTTTACAAGAGCCGCATGGAACTCAGCTCATTTAGCTCCAGCTGAGGTGGCTGCGAGCTAAACAACCGCAGGGGTGATGTGAGCCATCATAATGGGGCTTGTTTATCACATTCATCTTCCGCGGTTGCACATAACAATCGATTGCCGATTTGGAAATGGTGCCTGAGCAATTGTGTTGAAGTGAGGAAAATGATCTGAAACACGTGTTCTCCGTAAATAGTGTGCATGCCCGAAGCAGACTGCCCATGCAGCAACCCGTACCAATGCCTATGGATGATGCCCACTATATGGATATGCACCTGGTATGGATATAGGAATTAGAGAGGCAGCCCAAGAAATGCAATGGGCGGAAGGAAGACCAGGCTGTTCGGCTGCATCTTTTAGGGTCTATTCACACTGCATTCACATTGTATGAGAGGTATATGGCCAGGATTTCCCATATGTTGTCATGGGCTCCCATGTTAAAAAAAAACAAACCCTACTGGATGCCAGTGTATGGCTAAACCGTACAGCTAAACCAATGTAAACTAACCCAACAGAGTGCCAAAGGACACTCACTTGGCCTCCGTTGGGTAAATGTGACCCTACGGATATTGTTATGACCACATGACCAACTCCCTCTGAAGGCGATCTCTGAGCACACCCCTCGTTCTTCCCACTATACTTCTGATGGCGAGAAGAGACATTCCCGAGGGGACTACCAGGTGCAACCTCAGAGGGGTATTGGAACACAAGAGAATCGGGACCAGAGTGTAAACCCACTGGACTGACCTCCAGGTGACACAATACACCCAGTGGATGCTGGGAGGCCAGAGGCTGATCAGACGAAAGCGTAGTCAGCATACGAAGGCAGAAGTCAGGCAAAATCCGTAAAACGTAATCCGAAGTCCGATACACACAATGACATGAACCAACAGAACACCTTCACTCCAACAGGAAACTAGACTAGCTAGGAACCTAAGTTGCTCAGGTGCCTTCCTGTACAAAGAGGGGCCTTTAAATAACTCCTGCAGAACAGCTATAGGCAGAGAAAGATAGAGGGTGTGCGCAGGCTGCCTCATAAAGGGAAGAGAGACACGTCCGCAAGCTCTGCTCAGAGCCAGGAGAGAGATGCTTGTGGCAGGAATGCAAACCACAGCTAAGAACCCCCTTGCCTGCGCCTGTCAGCACAGCGTGCAGCAGTGGGAAGGAGTGAAGAAGCCTAGCGCCCATACCTGCGTGTGGGGATAGAATCACAGAGCTAAGAGATATATTTGGCGCATGGGGCAAGAACCTTCCAGGTGCATACGCCAAATCGGCGAAGCAAAATACAGTGTGAATATACTCTTAGTCTAACGGGTGGTAGAAACCCTAGCAAGGATTCCAATGAGGATTAAAAAAGTAGGGTCAAAGAATGACCCAGTCATCTACCTTTCCCAGGTGGTTTGGGGTGTGATAGTGTTACCCAGCACCAACAGATGGCCTCATTTTTGCTTATGGACCCTTCACCTCTATGTATGAACAATAGGCAAAGCCTGAAAACTCATTAATGTCCTTCTCACAATCGAATAAAGGGTGCTTTCACACTTGCGTTCTGAGGATCCGGCAGGCACTTCCGGCCCGCCGGATCCGTCAGAACGCAAGTCACCTGAAAGCATTTGAAGACTGATTGGGATCCTGATCAGTCTTCGAAATGCTTTCAGGTTACCATGGCAGCCAGGGCGATACTGAAGTCCTGGCTGCCATGGTACTCCGCAGCAGTGTACTTACCTGCGCTGCAGCTGCCGGGCGCTCCTACATGACGTCACAGGTCCCTGCGGCGCATAGATCAATGCGCTGCTCGGACCTGTGACGTCATAAAGGAGCGCCCGGAGGCCGCAGCGCAGGTAAGTACACTGCTGCGGAGTACTTACCATGGCAGCCAGGACTTCAGTAGCGTCCACGCTGCCATGGTAACCGATCAGAGCCCCAGCTTACACTGGGGCCCCGATCGCAACTGCTGATGCACATGCGCAGAGCTAAACGTCGGATCCGGCGATACGCCAAAACGACGTTTAGCTTATTTCCGGATTAATGCACTTCAATGGGCATTAATTCCGGATGCGCCGTTACGGAAAGTCTTCTGGATTTTTGGACGGAGACAAATCCGCAGCATGCTGCGGTTTTGTCAACGTCCAAAAAACATTCACATACTTAACGGAAGACATCCTGATGCATCCTGAACGGATTTCTCTCCATTCAGAATGCATTAGGATTATCCTGATCAGTTTCTTTCCGGCGTAGAGACCCAACGACGGATCTCTACGCCGGAAAGTAAAAGCGCTAGTGTGAAAGCACCCTTAATTAAGATTTTCAGGGGTGATCTGCAGGTGTTGACTCTGACATCGTATCACTCTTCTATTTGTAAAGGGATTGAGAAAGCGGAGGCATGAGACCAGTGAGGGGTTAGTAAATATCACTCGTGCAACGGGGCCTCTGTGCCTGCTCACTGGTTTTCCCATTACTGGCAGAACCATCGGAGTGTCCAGTGTGCAGGCGCAGGCCGGTATGTAAGTTCGAAACAGCCCTCTGATGCGGCGCTTGCTGGACTGTGACGTGCGGGCCTGTGCCTGCGCACTGGAGACTCCAATGCTTCTGCCAGTAAAGGGAAAACCAGTGCGCAGGCGCGTAGGCCCCGTTCCACGGCGCAGGCACGGGAAAGAAGAAGGAGAGGATCAAGACACAGGGTGGGCCGACTGGGTGAAGAGGGGAGTGGTATCATATGAAAATGACCGTGGGGCCTGGGCACCGGCCATTACAACTCCGCCCCTGAGCACCTTCACCAGAAATTTGCATACAGAATAAAAGTGATTTAAAGAAGATCTGTGGATCGGACAGCATTAGTGTAAGAAGCATTTTAATGTGGGGGCTATATTGATCAGAATGGTCTAACTTGCTTATTTGGGGTGAAAGACTCCCTTTAAAGAAGTTTAGGAAGCTGAGACATGAGGAGCTGTTTGGTGGGATCCTCGCACGGTCACTGATCCTAGCTGTCACTGTGTAGTGTTAGGAACACTGACGTCACCTATAATTTTCCTTCAAGAAAGTCAGAGAAAGAAAATCTTCATCAGCTAAAATATTTCTTCCATGTTGAGGGCGGTATAGAGACAGATACAAAGTGTGAGGACCCAACTTAACAGCGTCCAGTATCTGTTTCATAGACCTGAGATGAGGAAGATGAATATTAGTCTCAACTTCTAAGTGACCCAGTTTTAGGTAGAGTCAGTCATAAAAAAGGATCAACTGATCGTCACACATCCAGATCCTTGTCTAGTGAAACATTTCCCTACAGCGGCCACTGCAGGAGAAACACAGTATTACATGCAAACATGTATCATGGTGGCTCTGTGGTTATTAGCACTGGTGCCCTGCAGCACTGGGGTCCTAGGTTCGAATCCGAACAAGGACAATATCTACATGGAGTTTTTATGTTCTCCCCATGTTTGCATGGGTTTCCTCCCATACTCCAAAGACATACTAACAGGCACTTGTGAGCAAGTGATGATAATGTCTGTACACCACAGTGGAATATACCAGAGCTATACAAGTGGGAAAAATAAATAAATCATTCAACCATTCTTGATGTAATACATCAACAGCCCAAGTTCTAGGTCATAAAGGGGTGTCCTGAGCGTGAGTATGTAAACAGGGGTTCATGAGGCAACCCTTTTAAGTGGAAAGGAGTTTTCCAAGACTTAAATACTGATGACCGGACAGATCACTACTATCATATTGGTGGGATTCAACTCCAGCACCAATGCCAATTAGCTTTTTGAAGGTGCTGTAGTGCCTTGGAGAACACTGCTGCCTCTTTCTCAGCCTGTGATGTCATGTCCTTGGGTGGCATGGCCTTTCTGTAGATCAGCTCCATTCAAGTGAATAGGGTTGAGCTGAAAACCATGTACAACCATAGTACGGACAAACAAAACTGCATGTTGTGGCTCCTTCAAACAGCTGATCAAAGGGGTTCTGGGAGTTGGACCCCCACCAAACAGACAATAATGGCCTATCCTGAGGATAGCTCATCTATATTGGAAACCACTTCATTGATAATAATTGGTGAGCAGTAGAGAACTCATGAACATCTCGGATATTGGTCTTTTCTTGGCCACATCTACTGTAGTCTCTTAAAGTTCCAGGGCTTTTAGATGATAGGAATTATATTTGTCCTGATTCCAGGTCCATCTTGATTACTCCTTTTCGGTCATGGTTGATCTTGCCCTCTTCCCTCAATTATTTAGCCTTCCACCTCGAAGGCTCTTCTACTAGAAGGGAGATGGTGGAGCATTACTCCATTTTTGATTGTAGATCATCATTTTGCAATCTCTGCAGAAGCCAGTCACCGAGGAACTTCCTTGCCTTTCGCTGAGCTAGAGTATTTTCATCATATCCATTAATAGCACGTGGATAAGTGGATTCTAACCACGCTCATCACTGACATGCCAGAATCCATAGCGTCTCTACAGCTCTCCACATGATAAAAGGGAATGAAATTCCTGGAAGAGCGGAACTGCAGGTACCCCTTTATCCGTAGCACAAACAAGGCACTTCTCATTAAGTGAGAATTCCCCTCATTTGATCGGAATCTCGGGAGCAATTTCTCATTCCGCGAGGCTGAGCACCATGGAAAACTGTGATTTCAGAGACACTGCTGATAAAAGCTTAAGCTGAAAAATTATAGATGAATCCGATGGTTTAAAAATAACATAGTGACATGAGGAGAAGCAGCAGGGGGAAGGAAGCGCCGAGCCTTATCTACTCCGCACTTACGAATGTTGGCGTCTTCTACTTAGCAGTTCCATAGGGCGTGAAAATTCCACTGAAAGATCTGAGCCAAATTCAATTGGGAAGATTTGATGGATCTATGTCCAAACTAAAGCCAACCATAGGACTCGAAGATTTACAAAGAACGTCCCGGACTTTAACACTGGTGACGGGTCCTCAGGATAGGTCATCAATATCAGATCAGTGGGGTCCGACTCCTACTGATCAACTGTTTGAAGGGTCCGCGGGTTGTCAGAAGAACCCTGCTGCCTTTTTATAGTGTAACAAGAACAACGCCATAAATTGTATAGCATTTTGCTAGGATTTTATGTGATAGACCAAGACAAAGTAGCAAGTATGTGTGAAGTGAAAAGAAAATGATACATGGTTTTCAAGATTTTTACTACATAAAAATCTAGAAAGTGTGGCGTGCATTTGTATTCAGTCAATACTTTGTAGGACCACCTTTCACTGCTATTACAGCTGCAAACTTTTGAGGTATGTCTCTACCAACTTTGCACATGTTGAGACTGAAATTTTTGCCCAGTCTTCTTTACAAGATAGCTCGTGCTCAGTCAGATTGGATGGAAAGCGTCTGTGAACAGCAATTTTCTAGTTTTGTCACAGATTCTCAATGGGATTTAGATCTGGACTTTGACTGGGCCATTCTAGCAAATGAATATGCATTGATCTAAACCATTCTATTGTAGCTCTGGCTGGATGTTTAGGGTTGTTGTCCTGCCGGAAGGTGGACCTCCGCCCCAGTCTCAAGTCTTTTGCAGCCTCTACCGGGTTTTCCTCCTGGATTGCCCTGTTTAGCTCCAGCCAGCTTCCCATCAACTCTGACCAGCTTTCCTGTCCCTGCTGAAGCAAAGCCTCACCACAGCACGATGCTGCCACCACCATGTTTCACGGTGGGGATGGTGTGTTAGTTTTTGACCATGCAATGTGTTTTGCATTTAGGCCAAAAAGTTCAACTTTGGTCTCATCTGACCAGAGCATCTTCTTCCACATGTTGGCTGTGTCCCCTACGTGGCTTGTGCAAACTGCAAATGGGACTTCTTATAACTTTTTTCTTGCCACTTTTCCATAAAGATCAGATTTGTGGAGAACACGACCAATAGTTGGACATAAAAAACAATAGGTATTGCGGCACTCCAATGATCAGGTTCTTCAAATCTTTATTTCCACCTCAGTACAAGCAACGTTTCGACCCATCATTGTTTGTCAAGCTGGGTCGAAACGTTGCTTGTACTGAGGTGGAAATAAAGATTTGAAGAACCTGATCATTGGAGTGCCACAGTACCTATTATTTTTTTGCGTTTGAGAGGAGGGCCCAAGGGCCGGGACCTAACATTGCTGGCAACCCCACGGAACGTTATACCCGCACAAGGGGACGTGAGTAGTGCTGCCCAAATTATATTTTATGTGTTCAATAGTTGGACAGATTCTCCCACATGAGCTGTGGATCTCTGCAGCATTTCCAGAGTGACCATGGGCCTCTTGGCTAATTCTCTAATTGGTGCTCTCCTTGCCTGGGCTGTCATTTTAGATGGATGGTCATGTCTTGGTAGGTTTGCAGTTCTGCCATACTCCTTCCTTTTTTGGATGATGGATTGAAAAGTGCTCCGTTAGATGTTCAGAGCTTTGGATATTTTTTTTTGTAATAACCTAACCCTGCTTTACACCTTTCCACAACTTTATCCCTGACCTGTCTTGTGTGTTTCTTGGTTTTCATGATGCGGTTTAATGACTAATGTTCTCAAACAAACCTCTGAGGCCACAGAACAGCTGGAGGCATACTGAGAATAAACTACAGACAGGTGGACTCTGTTTACTAATTAGGTGACTTCTGAAGGCAATTGGTAACACTAGATTTTATTTAGGGGTATAAGAACACAGGGGCCCAAATCCCCGTACCCCCATCATTCAGCTGTTCTGCAGTAGCTCCAGCGTCAGAACTACACAGCTCCATCCATTCTGTAGTGGATGGAGTTGGTTAATGCAACGTTGCTCCCACTAAAGTGTAATAAACTTTTGTTTACTGGGAACATTTTTTCCTAAAAATGGGCGTCATAATTTAGGAAGTCTATATGCCAATTATAGAAAACCCTACCAGAAGACACCTAGGTTTTTGAGGAGGGAAATAAGAAAAAAAATATTTTGAACAAAAAGGTGTGCCTTTTGGTGGGTTTTGAACTAATGGTGTTATGGGGGGATCTGTGGATGGCACAGTTATGGGGGGGGATCAGTGGATGGCACAGTTATGGGGTGGATCAGTGGATGGCACAGTTATGGGGGATCTGTGGATGGCACAGTTATGGGGGATCTGTGGATTACACTGTTATGGGGTGGATCAGTGGATGGCACAGTTATGGGGGATCTGTGGATGGCACAGTTATGGGGGATCTGTGGATGGCACAGTTATGGGGGATCTGTGGATTACACTGTTATGGGGGTCGGTGGATGGCACTGTGATTGGGGGACTGTGGATGGCACTGTTATTGGGGAATTGTGGACTGCACGGTTATTGGGGACTGTGGATGGCACAGTTATGGGGGATCTGTGGATAACACAGTTATGGGGGATCTGTGTATGGGACAGTTATGGGGGATCTGTGGATGGCACAGTTATGGGGGTCGGTGGATGGCACTGTGATTGGGGGACTGTGGATGGCACTGTTATTGGGGACTGTGGATGGCACGGTCATTGGGGACTGTGGATGGCACGGTCATTGGGGACTGTGGATGGCACGGTCATTGGGGACTGTGGATGGCACGGTCATTGGGGACTGTGGATGGCACGGTCATTGGGGACTGTGGATGGCACGGTCATTGGGGACTGTGGATGGCACGGTCATTGGGGACTGTGGATGGCACGGTCATTGGGGACTGTGGATGGCACGGTCATTGGGGACTGTGGATGGCACGGTCATTGGGGACTGTGGATGGCACTGTAGTGGGGGCGTCTGTGGATGACACTGTTATAGAGATCTGTGGATGACGCTGCTATGGAGGGGATCTATGGATGACACATGAATAGCATTTTATGCTATATGTCATCCACAGACCCCCATAACAGTGCCATCCACAAATTACCATAACATCGTCATTCACTGAATGACCCCCAATAGGGTGGTGGGGACAGGCATCTAAAATACCATAGTTCTGTAATTACAGCGGGCCCGGTGCAGTCACTGTATTCTGCTACACCCGGCCCGCTAACTGTAGGAATCCTAACTGTATGTACAGGTTTATTAAATCTTCTATATATCCTTTACTTACTATACTACTAATGTCCCAGACAAGAGGCAGGAAGCAGGAGGCTGGGCCGGCACTGGCAGCGTAACTCACTATGTCACGCGCCAGCTCCGCCCACGTTATGAATGAAGAAGGCGGAGCAGGCGCATTACGTAGCGAGTTATGTTGTCAGCGCCCGCCTGCCGGTCCAGCCTCCTCTTCTGCCTCTAGCCTGGGACTTTAGTAGTATAGTAAGTAAAGGATATATAGACAATTTAATAAATGTGTACATACAGTTAGGATTCCTACAGTTAGCGGGTCCAGTGTAGCAGAATAGAGTGACTGCGCGGGGACCGCTGCCATTACGCTTCTCCTGCCTGCCTGCTGATACACCCGCCGACCGCGCTGCGCAGCATGTGGTCGGCGGTATACAAGTGTAAACGCCAGCATTCGCCCCATAAGACGCACTGCCTTTTCCCCCACTTTGGCATCCAGGAGCAGGAGAGGTAAGTGCTTTTTTATTTTATGAAACTTGGGGCTGATCTGAGGCAATGGGGTGGCGAGAATCATAATGGGGGATATGAGAGGTATCATGGATGATGAGAGGCATCATGGATAATAAAGGGGATGATGAGAATCAAAATGTGGGATATAAGAGGCATTATGGATGATGAGAGGCATCATTGATGATAATGGGGATGGTGAGAGGCATCATGGATAATAACAGGGTTGATAAGAGGCATCATGGATGATAATGGGGATGATGAGAGGCATGGGGCTCTTATCTGAGGTATGATTGGGGGTCATTTACTTAGGGGGTGAGCTGACGTCTGATCTGAGGGAGGTCTTATTAACATTGGGGGTCTGATTAGTGGTTTGACCTGAGGTGTAATGAAAAATATTTTTTTTCATATTGTCCTCCTCTAAAACCTACGTGCGTCCTATAGGGTGAAACGTTGTGGAGTGAAAGATGTAGTGTCGAGGATTGAGAAAGGTATGTTCAGATGGTTAGGAATACCCTTATTAAGTTAATAACAATGTACCTTCCTATATAGTTTACGTTTAAAAAATTTGGCTCTCAGAAAAAATGTAATCGCTGTTTTGTTGATATTCGGCTCAGTTGACTAATAAGTTTGCCCAACAAAGCTCTAGACTGATCAAGACGAGCGTTATCTCTGCACATTAAGGGGTGGCTTAATATATAGCAGCCATTGGGTTCTTCATATACTAGCGAGCGCGCACTTGCTAAGATATTGCACAAATGTATCCTAAACCTTATAGGCTTCTTACAATACTGTAACCAAACACATTAATCTCTATGCACCGAATACTTCAAAGCCCGACTGTCATAGATAAGGGCTCTTCTTTTCAGTGGGAATTTTAAACAGCATCTAACTGGGGTTGGCTTCTTCATACAGGACATGTTTTACAGGCACAGAAGCAGAATTCTGGCTCCCTGCAGTCACCACTAGGAGGAGCTCATGGCATACAAATTTATTATTGAGCTCGATGTATGACGAATAAGCTCCTTTGCTCCCTCTAGTGGCTACAGGCAGCCAGATAGATGCATAGCCACCTCCCCATGTGGTCCTCTCTAGCAGACACATGTAGGAGAGGTGGGTGCACATACATGTGACCCTCTCCCCCGAATTGTATGGGACTTATGGACATAAGAGTGTGCCAAGCCATGCGTGGCCACCTCTCCATCTTTTCTTGGATGCACAGGATCAACAAATGGCCAACAGAGAATCACTATTTTTCAGGAAGGCATTTGAAGAGATCAGCATGTGTACTACCCATTAAAAACTGATCATCGGGGGCATAACTAAAAAAAAGATAAAACCCTGAGCAAATTTTTGAAAGGCCCTCCCGTGCTAAACTGTAGGTTCTTAAAAGGGTTTTCCAAGATTTTTTCCCTGATGACCTAACCTCTGGATAGGTCATCAGTAACTGATCGGTGGGGTTCCGACACCTGGGATCACTGCCGATCAGCTGTTTTGTGAAGGCACTGTTGCTCACCAATATATTGTATAGAGGTTGAGCTTGGTATTGCAGCTCAGCCCCATTCACTTCTGAGCTGCTCCTAGGCCCTGTGGTCGATGAGCGCACTGTCAGACTGGCCCACCAGTAAAATTTATTTTGGGGGCCCACCATACGGATACATTCAAATATTACCTGCTCGCACAGCAGCAAGATGCTACCAGATGATTGATAATGAGGGTCCCTGCAGCAACTCTGAGAGGGTAGGTCCTGGGAAGAAGAGGACACTGGTGGCTTTCCTCTACACCTAGAAGTCATCTCAGATTGTGTCTATGATAATACACTGGGGAGTCTCTTTAATAATCTATCATGTTTTTTATATGAACATCGGCTGGTTGAGGGGCTGCACATTGAATACATGTATGTAGTGCAGTAAGTCTACTGTGTTATGTGCCACTTGTGCAGGGGGTGAGGGATTAGGGGCCCACATTGCTCTGGGGCCCCCCGGGGAATTCACCTGTACCCCTGTGGGCCTGGATGAGCGTGTCGTCACTGGCCTAAGAAAAGCAGAGCCGTGGCGCTCACAGGAGAATCGGTGCCTTCTCAAAACAGCTGATCAGTGGGGGTCCTGGGTGTTGGACCCCCACCGATCAGATACTGATGACCTATCTAGAGGACAAGTCATCAGTAAAAAAAAAATCTCGGTAAATCCCTTTAAGTCATAAAGACTACGTCTTCAGGTCACAAAGGACTACCTAAAGCAGGGGTGCACAACTTTTTCTGTTTGGGGGCCACATTGTCACCCTGAACCAATTCCAAGGGCCGAAAATCAAACTTAAAGGGGTATTACCAACTGAAATACTGTATTTTCGGTATATTGAACATCCAGTATATACTTTAAATGTCTAGTTACAGCTCTAGGACTCCCATCTAATAGGAGAATACATAAAAGATACATGTAAGAAGCCATAAGACATAGACCTACATGTCTTTTACCAGTTGTGTGGGGGCCGCACAGAATGGTATCGAGGGCCGCATGTGGCCCCCGGGCCGCAGGTTGTGCACCCCTGACCTAAAGGGTCGTAGACAGAAAATTGGCCGGGGACAAAAGTCACCAAATGAATAAAGGCCCTGGGGTGTGTCCCCTCCCGATAGTCTCTCTGTGGGGCCCATTATTCATTCCTATGAGTCAGGATCTCAGAACTACTTGTCTCTACGCCAGAGAATGACAGGCAGCGACACATCAAGCTACAAGCAAGGGGAGGCGGCAGTACACCCACTCAATTCCAGAAAGCGATACAACTGCCAACAAGCTTTGTAGTATAAATACACGGCAGTCATTTTGTACACACGCCGGCGTCCTCCCCCAGGGTTTGCATTAATAGTGGCGCTTTAAAATATTAGTTTATTGAACTTGTGCCTACCGAGCAGAAATGGAGCTTGGTAGCCAGGGGGCTCCTGATTCCACTACTGCAGAGCTGGCACTGGCTACGTGGGTATGACAGATCTGCGCCTCAGGGTAACGGGAGAGGGCCCAGGGGACAGCACAATTTGGAAGGTCTGCTCCTTTTATCATCTCTAAGTCTGAGATGAGAGAGGTACAAGGAGGATTTATTACATAAACGCACAGGGATAGCGCTGAGGAAAAACTCATAAAGCCATCATGTCCTCCATGCACAATGTGGGCTGACACAAGGCTCTCCATATTACCTGTCTTACACCTGCCTTGCATTGTTTGTCTTGTGTCGATGTGTACTTTTTCATTGTGCTTTACGTCATTTTGAAGGGTGAGCGGTGCATGCAGACTTGTTTTTGAGACAATGCTCCATGGGAAAAAAGTATGCAAATCAACTCAAGCCAAACCAGAAGCTTCTGCCAAAAGGAAGAGTGACCCGTCTGTAGACATCTATTTCAGGCTTCTTACCCTTCATCAGGAAAAAGCAGGAGTTTTTACTGAAGAGACCCAGAAGGGAAAGGAAACTTGTTTTCAAGGCAATCATCCATGGGAAAAAAGTATGCAAATTAATGTATGTAACAAAAAAATGCGTAAATCAGTTCATGCCGCCAAACCAGAAACTTCTTACAAGAGGAAGAGTGGCCCATCTGTAGAAGCTGTTTCAGGATTCTTGCTTCTCATGCAGAGCACAGGTTGATGAAGCTCGGGGCTATCTTCAAGGTGATTTTATATAACATGCATTTTGTCTTATGCACTATAGCTATTTTATATTGCATGTAATTTATGTGGCTATTTTATATCACTTTCTCCCTGACAAAGCCGTTGGTGAAACGCGTTGGGTAAGCGAGGGACCCTCATGCAGACGTTTCTTACTTGATGCACGCTTTCCCATTATACCACCATTTTGTGGCTTACGATACCGGGACTTGTATGAAGCCTATTATGGAGCCGCCTTATGATTTTCTGACATAATCCACTTGGATATGCTTAAATTATAATCTTTGTTTCTCGGTATATATATATATATACGATCTTGCATGTATTTATATCAGTCTGCATGTGTGTTTAGGGTGGGTTCACACTAGCGTTATGGTTTCCGTTATAACGGAACATACCGGAATCCATAAGTCGGAAGGACGGATCCGTTCTTTTGCCCATAGACTTGTAATATGCCCAGACAGCATGCTAAACAGAAGTCTTTAAAAGGCATTCCGTTTGCTTTCCGTCATAATACAAGTCTATGGGAAAGCATAACGGATCCAGGCGGACTTCTATTATGACGAAAAGCAAACGTAATGCCCATTTAAAGGCTTCCGTTTGCTTTCCGTCATAATACAAGTCTATGTGTTTATTTTAAATTAGATGCATTTTGTGTTAGTGGTTATTTTAGATCACCTGCTTTTTGTATAGCAATTTTATATCACATGCCTTTTTTATATTGTTACTTTATATAACATGTATTTTGTGTTAGGTGGTTATTTTATATCACATGCATGTAGTGTTATGTTACATTAGATACATTTTGTGTTATGTAGTTATTTTACATCACATGCATTTAGTGTTATGTGATTATTGTACACTACTTGCATTTTATGTTCTGTGGTTATTTTATATCACATGCATTTTATGTTCTGTGGTTATTTTATATCACATGCATTTTATGTTATGCTACTATTTTGCCCTTTATGCATTTTTGTATAATTTTCAGCTCAGTGTCCCTTCTGTTTATATCGGTGATGTGGTGTCTATTTATAACAGAAACCACATCGTAGTGCCAGATCCGTCATGTTACCATCGATGCCTGATGGCCACTACTGCCTTATATTAGGGTCCATCGGTGTTCTGTCATGGAGCCCACCATCAAATCTGAACCTATGACACAGGCAGTGCTGTATATAACGGCATACTGTATTTTGGTGTGTAATTATACTTTTTCTAATAGTTTACAACCACAATTAACGACATACATTTTTTATTTATTTTTTTATTCTGTACTAGTTTGCACCATGTTAGGAATGTAATACTAATTAATGAAGTTGTATTTTAATTGTCTACACAAAGGCCGGTCATTGAGTTAAAGACCCAGCCCCTGGGAATGGCGGCAGCCCGGTTTATTCATCATTAGGCTCAATGGGATTACACCACTGATGCAGTATTGCCTTATTAACACAGATAAATTTACGACCTGAAGGAAACATGAACGATCGTGAAATCCGCGGGGGACGCGCGGCTGATAACCTCGTCTGAGAAGGATTGTTCCTCGTGGCACTAGGGAATGGGAACGATCTATAGGAAATTCACAAGACAAATTCCACAATCGGAGAAACATCTATTCCATATTGACGTTCCAGCTCAATTCTAGAGGTCGCTGCTTATAGGGATACACAAAATTGATCTGGAGAAATTCAGTTAAAAATGACTAAAAGGGAAGGTGTCATCAGAAAATTACCTATTGTTTAAATCACATTTTTACATTTAACTTATTTTTAAAGAATATTTTATTGTTATTTTTAATTAAAATTTTCCATGTAAATATCTATATTTAAACAAAAACCATAAAATTCGACAGTTTTCGCACTGGCTGCAAGCAAATCTTTAAACGCTATCTAAATGCAATTAATTAATTAAGAACAGCTCAGGCAAGAAGCCCCCCCCCAATAATCATGTTTAGTTAACAGAATTAAAAAATCTGTAATCAAAAAATAAAAACAGTTTAGAAAAAAAAAATGCATATGTCTTGCTATCTGGCTGTTACTGGCAGAATTTTTTTTTAATAACAAGATTGTCTGAGTATACAGGTATTAAAAAAAATTCACGAAGATAATAAAACTACTGGAAAATTTATAAATATTACATTATGAGAAGAGATGAGCAAATCGACCTCAGATCAAACATCCGAAGTCAATTCGCATAAAACTTCATTCTAATACTGTACGGAGCAGGAGCTCCGAAAAGTATTAAAACATATTGGCTCTGACGAGCCGAAGTTATTGCTCCGCAAAGTCTCGCGAGACTTTGCCTAATAACTTTATAAATTAATTTTTACTGTAAAATACCATTTCCCGAACTGGGAAATGGTATTTTACAGTACAAATTCATTCATGAAGTTATTAGGCAAAGTCTCACGAGACTTTGCGGAGCAATAACTTCGGCTCGTCAGAGCCAATATGTTCTAATACTTTATGGAGCTTCATGAAGCAATAACTTCGGCTCATCAGAGCCAATATGTTCTAATACTGTACGGAGCTCCTGCTTCCCCCTCCAGCCTGCCCCAGCCGCAATATTATGAGGGGGATTCCAAGTCCTGTCATGGGTTCCTAAACCAGTGTACCACAGCTGGCTGTGGTTGCAGTGAAGACGCTGCATGTCTGTGGAAGTAGACAAAATTGCAGAGTAGATGTACCCTAAAAATTTCAGGCAGTCCCAACTTGGGTAGGACAGTGTGATATACGGTCTGAGCAAGCAGTATCAAAGTGGCTGTTGACCCACCGTATCACTTGAACAGATTTCACTTGATGGTTACTCCTATAGGCTTTATCTAAGCTCTCCACCCTTTAACCCCTTTACAGAGATCTAGACTCCACTGCAGGAGGACCACCAGGCTGCTACCTCTCAGAATACTCTCGGTTCAAGTGAATGTTGACCCACAGGTCAAGAGGGATCGATGCAGAACACCGGGGGATCAGGCAACAACAATAGTCAGGACAGGAAGAGTACGTGTAACAGGTCATGGTCAGGGCAAGCAGCTCAGGTTCAGAACAGAGAGAAGGGTAAAGTCAGGTACACAGAACAGGCAAACAAACAAAGCACAACTTAGAAGAAAACTAGCAAACTGGAACCTATTGCTCAGGCAACTTGCCACAGGGGAAGATAATAAAAGTATCAGAGGGTGACCAGCCATTGGCTAGAAAATATCTGGGTGCACTGGAGGGAGTGCACATGCACGCCCCAATGGCAAAGAGAGGCATTGCAAGCAGGAAGCAGACCTCAGCCTGCATGGAGGGAGCACCGCTTCTGCAGAAGGGGGACTGCGGAGCAGGAAAAAGAAGATGCCGGAGGAGTCGAGCCACCGGAGACCTGCACATATGGAGCGGGTCATGCACACGAGCAGGAGAGAAGCAGCGGTGAGCATAGACCGTCTTCATAATAGTTGAGTGATTCTATCCAAAATTAACCCCTCCATATAAAAGAACAGTTTGTCTACTGTAGAACTACAAGACTCAGCAATGGGGCAAGTGATCGCTCGCACACAGCTATTCTTCCTCTCTAGTTGACTGAAGTGTAAAACAGAGACAAAAATAAACAATATTTATTAAGCAGCAGATACGGCGCCCCCAGACGACGAGCCCCCGCGACGTGATCAGTGAGATCTTCTGATAAGAGCTTTTCTTTCATACAGTATCAAAGGCTTAGGGCACCGCTAATTACAATGTCTGTAAACGCCACTTGTAGACAAGAGACGAGAGGAGCACGGGTTTATCCAAACAGCATCAGAGCGGAATCTAATATTCATAGCGGATAATGAGGAGATAAAAGAATACATTGTATCAGTCACATGACAGCGCCAGCACTATATGGGGAGATGTCAGCAGTAAGAATCGGACAAGGGGGAGAAGCTCATCATCGTCTGATAAAATATGGGGTATTCACTAACGTGCCGTGTGTAGACACTGCACGGAGTTGCAAATATCGGAGTATGTGATGGGAAGTGGGACTTGAAAGATATTGCATAAATATTAGGGATATTGTATTCATTAAACGCCAGTCTTAATAAATGACCCCCCTATATGACTATTATTTGCACACTGACGGCATTACTTGTATACTATAGGAATCTATTATTTGGACACTATATGATACATTAGAAAGAGGTGCTACATAAACAAAATATACGATTAAGACCAGACCCACTAATACCATAGTCCCTTATGTAAGATGCAAAAAAAACAGAAAAGATTAAAAAAAAAATTGCAAGATATTGTAATGGAAAGGCACAGATAATGTCTTGGCATAAGAGTCGCTCATACATCCACATGGAGACACCTGAAGTCCACAGCCCTTGAGCCATAGGGAACATGCGTCTTTGTAGCAGGTTGTCCAAAAATCACTTACCGGTTTTCCATTTCCCACATTCTCCTGCATCGAATCGTTACAACTAAGATGAGGCCTCCAGTAACGAAATTTCCATTTCTTTCCCTGGCCCTGGAATAACCCAATCCAGAGGTAATCTTATACAAAGCGAGTGAAGAGCGACCTTTGGACACCAATGAGGGATTGAAATAATGGAGGAAAATGATAAAGGATCTTCCTGGATAACAATACACTACTCATACACTACAAAAATAGCAACAAATCATATCCTTCCCCATCTTCATTGTGTCTGCTTCATATAGAAATGTAATGGGTACAAAATTGAAAAAATAAATAAAAAGTATTTCCCTAGTGGCTTCCAATTCATTGTATTTTCCTCTACAGTGCTATAGTCGGGAATGGTCTGAGAAAGTCAGAGTCAGCTTTGTTTCTGGTTACAATCTTGGCCCGTGTTCACATCTGTGTTGGATGTTCCATTAAACGCTCAGGGTATCATCAAACGTACGAAAAAAACAGTAGCGCAGCATGACGTACTAGTTTGTCTTGAAATGTTACAGCATTACGGAAACCCGACGGACTCCAGTATAATCAAATAGGGTCTGTCAAGTGTGGTTGGTGTCTCTCATGTGAAGGATGTGTCTCAGGCTTCCATTCAGTTTTTCAGAATAAAAATATGAATTCCCAACACAAGAATGAATGCAGCAGATTACTTGCAAAACATGGTCAGCACTGGAGATCTAGTAAGGCTAGGCTCCTTCTGCAAACATGTAACTACTATAATACTGCCTCCTATGTACAATAATGTAACTACTATAATACTGCCTCCTATGTACAGGAATATAACTACTATAATACTGCCTCCTATGTACAAGAATATAACTACTATAATACTGCTCCTATGTAAAATATAACTACTATAATATTGCTCTGATTTACAAGAATATAACTACTATAATACTGCCTCATATGTACAAGAATACAACTACTATAATACTACGTCCTATGTACAAGAATATAACTACTATAATATGGCTCTTATGTACAAGAATATCACTACTATAATACTGCCTCCTGTGTACAAGAATATAACTACTATAATACTGCTCCTATGGACAAGAATATAACTACTATAATACTGCTCCTATGTACAAGAATATAACTACTATAATACTGCTCCTATGTACAAGAAAATAACTACTATAATACTGCCTCCTATGTACAAGAATAAAACTACTATAATACTGCCCCTATGTACAAGAATAAAACTACTATGGGGGTGGAGCCTGACTGCCGACCTAGTCAGACGCATGTAGGAGAGCTCCTCACCCTGCAATCCTGCAACCTGGTTAAATTTGCAACTTGACCCAACAGAGAATGCGGAAAATCGGCAGAAGCATCCCAAGAGACAAGTCTGACCCTCCAAAGCCTGATCAGGGCATTTCGGACATGGAGCAATTCCTAAATAGGAAACCTTCCAGCGCCATGGGTGGCGCAGCTAAGATGGCGCCGCTTGAACAGGATGACTGGCCACAAGACTCAGAGGCAGCTGTGGGCACCAACACGGACCTAGATGATGGGCCTCTACAACCTGGCACAGCCCCTATTTTCAAGCAATTTTTGCAGCAGGCCCTCTCAACAGCTCTTGCTTCGGTGCTACACGAGCTTCAGGAGATAAAGACTGATGTCAAGCAAACAGGACACCGTGTGAAGACGATGGAAAATAATCAAGCTAATATCCTCACCTTTGCCCGCGCCCTGGGGGACAACACCATGGCATGTTTGAACTCTCTGGATGTTGCATACTCTCTTATTGAAGACCAAGAGAACCGCAGCAGACGGAGGAATATACGTCTGTGCGGCCTACCAGAGCAGATAACTCATGAGGCCTTACCAGATGCGGCCGCCGCCATCTTTGCCAACTTCCTGGGAGCTGAAAGATCAGCTGAAATAGGAATAGAGCGCATTCACAGGTCACTCAGGCCGAAGCCGAAGGACTCTGAAAACCCCAGAGACGTGGTATGTGGCCTATTGACATACATAGATACAGCGGCATTGCTGTATCTATGGTGCCATCCACACTGAACAAATGGAGGGCCCTCCGACCTCTCACTGATCATTTGCGCCACATTAAAACCCCCTACAAATGGCTTTTTCTATTCAGCCTCACCTTCTCATTTGGTGCACTATTCGGCTTCCTGGGGACCTAACCGCGGCGTGGGAGCTACTCCAGACCACTCCATTCGATATCCCATCATGGTTACCCTCTGCCAGGAACGGGAGGCCGTTACCGGAACTTCCAGGGGTTCAGAGCTGGGCCAAGGCCTTCCCGAAGGAGAAGAGCAATACCAGACCCTGGGACACTTGAACCCTGGACCGCCTAAGGAATTAACTTTTGCACATTAGGCCTATCAACTCATAGGCTGTGGCGGACTTGAGGCCGCTCTCATCACCTCCGCTTGCTTTCGATGTATACGCAAGTATATAAATGATATACATTATACTCTAGTTGCCCTGTCCCTTTGCATACCCCGAGTCATCGGACTGACCCTGTAGGTCTATGTTATTATAACATGTACCCTTCCTAAGTCCCACTGTTTGCTATGGGTTAAGTTATTGTATTCACCGTACATTCTATTACTGCACCAGGTTCTGCAGGTAGCGTTGGTTACACCGGATCTTTTCAACCAATGCTAGATCCCCCCCTGACCTACATCAGGAGTTCACCTGCGCAGGCCTGGTGTAAGCGCAATGGTGGGGGGGCTCGCACACCAGTCACGCCATTTTTTATCAGGGATGCTGAGGCGTGCACGGTGTGTGACTCCTACCGCCTCCTATTTAGTCACATTCCCAGGTTTTCAAATGTTTGCTGTTTATGTTTGTGTTCTATGTTGTTGTATAAGATCTCTAGTGCACAAGTTTGTTATGCGCATGAAAGGTGATACTGAGTATTGTATAGGATGTCACTGATTAAGTGCAACTCCTTTGAAGTAAGGGGTTTTAACACTCCACAAAAACGGTCACAGGTCATACGCCTGCTACGAAAATCCCACACTGACATATGCTTCTTTCAGGAGTTGCACTTTAGAACTGCACGTGTCCCCACACTTCAGAAAAAACTATTTCAATCACTGGTTCCTCAGCACCTTTGACAAAGCCAAGAGGGGGGTGGGTATAGCAATTGCCAAGCAGGTTCCCTTTAAATCTCTGGCCACACAGACGGACCTGGAAGGCCGTTTTGTTTTTGTGAAGGGTGTCATTGGCACACAAACCATCACCTTAGCTAGCCTGTACAGCCCCAACAGGGGACAGAAATCTTGGATCACACATACCATGCAAAAACTCGCTTCCTTCCCAGAAGGGGTTTGCCTGATGGATGGGGACCTCAATGTCGCCTTGAATCCTGTCTTGGGCACCTCAGATGGCTCCTCTCAACTGACGCAGTCAGCATTAGGATACATAAATTCCCGCATCTCGGAGGCAAAACTAGTGGATGCATGGCGTCTGGTGCACCCTAGTGAATGCGACTATACTTTTTTCTCTGCCCCCACAATACTTATAAGAGGCTAGATTGCCTCTTTATCTCCAATAATTGTATAGATATGGTTGAACAGAAATAGAAGCTATCCATAAACGCTCGAAAGCCTTGACAGCGCAAAAAAAGCTGCTACTCCTGAGATCCAAATTAAAAGATCAACTTAACATTTGCCATGCCAGAGCATACCAGTATTCTCAATTTCACTTCTTCTCTCATGGAGAAAAGGGTACGAAATTGATGTCCTCTCTTATTAAACAAAAGAAGGGGTCTATGTATATCCCCAGTTCAAGTATCAGTATACAAGAGAGGGTAAATCTTTACACAAAACTGCTGATAAGCCACGTTTACTATTCTCCCCAAACCTGGGAAAGATATCAAATTGTGTGGGAGCTACAGACCAATATCACTCCTCAATGTTGATATCAAAATTTGGGCCAAACTTTTAGCCTCTCGCCTCAGCTCTTTCCTCCCTAAACTTATACACCCTGACCAAGCTGGCTTTGTGCCAGGAAGGGAAGGTACCCATTACTCTTGTAGAGTAATTACGGCTATTCAGTGGGCTACGAAACGGCACCTCCCCTTGACTTTTCTAAGTGTAGATGCGGAGAAGGCCTTTGATTGGGTGAACTGGAACTTTATGAGGAAGGTTTGGTGTCCCAGAACGGTTTCAAGAAGCGGTCATGACCCTATATACAGACCCGAGCGCCAAAATCAATGACACCTTGTCGCCATCCTTTCCCATTAAAAACGGCACGAGCCAGGGCTGCCCCCTGTCTCCAGCTCTTTATATCCTAGTGATGGAGACTCTTCTTCAAGCCATCAGAGACCACCCGGGCATACGTGGCATCAGGGCCAAGAATGATTTGATTGAGTACATTAATGCAGCTTATGCAGATGACCTATTGGTCATGGTTTCTAACCCGGTTGAGGCCTTCCCTCATCTCCAATCCTTTTTGAGCTATATGGCAAGGTGTCTAATTATAAGGTAAATTATTTAAAATCTGAGGCCATGAACATAACATCCCCACGGAATAGCATATCCTCCCTTAAGACCAAAACTCCCTTTATGTGGCAAACTTCCCACATATCATACCTGGGAATCAAAATACCAGCTAGTTTAGGTAATCTATATCAGTTGAATTATATGCCCCTAATAACAGAGGTACAACAACAACTACGCTCGCTCCGCATACCTTATACCTCTTGGATGGGAAGGAAAAATCTAGTGAAGGCATTTGTGCTACCCAAAATACTGTATGTCATGCAAATGTTGCCTGTCTTTCTCTCTTTCTCCCTTCCTCATTCTTCACACAAATCAGGAGACTGCTCTCCACCTATTTGTGGGGGGGGGGGGGGGAGGTGCTAGGATAGCTCACAGCAGGCCGATCCTACATAGAAACCAGGGGGGTTTGCATTACCTGATGTACACCTGTACTATAAAGCAATCCACCTCAAAAGATGGATACAACTTCACATACCCAGTTGTCATATAATGGGAGGTGAGCTGGAGTTGCACCAACTATCCCAACTGCAAAGGGCTGCTCCATGGGGGTTAAACTCTGTATCTCTGCACACTCACATACTGCTTAAAGGCACAAGCCTTGTTGTTAAGCAACTCAATAAGGAGCAAACCCTATTGCACAACCCATCCAGTCATGCCCGCTGACCTGGTCCCTTTCTTAATTAGACCTACAGCAAAACAAATGTCTCCAGTGTGGTATAGACTACGTGACTTTTCGACAGCGGAATTTCTTGAGGAGGCATTGGGCAGGCTCCCTACCCACCACCCTCTTGGCCAAGTCTTGAAATCGTGCAACTTCTTGGACTCTGCTGAATTCAGATCAGTCAGTAGGACTTTTGTAGAACGATAAAAACATGTAGTCACACAGACATGGTTTGAAAACCTGCTGCCCGCCAGGTCACCTTACAGCAGGCTAATTTCACCGTTATATTTAGCATTGAACACACCCTGCCCCAATGACTTTCCGCAATATTTGAGGATTGGGAAACAGATATCCTCCGCGTGCACTTACACTCTCATGGCTTCTCTCGGTGTGTTAAGGTGCAGGAACATTCTTACAAAGTCCTCACACAATGGTACATGACTCCCAAGCAACTCTTTTTGAGAGGACTCAGTGCCACAGATACATGTTGGCGTTGTAAGGGAGGGTAAGGTTCCCTTTCGCACATCTTCTGGTTCTGCCATAAGATAAGGCCTTTTTGGGTAATGATCTCTGATGCAATAAACACGGTACTGTGCACTAACATACCGCTAACACCAGAGCTGGTTCTCCTTTGGTTGCCCACAACAGCTTTATCCTGGTCTAAGGGTAACCTTGCCACACAATTGATCCAGGCAGCAAGACTGCTCATATCCCAGAGTTGGCTTAGTACTGAACCCCCTACACTCCTCCACTGGGTCAACAAAGTGGACCATGTTTGTTGCCTGGAGGAATTGGCCAGCTGGGAAAACCAGGACACACGAGAAACATATGAAATTGTGGGCTCCATGGTTAAAGTATAGGTCATTGGCTCTTACAAGGGTCTAACAGGTACCAATACCAGTGGGACTCTGCCCTAATATGTAGTCAGTTCCTTTCGAAATGCGACATCATTCATTATCTACACTATATGAAAAGTGCTTAGAGATCTACCTAGTTCTGTTATTGGGGGCCCGTTGCCTCCTTATGTTATATTAATCAGTACATCACTACATGCTGTTCATCTCTATCAGCCAGAGACCGCTACCGCGCGCGTCTCCATGCTTTTCCACAGGACTTCTACGAGGACTCAGCATTGCTCCTGTACGCTATATCGGTATAGAAAGAATTGCTTTCAATATTGCAAATGTATTTTCTTTTGCGCTGTATGTCCTCATCTGTGTTTGTTTGACTTGCCTAACATCATATTTATACGGTACAACTGTGGAAACCACTATGATGTATGTATTTGTATCGTTTTGATAATACTTATAAAAAGACAATTGACAAAGAGTATAACTACTATATTATTGCTCCGATTTACAAGAATATAACTTCTATAATACTGCCTCCTATGTACAAGAATATAACTTCTATAATACTGCCTCCTATGTACAAGAATATAACTACTATAATACTGCTTCTATGTACAAGAATATAACTACTATAATACTGCTCCTATGTACAAGAATATAACTATTATAATACTGCTCCTATGTAGAAGAATATAACTACTATAATACTGCCTCCTATGTACAAGAATATAACTACAATAATACTGCTCCTACTGTATGTACAGGAATATAACTACTATAATACTGCCTCCTATGTAGAAGAATATAACTACTATAATACTGCTTCTATGTACAAGAATATAACTACTATGATACTGTCTCCTATTTACAAGAATATAACTACTATGATACTGCCCCTACGGTATGTAGAAGAATGAGCAACCAGTTCAATAAGACATAGTACATGGTGACACAGCTAGACATACCTTGCTTTGCTGCAAATCCAAAACTATTTACTGACTGCAAGAGAAAATTGCAGTTCTGTGCTCTATCACAGTGGCAATTCCTCATTTCCAGAACATGACTCCAGAAGATAGATTGGCAAGAAATGGCTTCTTTAGTCACGTTCCTGCAGAATCAGAAGTCAACCGTAGCTGTGAAACTAACACAGTTCTTTGTGACAGCAGTGTTCTTCATACCTTACGCTATAATGTGACCAAAAAATAAATAAAATTGTAGCCTCAGCCGCAGTATACAGCTACCCCGCCACATCTCTTACCCTTCTGGGTTGCAGAGTTTGAGATCTCGAAGTTCCTTACAGATCTTGCATCTAATCTTAGAAGACGTTTTTGGAATTTGCAGAACAGACCATGGCCCACAATTTTTTGCCGCATCATTTTCCCATTCTGATACTGAACCAATATTCTAATGGTAAATAGTAAATCCAGTCCATTCCTTTACCGCATAAAACACCTTTAAAGGAGATCTCTGCTTTGTACAACCCCTATTTGTAAGAAAGGTCACTTGACAATAAACAGGCAACAAAGTCTCCACGTCCCATGTTGAAACCCACAAGAATCGGCTGTAAAGAAACTCGTCAGCAAAGGTTGAGTTTCCCTGCAGCTCCTCCACAGGTGAAACAAAGCATTACACCATGTCCATTCAAATGAACAGGTGGCTTCTATAATGTAGGACAGGGCAGGACCTCCACAGCGAAGGACACTCTTTGTAATTGCTCTACACTCCAAACGATGAGGATCTTGAACAGAGACCCGCTCTATGTACTCAGAATGCTCTATATTATGGTGTATCAACATGGGTTTTCTAAACCGGACGACCCCTTAAATGAGATTGGTTTGACTCTTTTATCCAGTTATTAAAATTAATAGGAACAGAGAGGAGCGACGTCCGTAGTTGAAGCTCATTTTCTGACAGCGGTTGAGACTGAAGAATACTTAATTTAGTTATGTTTTTTTTTCTTTTAGTAAAAATTTATAGTTAGGCAAACAATCTCATTAAAAGCCGACAGGCTTAATAGTCAGGCAGCAATCTACGAGGTTTTCTTGTGTTATTTTAATGATTTGGTTTGCTACCCGGGTCCAGGTCGGCTTTAAAGAGCATTTGATCTATTCCGAAGCTCGGGCAATTAAGATAATAACCTGCAGCTCTAATATTTTCCTTTTCTTCTCTGAAGGATGTTACTGAAATGCTCTACAAAATAATTATAGGGAGCCATGAAAACAATATCGGTTGCGGCGACGAGGACAGGCGGAATAATACCGACTCTCCAGGGCTTTCTAATATGCGCGTCATTTAGATCATGTTACGGAGCAGAGGATTTTATGGGCTCTGGAGACTAACAAAGGTTTATAGTTCTTTCCACTTGATAGATGAACAGGCCCTGAAATCCTTAGCACGGTCAGATCTTCATGGTTATCTTGGGTGATATACTTTATGTTGATCTGTCAATGGCTCAACTGGTTAGAAAATTCTTTTAGGTTCCTCCATTCATTCACCCACCAAACATCACTAAGGGTTATCTGGCTCTAAAAGACTGATCAGCTGTCCTATGGAGGAGGAGGACGAAAAAATTCCAAAAAAAGAGTGTTAATCAAAGAGCTCTTTGGATGGAAGTCCAAAAGATCTTGGAATAACTGCAGGGCGCCAAAGGGAGGAGAAACTATCACCGAGGTGTAGGAAGTGGGAGGCTGCCGGTAGTGACTGTATGTGTAGAACAAACTACTACAAATGTAGATACAAAATAGAAAAAGGAGAAAATAGCCACAGAGAAGGCGCCAAACCCCTAATTACCGTAATAATAAATAAGCAAAGTAGAAATTGAGAATGAGGATGAGAATAGAAGTATAAATGTAGATATGATCATAAAATATTATCACCTAGAGTAAAAGGAGATGATCAAGTAAAATCAAAGCATTTAAAGCTTATTTTAAAAACTAAATCACAACTCACTTGCTTCACCAGGGAGGTGGTCTGTGGGATAAACTCAAGACACCCATAGACCCAGGCGTACAGAGTGCCTGTCAATGCCTGTCACACCAGTGCCTCTTTGCTATAGAAATAGTACAGGGGACAGAAAAGGGGAGCCACTATTTATCCTAAAAAAACGATAAGGGAATCTACCAAAAGAATCCTTAAAGAAAATCAAGAGGGAGCCTTGAAACCAAAACACACAGGGCCTAAAAAACCACAGCATGAAACCCCCAGAGACGCCCAACTGAACCTTATTAGGTATAACTCAAAGCATATGGCGATTAGACAAATACCAACCAAACATTGGGGGGCACTTCTAAAAGGTCCTGTCCTAAAAAACTAATTACCTTGCTTTCCGACTATTACCTATCGGAGAGCACAAACCTAAAAAAAAAGTAATCTTGCCCAAAGATTCTGAAAAACAAGAAAGTTTTACACTCTTCTATGACGAAGGACAACTCCACCAGAAAAGGGGCTTATATATGCAATATTAGGAGATGTAAATGTTGTAACATCATCACCCATAATAAAAAAGAAATCAATATCTCCCCCTCCAATGAAACATTTACCTTGTGACAAGATATGAGTTGCGGGACAACCAATATAATTAATCTTTTGCAATGTCCGTGTAACCTACAATATGTAGGCAGAACCACTCAAACCCTTCGGGAAAGAATGATCGAGCATCGCTCAAATATCAAACGAAAAGTACTTACACATAGCGTCTCCCGACATTTTTCTATCTACCATAACAGTGACCCCTGTTTTGTCAAAGTCACCCCCCTAGAGTGGAGTCTTCAATCGTATCAATTATTATGTAGAAAGGAGATGTATTGGATTTACCGTCTTAACACTCTAGCTCCTTTTGGGCTAAATGAATCCTTAGAATATACAAACTACTAGCCCGCCCAAACCACCAGCCTACTCAAAGGATATTCTATCAATAGGTTTAATTGCCAAATAAGAAATTGTCAATCTTAGTACATCACTATTTATGTAACTACCAAATAATCTTCATATATCACCATCTACCTAATCATTCAGCAAATCAATGTACTAATAATAACCAGATCCAACACTTAACATTTTATTTCATAATTCAATATTCAATATTTTATTTCTTCCTATTCATTTTTTCTTATCTATTACACCTTAACGGATTATCTTATAATGGATTACCAATACATTTTTGTATACATTTTTATGTCAAGGAAATTGGTCAATGTATAAGGGCTAATAGTGTTTCTCTCAATCTATTTTATTTCATAATTAGAGTTGAGCGAACTTGTATTTTTAGTTCGGCGTCCAAAGTTCGGGTTATCGTAGTATCCAGTTATGGATTCCACTACCACGGACCATAACGGCATTTGGAATCCATAAGGGGCTGCTTCATTGAACCCGAACCTTGGACAACCCTAAGGACCTGGGGTGACGTCACCGTCATGTGATCAGTGCAGGGGGCGTGGCTCAGCACTGGATTGGATAAGAGGTGATCCAGTACTGAGCCACGCCCCCTGCACTGATCACATGACGGTGATGTCACCCCAGGTCCTTAGGGTTGTCCAAGGGTCGGGTTTCAATGAAGCAGCCCCTTATGGATTCCAAATGCCGTTATGGTCCACTGTAGTGGAATCCATAACGGGATGCTACGATAACCTGAACCCGAACTTTGGACGCCAAACTAAAAATAGAAGTTCGCTCAACTCTATTCATAATATTTTATCTGAGGGATTATGGTTTAGAACCTATGTGAGGGGCCATCTAATTTTCTTTTTTTTATTATTTATTTCTATTGTGGTCAAATGTATTTATACATTTATCATTTATTGTGGTGCATATTTTGACTGTGATCCAATTTATCTAAATATCATTTATTGTTTTGTATATTGCTTATGATGTTCGATTTTCTTTTTTTATGCATTCATCCATAATTTTCTCTACGCCTCAATACTACACTATATATACATTATTATAATCATTGATATACTAGTAACACCCCTTTTCTGACCCCTGTACTATTTCTATAGCAATATGGCACAGGTGCAACATTAACAGGAGATCTATAGGCCTGTGCCTTCCAGTTGGAACCGGAAGTGGAAGCGCCGTACCCTTTGCGTTCCACCTCTGCGTTCCACAGGAGCAAAACGGGAAGTATCTCTTTCTCTGGTCTTGCTTGATCTCTGGCTGGGACACAATCGCTCTCCCCTGCCCAGACATCCACCTAACCGTAAATAGATAGTGTCACTATGCATTAGGATTAGCAAAGTTTTTAATTATACTTGCACATTATAAGATATTTTACATGCGTTCCACTGTGGAATCAAAGACCTAAATTCCAATACTGATAGTGAAGCTTTTTCACAAAGGTCAGTCTCTCCACATTTTGGGTGGACAGGCGAGTTCTCCTTAGGGTAACTATGGCCCCTGCCGCACTAATCACCCACTCTGATGCCACACTACTGGCCGGACAGGAAAACTTGTCCACGGCAAACTCAGCCAGTTGCGGGTGCAGAGTACACTCCAAGTATGTCACAACCTGATGGTTCAGGTTCTGCTCTATGTCCACCTACTGCTGCTAGTGAGTAGATTCTTCAGTAGGCGGGTTAAGAAAACTGCTCATCAGCGACTCTAGACTTAAATTGCTGCTGATAGAGCCCCCCCATAGCAGTGGAACGTGAGCGCAGAGGGCCCTGTTCCAGGACATTAATCACTGGAATGACGTTCATCCCGTAGTCCTGGCGACTGACAAATAAAGTGGCCTCCTCAAAGGGCCCGAGCAAACGGCAGGTGTCAAGCAGATGTCACTGGCTAACAACCCTGTAAATGGCTGTAGTACAATGTAACTTCACTACTGAATGCCAATTACAACATATTTTTTTTCTTTTTTTTTTTCTATTAATACTCTCCCCCCAAAAAATTAAAACAATGTAAAATCAACTCTAAACGGCTAATAGGACGTACGTACGTATCTATCCTATTAATACACCCCGTACATGGCTGTATCACACCCCAATCACAAGCAAGGTTTGCTGGAATTAATGATGTATCATATAGTGCAAACAACCTAAAAGCAGCAGTATAACTGCAATTTCAATAAGTGCAGCAAGGTGTAATAAAATCGCTCTTATTACACAGGCTGTACACTCCCCTATTGCTCCCTGTTATCCTTTTATAGTTTAGATGATGTCTCCCTATCCTTTCCCTACACCTTGAATGATCTTTCCCTGAACTTGTAAATAGTTTTTTTAGCACAATGAAGTCTTTCCTAGCACTGTCCCTAGCGCCTGCTGACGTCTCTTCCTGCACTAAAAACACTGGAAAATGTCTAAATCCAATAAGGCTGAGGCTATTTATAGGGCTGTGACATCACAGGGCTGGCTGCTGATTGGCTGCATGCATGGCATTGTGGGTGATCCCTCATTCCCAGGGTTCTTTGCTCCATGTCCTAACACATGCAGCAGGCATTTTTAGAAAAAAATGCGATCCGTTACCACGAAGCGTGAGGTAATTCGGATTCTTGCAAATCAAATTATTCCTGAAATTCAGATCGAATTCCACTTTTAGGGATATTCTATCGGCTCTAGATAGAGGAAGTCTAAGTCATATCGCAATTTTGGACCTCAATTTATTTAATGGGTTCAAATTAAGGTGCGAACTTAATTTATCCTAAGATTGATCATATCAAAATAAACAAAGGAGTCAGAAATTTTTAACATAGTCCGTGGCCCCTCACTGGGAAGTTCGAATCTATCTACAGGCATAAGAGTGGTTTTTGACCAATTAATATCAAGACCTGAGACTTCACTAAAGGAGTTAATTGTTTGAATAACTCTTGGGAGTGTAACATTAGTATTATATATAAAGAATAACACATCCTCTGCATATAACAAAATGCGATGGAATCTATGATGATTTTACTACTTAGCTATGGAGCCCTATTACAGGCAAGGGCTCCCTAGGAAATACCATGCAGCAGCCTCCTGTCATTCACAAAGACAGGGGCTGCTGCACACACGCTCCGCTCAGGAAAAAACAACAATTTATTTCCATTGCATAAGATAGGAGGGCACTCCCTTCCCCTTCTTAGAATCATGTCCCTATCTCGTGAAATAAGTATCTTGGCAAGAAGTATACTTGGATGCCTTCCAGGGGTTGGTTTACCCCCCTGGAACCCGATGGGCCCTCTCTACAAAAAACAATGGGGAAAAATGCTCTTTTACAAACTTCTCCAAAATTAAAGACTATCACATTGCCAGGGTTATCTCCCTCCATGACTTCTGGTAGGCCCAGAATTCTCACGTTGCATCGCCTCGACCGGCCTTCCAAATAATCATCTTTTTTTTAAGGTGTTACCCTCCAATCTCAACTTTGGAATTTCAGTTTTAAACATTTTGACTTCCTTCTCCAAGACCTCCACAGAATTTTCCATGGTAGCAACTCTGTCCCGTATCTTTGTAAGATCGTCCTTTATCAGGACCACATCAGACTGAATTACCCCAAATTGTGTTAAAATATCTTTTATTAGATCTCTTTGATTAGAATTTCCTTTAGTGGGGAAGAGTCATCCTTAGGAAAGTCATTTAGTTCCTCTCTCTCTGCCTCCTCCTCCTGAGTAAAATCCTCCAATACTTCTATCGGTCTGGGTCCGCCATTTTTTTTTTAACATTCAAATTATGCAAGCCTTTTTGTCCTGCTCTTGTAATTACATTTGTGGATTTCAAAAAATGTTTAATTTTTGCGGGCTCTACCGGTTTCTGGCCCATTTTAGAAGATGAATAATCGGTGGATCGCCTATTTTGGTTTGGAGCCATATTCTTCTTCTTTTTTTTTCCCCTCCCTTTTCTTTTCCTCCCTTTTTTTTCATCTCTTCTCCCCTTCCTATTTTTTCCCTTCTTTTCCCCTTTCCTTCCCCTCCAAAAACAGTATAAACGTATCTAAATCAGACTTCCTATAATAGACTATACGTCCAACAGTCAGTACAAGTCCAATATTAGACTTCCAGACGACAAACCAAACACAAGAGGGTCGGCAAGGTATACAGAAGGGGAAGGGAGGAAGGTGGTTTGGATATACAGGCAGGAATGAACAGGAGACAACATCACTTCAAACCTCAATCCACCAGCCGGCAAGGAGCGGAGGATAAAGAACACAGAGGGGCGGAGAGCGGAAAGCGGAGAAGTCAGGGAAGGCCAGAGGGTACCGGACACATCAGCCACCCGCGAAGCACCGAACGAGGACAAGACAGCCAGAGCACAGCTACACAGAGGGCACTCAAAAGATCCTGGCTCATTCACAACCTCCAGGGGCAAGGAACAGACACATCCCGTGGATCAAGGGGAGCCGAGCAGGGTATGCAGGTGTGGGAGGATGGAACGAGAGGAGAGGGACGCGATGTAGCCGACCTACGTCATCAGTCATCCAGACACCAGGCCTTGTAGTAAATTTCTCTACATGATGCCATTTCTGACGTGAGACAACCTCGTGTTTTTCTATTGGACCCTCTATTCTCCTTCTAAGGCCCAATTTTCACACCCAATATGAATATTGGACACTGTCCATTTGCTTGTGAGATTTACCTAATCTCACGAGAGCAGCCAAAGAGAGTGACTTCGTTCCATAGGCTGTTCTCGTGAGATTAGGTAAATCTCACAAGAACAGCAAGTCTCCTTCTTAGCTGTGAAGCGGTCCTCGGCAATTGGACAGGGTCATGGCGAGGAAGGAGTCGACATCCACTGATTTGACATCTGGTCTACTCCTCCCTGTATCTTTACTGCACATTTAGATATTGGGTGCAAAAACGGAATGGGGGCCATGGCAGGTAAACAGAGAGGTCAACTGAATAAAAAAAAAAGAAACAGCTGCAATCAGGAGAGAAACATTATCAACCAGACGTATTAGATTTAGTTTTTGATAAGTGATGATAGGTCCTCTTTAATTAAAACTTTTTAAAAATTCAACTTCACTGTACAAGAAGAAATAGAGATCTGCCAAACGTCACTAGGACATCATCTTATCGAGAGACCAGTTTATGTCTTTACAGAAAAAGCCACGCTCTAGCCGTCAAGGTAACAATTCCAAACCTCCAAAAACATCAGTCGGTATCATTTTAGGACTACAGACGTCAGCAGTCACTCCACTTACGGCTTTAAGAGTATTAACCTTTTTTATATATAAATCTGCTCGCTTGCAGAAAGTCATTTAAGTTGATTGGAGAAGGAAGGAGAAAAAAAGCTGCGTCACTGCGAAGTGATCTTGAAACAGAGTAGGCAACGTGTGAATGATAGCAGAGATTAAACTGCTGCTCTGAGAAGAAGCTGCAAGGTAAAAGATAGGGAGAGCTGACGTCTGCATACAGTAAGGTCGCAGGGAGCTTTGAAAGTGAAAAATATAAATTAGGGGCCGAAGAAGAGAAAGCTTCTTGGTGTAATTGAGAGTAGAGAGAAAATTAGGTGCAAAACAAAAGATCACATTTCTAAGACTCCTCGGAAGAAACGTCGTATCTTGTCACCAGGGAAAGTGCATGTAAATGAAAAGCGTAGACCAACAGATTTGCCTAAATTAAATGTTTTCCTACCATCTCATGTAAGTAAGGAGGACATGGGCCTCAACCAGATTTAGCTTCTTCGATTTGAATCCATGATAAGCTAATTCCAATGTATTCCAACCTTCAGCAATGAAAAACGAACCTGGCAAGTTTTCAATTCCTTTACAGCTCCTCCACAGGGCACGTGAAGTATGGCACAGTTCTCATCTAAATCAATTGGTTGCCTGTATAATGGACTTGTTGGGTCTTGAAGACCCACAGTCATTCTCTAGCTCCAGGTAGTAGATGAGGGTGCTGAATAGGAGACCACCCCAAATATATTCAAAATTCACTACTACCTAATCTCCACCAAGGTTTTAGGGAAATTTTCCATAATTTAATTTTTCATGTGAAACATGTGCTCATTCAAACAAATGGCCGACTGTCATACATGGTAACACTGACTTTACAGGTTCCATTCCGAATTGGAGAGGGTAAGACCCAATGGGGATCCATTCTGTGAAGCCCATATGCCCTAATAGAAGCATTGCTTTAATTTCTTCTGCTCAGCAACAGCATTAACATAATGAAGTTGCAGTCAATAATATGGAATGATTTGTCTGCACAAAATATCTACATTGGCCTAAAATTTCTAAGCGAGAAGTTCCTTCTACACTTCTGTCATACAATGCCTCAATGTGTTGTCCACCTCCTTGGCCAGGCTTGAGAGGACCAACATGTTGGCTAGATATTTGTCTGTGCACTCACCTATATGAATTTAGCGCTGACCAGAAATTCCCCCGGAATAAGGAATGATCCGTCTGCACAAACTTTCTACATGAGTTTCACATTTATAGGTGAGAAGTTCCTTACTCTATCTGTCCTGGACTTCCCAACTATCTCAATTCCAGTCTTTAAGTTATTTCCTTACGTCATGTGGACTTTAATCACTATCCCAGAAGTGGAAAAGAATGCTACTTCCTAGAAGATCAGCTCAAACTCTCATGAAAGACTGTGTGCCGTTCCTTCGGTCTGTGATCTCCAACATGGCAGCTTTCTTGTAAGATCAACAGTACCTTCCCCTATTGTTGACATCATCCCATGATCTGATTATAGGGTTTCCATTTTTATTCTAAATCCTGAGTCCTGGAGCAAACATATATCTACAGATTTGCATGGCAGAGAGGCTTATAAACATACAACGACCAATACTTTCCTTAACGATTGACCACTGCTGCCATTCCCATGCTGCCGGGGTCCCTTTTGTTTGCTACTTCCTGCTCCCGTCTTGATACACAGAAAATGCCTGCTGGCCGACAGCGGTCACTGCTACAACCAACGATTAGCTAACAGAGCATTTCTTGCATACTGATATAAGAGCAGGCAACACAGAACAGTGGGAGGCCGGGAAGTGTTGGAACGGCAGCGGCAGAGGATCCGTGAGGTATCAGGTCTTTTATATTTCTAAGCCAGTCTGAGTCTGCTACCACCATTTATTTCATGTTGAAAAACCAATTTAAAAATGGTGGAAAAACAAAAGAAAGGGCTAGGTCGCAACAAGGTCTACTTGAGGTTCCTCTACTGGAAAATATTAAACCAAACCCTTCACATGTAAATATAGCAGACTATTTTGACAGATACTAGATCTTTCTCTATTTTCAAAACCTTTACAAGACAAATAATCTGCGCTGAATAAGATCAGGTTGGTTGCACAACGTCTGGAGATGCCAATTACAGAGCAGAAACATGTGTGGGTTGAGCTGCTATCGATCAGCAGTATAATGAGCAGTGATTGCCATTTCATATTGGAACTGCTCGAGAGATGAAAACTAAACACCGGCTGACTTATCTGACGAGTGGGTTTCATCTATCCAAATGTCAGAAGTCGTTCTCGATACAGAATATACATCCCAAGCTTTATTGTTAATCACAAGTTCAACTCAAGCTCCTGCAGCAATACGTATAAATCGGGGGCCCATCATATGCTAATCAGTTTGATTTTGGCTTGTATTAATTGACAGGCAAGGCAATCATTGATGGTTAACAAAATGGGTCATAGTTGAGCAAGGCAATAAACCAATACCCCAAAACCAAAAGTTTCCTCTGAGAATTATTAACCACAGTAGACAGGCATACACCGACAGTGCAAGTCCGCAACTGGTCGACGTTCCCTACTCTGCTAAAGTGCAAGACATACGCACACAAAGACAAAACAACACAGAGAAGCTGGACATCTCTCAGCTGGAGCCCGGACAGGTAAGTTCATGACAGCTATGCTGTCATCATCTGTAGAGTCCAACAAGTGCATAAATTGATGACCCAGGACTCTGTGCAAGCCCAGATATGGCTAGGAAAATATAGCAACCACAAATGGAAGGACTCATTTGCAGCTCCAATACGATGGACAAGTCAATGAGATATAGAAATTGTTCTTGTTCTCATTCACCACTATATTTAACTTCCTTCTTTTTTTCTAATTTTCTAGGTTACTAACTATATTAAAAAATAGTCCTAAAATCTTAACTCTTGTCACCTCGCCTAATAGTCTGACACTTCCCATTCTGTATGGATCACTTCTTAGTAGTCACCTCATTATTATCACAGACAAGATTACAATAACAGGTAACATTTATGTATAGCTAACATAGGGTCCACCATTCGAAAGGTAATGGTTGAAGTTTATCTACTCCCCTTCCATGCACAATGAACTCTGCAAAGTTCACAGAGCATGTCCACAACATTCATTGTCAGACTAAAGGTCCCTATGGTCTACATCAGGCATGCTCAATCTGCGGCCCTCCAGCTGTTGTAAAACTACAACTCCCACGATGCCATTCTGTAAGATGATAGCTGTAGGCTGTCAGGGAATGATGGGAGTTGTAGTTTCGCAACAGCTGGAGGGCCGCAGGTTGAGCATGCCTGGTCTACATGAATCCTGTAAAGCATATCTCTAAATGTCGTTAACAGCTGCTCAGATAATGTGGCTGCCCCCATAATCATGCACCAAAATAGAATAAAGTCTACAATCATAAAATAGTAACAAATTAAAAGAAATTAATATTTTTTACTGTTCGTTAAATGACTTACCTGGAGTAATTGCTGACAATCCCAGTAGTCGGAAGGTGTGGCCAATTAGAGAAAAAAATACTCACCTGTCCACAGTCCTGCCGTTCCATTGCTTCTTCTCCGTTCCTTACTCCACCCAGTCAAGGCTAGACCAGACATGGCTCAGTCTTGTGACCACAGCGGCTAATCACTGGCCTCATGGTCTACATGTGCTTGAATATCTTGTCACTAGCAAGTTACACGCAGGAAATACCTGCTTAGTCAATCACTACCTGGGATGGGTCACCGTTAATCAAGCATTTCCTGTGTGACAACACGGACCAGGAAGGAGAGACAAAGGGGGAAGACCAGGTAAGCGTCAGAAAAGTGTCAGGGGGCCACCTTAGATCTATTTATTTGCCAGTAGTTGGAATATTCCAGTAAACTTGTCATGCGGAAAGCCTGGTCCTACCTTGAGAGTGGCTTCAGGCATAATAGCTGCAAAAAAGGTACTCGGTGATCTTTTTTTTTTTCTCTCTCTCCATGGACATCAATATTGTAGTATTTCCTGTCATTTCACATCAAGTCGAACCCAGGCAGGCAGAAGTAGACTGGCTATATACCCTTAAGGGAAATTTCCTGGGGCCCACCTGAGCCTTCATCACTGCCGCTGGCCAGGTACACAATAATCTGATGCTCTCAGCAATAACTAACGCTAGAAGCATAGGCTACTTATGCAGGTGCCTCTTAAAAGTAATTGGGGATGCCGATACAGCCAAATACTGCACGCTGGTACTTGGCTCTGCTGGGGCAGTATTTCAAGCTGCACTATGGTGTTGCCAGCCCCACCTACTTCTGTTGTCCCTGCCTACTTGTGTTGCACCGCCATCTGTCAATTTGGACCAGCCTACAACATGGGGTCAGTGTTAAGTTGTTTTCCAGGGCCACTAAGCTACCAGTCCGCCACCTGCAGGCCGGATACATTTTCTAGTTCCTCTAGGTCTGTGATGGCTAACTTCTTGCACCCCAGCTGTGGTAAAACTACAACTCCCAAGATGCACACTTGGTTAGCTGTTTTAGAACTCCATAGAAATGAATGGAGCATGCTGGGAGTCGTGGTTTCACCACAGCTGGAGTGCCAGAGGTTAGCCATCAATGCTCTAGGTAAACCTCCAGCCGGCTAATTTACGTCTCAATGCACAACACAAATCATTAAGTGCGGAGCGGGATGAGAGCGTTCCTGATAAAACAAGGAGATGGGAAAGGAGACAAATAGATGAACGGTATCACCAGAATACACCAAAGTGATGCTCACTCTGACAGCTTACTGTATAATTGGAAAAGCGAGAGACACATTTATACATCTAGTTACTAAACAGTCAATCTCGACTCCGAAAGCGTAATTTAATGTTCCCGGACGGATCTGAAGAACGTTTAATTGTATCACATATCAGACGCCGAGTGATTTCCTCCTCTCTTTATCTCTACCAATGTGTGTTCAAAACAGATAGGTGAATTCAGGGGGGAGGGGAAATGAGTTACCGCACTTTTAACGGGTTTTCAAGAGATAATGTTTTCTTATTGTACTCAAACGGCGGTCAATAATTACATTGCCGAACACGTTCATGAGAAAACTCGATTGGAATGTTAACTTTTCTTTGAAAATGTCACTTCCACTAAATCTTTAAATGCTATTAATTTGATCTTAAATTGGTTTGTATAAGAGTTAGAAGACTGTATTCAACGTACATTTCCATTCACGAGAGGATATGAGAAGCTGCAAACTTGCCTGGTGATAGGAAAAATCTGGAAATCGCAACCCTCATAGACTACGTCATTCTTTCTAGTCTTCTCTCGATAGCGTCAACTGCCATCTTGTCCTACAACCCAAAGCCATCTTTTTGGTTTAGAAACCTAAATATCTGTGGACGAGGCTTATACACAGACCAACGGGTTCGAATATTTCTAAGAGAGGGCTGGCCAACCTGCGGCTCTCCAGATGTTGTAAAACTACAATTCCCACCATGCCCTGCTGTAGGCTGATATCTGTAAGCTGTCTGGGCATGCTGGGAGTTGTAGTTTTGCAACAGCTGGAGAGCCGCAGGTTGGCCAGCCCTGTTCTAAGGTCTCACTGAAGTCAAACAGTCCTAATGATCCAAATACACTCCCAGATTTAAAGGGGTGTCAACTTCTGTCAACCCCATTTTAGTCAACTGTTCTCCTAGCAAGAACCTGATCCAAGAGAGGTCTTGTGCTGTTAGAACCACATAGACCTTCATTTGTGGGAATATATGATATATTACTGACGATTCCTGAAGGGGTTGTCAAGGATCAGAAAAACATGGTTGATTTCATCCAAAAACAGTCTCATACCTGTCCTTGAATTGTTAGCATTATGACAGCTCAACCCAATTTACGTCCATGGAGATGCAACACCAGATGGTTGCTTTCTTCTGCCATGTTTCTCCAGGGGACAACCCCTTTATGCCATCTCTCCATATTTGTTGCAGGACTAAATGATAATCTAATAACCAGACATTAAGGTGAAAGCGATTTGAGTCCATTTTATATTAACCCTGTAGTGATAACGATATCATACAGACAACTTGAAAGAAGACAACCCAATGGGTGCTACAGGACCTCTAGGTAAATTTGCAGTTCATGTCTGCCATGCCCTTACCAGATCTACACTAACCGGTAGGCCAAAGGTTGCAGTACACCTAGAAATAAATTACATATACTATAAATTGAAAAACTACTGGAAAAAAATATACCCATTTCTCAGTATGAAGGACTTCTGTAACAATTTGGAATAATTGAAAAAAAAAGGATCCTTCACTTCTTGATTTTCTCTCGGAGGATCACAACGGGGTCAGGCTTGGCCTTTGGATTCCACTGTAGACAGGGCACATGGGGAAGGTTTCCACTCCAGAAAGCTCCCTCCCAGTCAAACCAACATTTTACTGATCAGACAATGTAAGAAATGGAGAGAAAAGGAAATACAAGGAAAAAGCAAGGATAGATTGAAGAGAAGTGTTTATTTGCACCTTTCTTGTCAAGTCTCTAGAATCCTTTTGCAATGGTGTAGATGACACAATGGAAGGTCTTGCGTCTTACTCGCTGCATGTTCCTGGCAGTTGCTGACTATTATTAAAGTAGAAGGAGAGAAGGCTTCTGCTTCCTTCAGCACATATTAATTGAATCCATACTGTGAAAACCTAAACGCCTATCGATTTCTCAAGCGAGTATGCACCATTCAGGACAAGGTAATTGCATTACAGCAACAATCTTTATTATTAATTGCCCTAAACATTTAGGAGGCAGCAGTTTGCAGTTGTATCGAGCTCATAAATAATATCTGCGCAGGCTGTTATTATATTCCTGTAATGCCTGCGATGAAGTAACAGCGCGTGGAGGAAGATTCCATGATGCTTCAGGTTGTTTGGTGACTGTACGCCATGGAAAGGTACTACAGGCTGGAAAATAATATAAATGTCCGCAGCAGTGTCTTTACAAACTTTGGCCAAAAAGGACGAGCAGCACAAAGCAAATCAAAGTCCTTGTTGCAGTTATCGCCATTGGAAGCGACATCTTGGCATGGATGCGCTAAATCTGGAGGAGGAGGAGGAGCCACTCTTACGTTCTATAAGATAAATGCAGTACCATTAAGTCTTTTGCCTTTTGGGGGATGTGCATCAAATCAGAAACAATTTTCTTTTGAGAATCCGTACCTGAAATCCAGAGAAATTGTTCTTTTTTGATTGGCCTACATTCAACAAATGAGCAGAAAAGTCCTTGCTCTTAGCGTTGTCTGTTCTGGGCATGCGCAAAATTTAGATGATGAGGAGAAGGGAGGCCTAGCACTGTATCTATCAAACATGAGTTGGAGGCACTGACGCGGTTATACTGGGGGAGCACTGATTGCTGCAGCTCTGCCCAAAGTGCATTAGCATCTAATTTGCATCAAAATAAAAAGAACAATACTCCATCGATCCAGTGTCCAGAGCTGGTCTTCATTTTAACAAGGACATCCTCAAGTACTCCACATGATCACTAACCTCAGCAGTCACAAGGCGTACCCAGGAATCTCATCACTATTGTGCCCGTTTCTTTGCAACAGTGACTCTGCAACATATCTGGAAATCTAAGACTAGTTTCACACTAGTGGCACGGACCTCCGGCAGGCTGTTCCGTCGGGTGAACAGCCTGTCGAATCCGTCCTGCTGCTAGTGAATGTGTGCCCCTGGACTACCGCTCTGGCCCCATGGACTATAGTTCCGGCAGCGGCACAGCAGCGCACACCGAGAGGCCGCCCGAAATAAAACTATGACTCTAAGTCACACCCCTGACTCGATTAGGCCACACCCTCTCCCACTCAGCAGACGACGGAGATAGAAACAAATCAAGGTAAAAATCAACTTCTGCCAGCTGCAGGGGTGGGAGGGAGGGTGACTTTCTCCATGCAGCTCACACTAAGACAATACAGTGCTGCTGTCTGAGAGTGAGCTGTTCAAAAGGACGTCCCTTGTGTCTGTACAGGCCCTGCGCCAGAGGGAGGACAAGGAGTCTGAAAGCTGGACTGTCAGGCCAAAAAACGGAACTCTGGCCTCCGTAGGGGTATGCTGTTGTGGAGGGCACAGTCAAGTGGACAGTCCGCTATGGAGGTCAGTGTTAAGGGGCGGGGTGCTGTAGAGGTTACTTTTAAGGGGGTGTGGTGTTGTAGAGGTCACATTTTAAGGGAACGAAGCTCTTTGGAGGTCACTGTTAAGGGGGCAGTCACTGTTTTTTGTGAAAATCACTGTTAACGAGACGGGGTACTTTGGAGGTCACTAATAAAGGGGCGGCCGCTGTTGAGGTCACTGTTTAAGGGGTGGGCGCTGTGGATATTACTGTTAAGGGGGCATGCCGCTGTGGAGGTCACTGTTAAAGGGGCAGCAGAGGTCACTGTTAAGGGAGCGGGGTACAGTGGAGGTCACTGTGGCAGTCACTGTTAAAGGGGCAGTCACTGTGGAAGTCTCTGCCAAGGGGGCAGGGTATGGTGGAGGTCAGTTGAGGGGACTGTGACCTATGGTCAGTGTTAAGGGGTAGGTACTGTAGAGGTCACTGTTAAGGGGGAGAGCCGCTGTGGAGGTTACTGTCAAGGGGGTGGGGTACTGTGGAACTCACTGTTAAAGAGGCAGGCTGCTGTGAAGGTCAAAGTTAAGGGAGTGGGTTGCTGTGGAAGTCCCATTTTAAGGAGGTGGGGCACTGTGGGGGGAGGAGGTGTCAGTGTTAAGGGGTGGAGGGCTGTAGAGGTCACTGTTAAGGGGGTGGGGTACTGTAGATGTCACTATTATAGTGGATACTGTCGATATCACAAACATTAAATGAAATAGATGAACTATAACCGTGCGAAGCCGGATCCTTCCGCTAGTTCACTTTTAAAATAAACTCTGCATCGCTAGAGATGTTAACGTTGGCGTAGATGGCGAGAGACAAGAGCTTCAGTGTGACGCAGTTTTACAGAGCAAACCATTGATGTGAACTCAAAGCAGTGATTATATACTTGTAAGAATATAATCGAGCTTTTATGGAAGTGTGAATGTTTGAGACGAGTAAAAGAACAAATTCTCGTGGCGCCGTTGTGTTACATTCAGACGCGAGCGGCGGTTAAGTACTGACAGAGGAATGTATATATTACATAAAGAACCCCAGAACTAACAGGTTCAGAACGAGTCCTCAAAGTCTCATTTCCAGCCTCTTCCATTTCAATTAGTTCAGCTAACACCAACTCGGCATAGCCGTACTGTGTCTGCTCTCAAACATTCCCTGGGTCCTCTATTCTACCATTGTCCCTCACAGCTGTAGACCTGCCAAAGCTGGAGAGCCACAGGTTGGAGGTCACTGTTCTTTAAGAAAAATATGCCAGCAGGTGCTCCCAAACCTTATCTCACCTGGCCAATCAGCTAAGACAGACACTCAATCAGTACAGAGGGCAACGCCCCAAATGGGTCTGATGGGCGGAATCTGCACCGACGCGCATTCTTGTTCCGAATCTGCCCTTTTTCCATATCAAAGAGTTATTCTTTGATTTTCTTTGCATAATAATGGGAGCAGACATCTTGCCTGAGCTGTAGGAATAGCCGAGTGCAGGCACCTGGACGTAAGAAAGCTAAGTCAGAATAACACATTGACTTCTAAGGGAGAGTGTTGTGGGCATGCTCTACGGCATGTGCAGAGGGTCGCTGTGCAAGGAGGGGGAGGAAAAGCTGTTCCCATGGTTGTCAATTTATTAAAAGAAAATATTGGCTTTCAACCTAATCTTATCCACTCGTGATAATGAGATGACTGCTGACCCTGCTCCTAGTGTACACAGAAAAGTGACGGCAAGTGACAGACTATTCTGAGTGCTTCTGTAAAAAATGACAATATTTCAGGATACATTTTAATCTAGATAGTGACATGGAAAAAGCCGCCGCATTGTCATATTGCTTAGCGCCAAAAATGACACCTTATAAGACCGCGGCCAGCATCACGTAGCATTCAGGATAGAATATTCAGCTAAAGTAAATTCTGGTGTTGGGTAGAAAAGTAAAGCAGGTGTGGTGCTCCAGCTCAGCAAGCTTGCTAACCGACTTGTTGACGGTTTCCAATATCAAGTAAGGAAAACCACGAAACTTACCACGGAAGCAGAGCATTTCACTCTGAATCTGTCAGCGACAGCATTCGGCAGGTTGTGCAGAGTGAACGCGGAGGTGCTGGTGGGCTGTACATTACGTGTAATTGCACAGATGTAAATCTCTCACTGTATTTAAAGCAATTAAGAGCACAATCCTGTAATTCCTACCAGGCTCCAAATCTGCACTCGACACATGAAAGGCGGTGATAACGCTGCATGTGAAAACGCGAGGGCTCTAATGATAGCGGTGCTGAACTCCCGGTGTAACTGCGCGCTTCGCAGTGTCTCCTCGCGCACTCACAGTGCTGCCTGTTTATTTACTATGATGGAGTTTAAATGGGCTTGAAAATCTATTAGTCGCAGCGAGCAGTAACTTTAGCTACTTATGAAAAAAAGGAAAAAGCGTCCAGCAGTCAGCCAAATCAAGTTTAGTGCGGATGTAAGTAATATGGAAATGATGTCGTCCCTGATGAAGCAGAGAGATGCTGTGAGCGTTCAACAACAGGAGCATCAATGGAGCGCTGCAGAGCGGCAATTCACAGCTCAGGATTCATTAGATAGAAGACTGGGGCTGCCCGGTGTGCAAGACCAGCTTACCGATAATGGGACAGAAGGAGCAAATCAGTCCTCCAACCTACTAATCCTGAGTTACATCCTGTATTATACTCCGGAGCTGCACTCTCTATTCTGCTTGTGGAGTCACTGTGTACATACATTACATTACTTATCCTGTACTGATCCTGAGTTACATCCTGTATTATACTCCAGAGCTGCACTCACTATTCTGCTGGTGCAGTCACTGTGTACATAAATTACTTATCCTGTACTGATCCTGAGTTACACCCTGTATTATGCTCCAGAGCTGCACTCACTATTCTGCTGGTGCAGTCACTGTGTACATACATTACTTATCCTGTACTGACCGTGAGTTACATCCTGCATTATAGTTCAGAGCTGCACTCACTATTCTGCTGGTGAAGTCACTGTGTACATAAATTACTTATCCTGTACTGATCCTGAGTTACATCCTGTATTATACTCCAGAGCTGCACTCACTATTCTGCTGGTGCAGTCACTGTGTACATACATTACATTAGTTATCCTGTACTGATCCTGAGTTACATCCTGTATTATACTCCAGAGCTGCACTCACTATTCTGCTGTTGCAGTCACTGTGTACATACATTACTTATCCTGTACTGATCCTGAGTTACATCCTGTATTATACTCAAGAGCTGCACTCACTATTCTGCTGGTGGAGTCACTGTGTACATACATTACATTAGTTATCCTGTACTGATCCTGAGTTACATCCTGTATTATACTCCAGAGCTGCACTCACTATTCTGCTGTTGCAGTCACTGTGTACATACATTACTTATCCTGTACTGATCCTGAGTTACATCCTGTATTATACTCAAGAGCTGCACTCACTATTCTGCTGGTGGAGTCACTGTGTACATACATTACGTATCCTGTACTGATATTGTGTATTACACTCCAGAGCTGTACTCACTATTCTGCTTGTTTTCCATCTTCAGAAAAACTAGTGGCAGCAGAATAGTTCCCCAGGAAATAGCCGTTCATCCAATCACTGGCAGAGATTAGTGACTGCTGTGACTAGTGAATGACGGACAGGGAACTTCCAAGGTATTTCTTGCACGATGAGACAGGAGCAGGAAGCAGAAGCCAGAACGGGTTTTTAATGTTTTTAGCCACCCTGAGCCCGCTGCCACCAATATATGTCCTGCTGGAAAACCCTTTGAAGGGCTGCAGTTCAAACAATTGTATCTACTGAAGTGTCTTCATAGAATATTAGAAGAAACGTTGAATACTCTTATACTGGTATCCCGTACCAAGACACTTTCCAGAGATTAACATACCAAAAAATGTAGCAATCTTGGAGACGTTCAGAAATCCCTCTACGAGCTTCTGAGCCTCTTTGGTGATTCTAACCAATGGCTGCTTATATCCTTTATGCTTTTCTTAAGGATCACAAAAGAAAAGGCCAATCTGGTCCATGAACGTAGTGACTCCGCATGACGCGTATCCGGCTCTAATCTCAGGGAAATTTACTTCAATAATAATATTGATTCCGATACAATAGACGAGGCCTCACTTGTCTTGTACACTTGTTTGTAGTCACATGTTCTCTGTTTAATTAATTTTTTATACAGGGAACGTCAAAAAATAGTTGTTTTTTTTTGTTAATTGCAAGATCAGATTGAAGCTATGGCACACCATGACCATGAAGGAACAGATCATTCGTCCAATGTAACGTTTCTTCTTAATGATCCAAGTTTTTGAAAATAGACGTACCTTTAGGTGAATCGCAGACCCATCAAGACAACACTACTGGTGGGAAATATGGACATCATAGAGGGGTCCTGCTCTACCAGAATAGAACCACAGCAATCAGTAACACACCTAATTCTTTTCAACACCACTTGTGGAGTATTGTAAATTGGGCTACCTTGAAAGCAACGTTGGCTTCAATCCCGTTCGGCTGGGTTGTCTCAATTATGAGGAGCTGGTAGACCTAGACAATCCAAATATTGAAAGAACGGCCAGAATGTAATGCAATACTTAGACTGCAGGGGAAATGTAGGGCTAGGCCCGGCTTCCCCCCTCCCCCAGCAATATCGCTTGAGGACTACCATAAATTGTGCTATCTTGAGAACAACGTTGGCTTCAATGCCGTTTGGCCGGGTTGTTTCAATTATGATGAGCTGGTAGACCTAGACAAACCAAATATTGAGAAAATGGCCAGAATGCAATGCTATACTTATGCTGCAGGGGAATGTAGAGCTAGACCGATATTCCCCCAGAAATATCGCTTGTGGTGTCCCGTCTTGAGAACAACATTGGCTTCAATGCCATTTGGCCGGGTTGTCTCAGTTATGATGAGCTGGTAGACCTAGACAATCCAAATATTGAAAAAATTGGCAGAATGGGAAATGTATGGCTAGACCCAGCTTCCCTCTGCAGTAAGAGTTAAAGAAGGACCCCTGGTGACCATCTGATTATCAGGACAGCTTTTATTTATACAAAGGCATACAAAGACATTTTGGACAATTATCGCTGCTAGCTCTATGACAACAGTTTGAGGAAGGTCCTTTCCTGTCTCAGCCATACTGCACCCCTCTGCACACAGTGAGCTCCATAAAGATATGGGTGATGTGTTTGATGGGGAGCAACTTGAGTGGCTGCTCTGACCACAACCCCATCCAAATAATTTGGAATAAATTAAAATGCCAAATGAGGGCTAGACCTTCATGTTCAGTATCAATATCTGACCACATAAAAGTAGACATAAATTCCCACAGTCAAGCTCCACAATGCTATGGATCGTCCTTCCAATAGGGTGGAGGCTGGTATATCCGAACCAACTCATTAATGTTCATGGGATGTCCAAAACGCCTAAACAGGTGTGAAGGTCAGGGTTCCACAAACATTTCGGCATAATGTCGATGCCATTTTTGGAATGGATCACCCAGACACAGGACCGCCAGTCAAGTCCAGGAGAGAATCAGTTAAAAATTATTCTATTAATGCAGTATTTGTCAGAGGAAACACATGGGAGCCCCGCCGTGCTAATCCTTTAATTGTCCAGCCACTCATACAGTTATCGATTAACAAATGAGATTCACTTCTCATTTAATGAATGAGCTCGCGCGCCAAGCTGGTCTTTATTACACTTCTGCGGAGCTGTAAGATGTATTGTAATAATGGACTGGATGGCTTTCAAGAGTAAATAAAATGCAGAAAAATCAAGAAAAGCTTCATCTTGAAAGTCAGTGCAATCAACGCATGAATGTGCAACAAGTACTCCCCCTGAGAGCAAAACTTGCATCTGGAGGGTCATTATGAGGGTGTTCAGCGCTGAGGGTCTCAAACTTCACTAAAAAATAGCTGGTATTGAATCTTACTTATCCTCAAACCTATCAGGGCCTACCCAAAGTATGAGGCCATAATCCACTCATGTATACCCAGACCAATATGACAACCCTCTAAAATCCCCTACTGCTGCCAACTCTGGTCCAATCCCTGCTACTATGCACTTTCTGGATCAATGCAAATGCAAGGATAGGCCTGCCCAGTCAGTCACTGGTAAGACCAGTGATTGACTGGGTGGATCTTTCTGGGCATTTTCGGCATGTTGATCCAGAACTGGTGTCTTGCAATCCAGCATAGTCAACCATTCATTCCCCCAACATCTGCTATTTGCTAAGCGGCATACCCAAGTGGATCTTGGTCACCAGATATTTTGGTGCAAGTCAAAGCAAAGAAGGTGGCAGCTAAGCATCACCTGGAAAATTTTGGCTTCTGGCTGTGAGGAAGGAGACTCTTCCTTGAATAATTTTTCACCTGACGGGATAATGGATTGTAATGGTCACAAGTACTTCTTGAAGTACGAGTATGTGATAATTTCATATAGTACCTAGAGGACATGAGCAAAGTGTAGGCAAGATAGGCATACTGTACTTGGGTCCTTTCTTTGGTAGGGACTGTGTACTGGCAAATATCGCAGAGAGAGCATCATACTCAGACCTACATACTAGTAGTGGACATGTTCGTGCATCAAGCATAATGTTCATTGTAGGATGAGTGGTTGTATCGGTGCTGAGTAATTTGACGTATCTATCCAGAGCACCAGCATTTCTCTGGTCTGGGTAGCATGCAGAATGGTGAACATAAATCATCTCTTACAGACCAGCAGTAAGGTAACCGTCTCACACCGCCTTACATTTTACTCCTTAATTTAGAAAATTGATTTTCTGTTTTAATTATAAACTTGCCAACCAGAGGTCGACATCTCTGGACAATGTCTCCAGTATGGACTACGTTGGGACTTACAAAGCTTATTAAATAGACTGTAAACCATCGATAAACCGCAGACCTCCGAGTAGAAAGTCATCTACTTTCTAGAGCAAGGTCAGGTTATACTTAAGGTCAGGGACAGACTGAGCAGGCCTTTTCTGTCATTTCGGGTGTTCCGAGCCTAGACAGGAAGCAGGAGAGAAGCAGGTACCGAAGCAGTGGATCGGTTGAGATGAATAAAGCCTCTTTGTTATTTTAAAGAGCACTGTCAGCATTAGCACACTGCCTGGTAGGGTTGATCATTCTGATTAAATCAATACCTTTAGCGCCAAAATCAGATTGAGATATTTTAATTAATTTTCGAATCAGTGCACCAAGGGGCGTACCCGAGCCAATCAGTGTGCCACAGCAACTCAACCTTCCCTACTTAGCCATGCCCCCATCCCTTGACTGCCAGGGAGAAGCATCTTGATTGTGATCTTGCGTGTAATCCCATGCACGCACCGTAGATTCTATAATCGGCACATGTACAGTACATCTCTATTCTACAGAGATGATCGCGTTAGCCGCTAAACCCAAGCACCGATGATCAAATCCACAGTGCATGTGCACTACATCTACTTTGGACTTAACTGCTGCAGGGATCACCTTAGCAACAAGAAAGCCGAAGAAAAACTACTGCGATTACAGAATATACGTTGCATGTGCGGGATTGTGGAGTTGGGCAAGTACACAATGAAGGTGCCAGGTCCTGTCAGTCAAGAGAAAGGCGCATGGCTAAGAGGTAAAAAAGGAGAACCTGTGGTGGCTAGGGAACACCCCTCAGTGCACTGTCATTGGTGGGGGTGTGGGGATCCTACTCCTGGCACTCCTACCTGCTTTAAGAGGTTGGTCAGATGGACTATGACATGGGCAAGCTCAGACCCAGTCAAGTGAAAGGGTCTGGGCTTCAATACCAAGCACAGCCACTATACAATGTATGCCACTATGCTTGGTAAGGAGGGCGCGTTGCTCACCAGAGTGCCCTGGACTCTTCAAACAGCTGATATGTGGGGGTGCCGGGAGATGGACCTCAACTGGTCAGATATTGATGGCCTTATGAAGATGGAAAAACCTCTTTAATCTGCAGGGAAGATCCTGCTGAGAGGTCCACTTTCTGACCCAGTTATCTGCTGGAAAACCCATTTAAGCTTGCATTACGTTAGGAAATGGAACTAGACTTCTGTCTTTTGCACACATGAATTTACATTCAGGGTAGTTGCCGGCATTTCTGCTATCCTACAAGGTTGTAAATAAATCATACGCTGTGTACATCATACGAGACACATCGCAAAGTCCTCGCAACGTCCAGGGCCAGTCACAGCAGTGATCACATAGACTGGAAATGTTTGATACAAAAGCTTCACAGCGTGATTGAAGAAATCTTCCCGGTATGGTTGATGTGCGGTTTTATTTTATTTTTTGCTTTTCTAATATTTTTCTGAATGGACAAAAAAAAGTCAGTATGAAAATAGGAGGCAGTTTTGATGACATTGGTCAGCTTCTCATACTAAGGATGTGGAAGGAGTCCCAGCGGAGACCATATCCGAAGCTCAGGATGCCGCTGATATATAAAGTTCTTGGGGGATCATTACTTTCATCTCTAGATGTGGATTTCCAAGTGTTTGAAGTCACAATAATCTATGAGCAGTGTACTAATGTTTGATACCTTAATGTACTGAAGAAAAAAAATGATTTTTTTTTTTACAAAAAGGTGAGAATTTACACAACATGAGATGCGTTAATAATATATTGCATGATGTCTGGACAATGAGAAGAAAAAATTGTGTATGCTAAGATGACTGTTCTCACGATGTTCTAAGATTCTTCCTGGTGAGCTGCTCCCTTCTCCCCTCTCACAGCATGCAGTGCAGACACATTGTGCAGAAGATTCTTCTTTACTCCGTCTAATATTTACTATTTAACTCGGTACTAAGTAAAAGTGGTCACCCACATTAGGGGAATGACAAACAACCTCGCCAATTTTGGCAAGACCAACCATTTTAAGTGTATGGTAATGCCCCACTCTCCCTCCGACATCAGATTTCTTAGGAAAAGAAGGTCAGACTCCTTTGCTCTCGAAGCAGACAAGCCTTCTCAGCGGCTGAGCCGAGCAGAGCATGCACTTCTACAGGGTATTCAGGAGGATGAGCATTTCACCAGCAGATAACCAATGTGTATGGTCAGCTGGAGCTTCTGAACATTTATCGATAGCATGTAGGCAGGAAAAGGAGAACTGCTGGAAGGTGCTACTTTTCCTTGACATGGTTCACTTAGATTTAGAGATTACCTCCAGATGAGATCAAACTTAGCTGGCTGCACAGCACGGAGAATTAATCAAGGTGCAGAGCGGGGTTCAATCAATAGCATTCACAAAGAAGTCTCAGGCTCTGTTCAGATTTCATCTTTATCAGTGTATGCTCTGGGAAAACTCCTGGCACATATGTCTAATGTATCCATAAACCTCCGTTGCCTATACCATGGTTGATATGGGAGTCTTCCAAAGAACCAAAAAATCCTCCCAAAAATACTTCTGATGGAAGGTTTGAACTTGACGACGCAGATAGAAGATAGAGATGGGTTCATTAACCAATCCATCCAATCTAGTCCATACAAATATTGTGAGCTTATGGGGATTTTCAATATCCAGGATTCCTGTCTGCTAGTCAGGGCAGAGAATGGCTTGAAAGTGCATCTCTCGCTCTGGATGACCAAAGAACCACCATTAAACAGACAGTTCATTGATTTGTTTCCACAGGCTGGTACTGTAGGGGAAGTGACCACTTCCTGATTACAGCTAGAGGTCCCAGTAACAGAACAACCTGTAATCAACGTAACATCTGCTATGGGAGTGGCAGTTCTCCTGGTCTCCACCCTCTGAACCCAATACAGGTACCTGGACTCTGCTGCAGGGAAACCACCAGGCCATTACCTCCAGGGGAGTCTCTGTTTAGTGACAGCTAACCCACCAGGATCGAGAGACATCGTTTCAGAGCAATGAGGGATTAGGTAAAGCAGTAGTTAGGATGCAGGCTAAGGGCAGTGCAGTAAACACTTCAAAAGGTCAGGGAGGGTAGCACAGGGTCAATATGAGGAAAAGGTTAGGCAGCAACAGGCCAAATCCAGCTAACAGGCACGGGTTGGTACACTGGCAGCAAACAAGAATGGTGCACTGTTGCAGGAAACTACCAACTAGAACCTATTGCTCAGGCACCCTTCTTTCTGGGCGGGTGCTTTATATACCCATGGGAAGGCTGCCATAGGCTGGGAGCACATGAAGGTGAGCAGGAGCTGGCCCTAAGGCGGGCCATACATGCCTAGCATTGAGCCAAGCAGAGGTCTGATCAGGGCTTCAGTGGCCGTGTCCACCAGGCGGACAGCAACAGGCAAGAACTGCCGGGGGCAATAAAGCAACATGGCAGTGCAGAGGGATGGGAATAAACCTTTCTAACCCCAAAAAAAATGGTTGTCCGACGGGGTCAGGTAAATAAAGTAACAAAGGTGCAAATTGATAAAGTAACAAAATAAACAATAAGCCCTTCTACCATATGCATACATATCAGCGGCATGGCCAAAAATAAACAGCTTAAAAAAAAAAAGCAATAAACAAAAATAGAAATAATATGAAAAATTCATGACAAATTGCTTATTAAAATTAAGAGTGGAGGGTAGGGAATGAGCCGCGCGTACTATCTGATTATTAGATGAGATGCATAATTCATGGGCCGGGTTAGGATGGAGTTCACCAACTGAATTTGTTTCCATAATATTTGTGTCCAGAAATATTTCCCCCGCAGCTCTCCTGCTGGCTCCGTGTAACCGTAATCATATCACTATTATAATAACACCCAACAAACAACAAATAATCAGGTGCGGAAAGTGGAACTAAAAGTTATATACAATAGGGCAGGTCTGGATAGCGGCTTGTACGTGGTATTGCAGGTTAGCCCTACTTACTCCAATGCAGCTGAACACTAATACCACACATCGATAGGTGTGGCAATTTATCTGGTAGAAAGCAGCCGTGTTTCTCTAATACTGTACAACCCCTTTAATTTACACCAATGTGCTACACTAAAAATCAAGTCACAACCGCCACTGTCTCGATTGCTTCTCAGCCTTCTAGACAATAACTGGGGACGGGGACATTCATACTGAATATAGAATATCTCAGATCAGTTCAGACCACAAAGTGACTTTCCATAAAGAGGTGAACCAACAAAAAGCACTGATCACCAAAGCACAGGATAGGTGGCAAATTTAGGACTGGTAGGACCCCTAAGATCACCAGAATGGGGATCCTGAGCCACAACTGTAGAGTATGAATGGAGCGCTTTTCACATGTGGATACTGTCGCTTGGGAGTGATAGAGACACTAAAGTACAGCTCTTGACTATCTCCATCAGTCCCTTAAAGACTACATGAAGTGGCTGTTCCCATCATGACTCCATGCAAACCTCTCTGAAACTGGGGCTCATGAACCCCACTCTAGTGATCGGTGAGGTCCCACTTCGCTTTTTGTGGTACTACCCATATCCTATTCTGGTTGGATCATTGATGAAGCTATGTGACCTTATTCTCCAACAGAGCAAGCATTATACCAGAAGAACAAAAAAGAACTTCTGTGTTATCCTCCGACCTCCTCAGGCCAAACACCGGACATACAACAAAGGGAAGGATGTATTAAAGCTGGATTCCCAGCTAAGAAGATGATAGCACATAGCGTGGACGCCCATTCTGACCAATGGCGCTATGTTGTAGTTCCAGAATGAGAGGCGTCAAAAGGCGCCCTGTGCAGGGAAAAATCAGCAGATGAGCTGCAGGACTTTTAATTTTAAGTTGCACTGTCTTCTACCGCACGATACTCATGCCACTCATGCCACTGGGACTTCACCAAGATGGTGCTATATATGCAAACTGGCATAAATGCACACATAAGTCTGCTGATCAGATTTGTTCAATTCATGGGAATCAATATACAGTACATATAGGATATTTGCAATGGGTGCCACACATACATCTATGGAGCAGAGATCTCCAATGTTCCATAAGAAACATGATCAATTAAAGAAGATGAGAGAAGAAAAGAATGTAGGAAGGAAGAAGATGAAGGAAGGAAGAACATATGAAAGTATGACAGGAAGACGGAAGTAAGGAAGGCAGGAAGAGTAAAAAAGGAAGAAGAAAAAAAAGGAGGGAATGAAGGTAAGTGGGGAAGATGGAGGGGGCAAGGCAAGGAGGGTGGTGTGGGATGGAATGGAAGAAAAGAGGACATGAATGAAAAACGGAACACAGTTTGGAAAGAGCATAGGAAGGAGGGATGATTGCGAGAGAAGAAAGATGGAAAAGAAGCAACAAAGGCAGGTGATGAGAAAAGTGAGCAATGGAAAAAACGAGGAGAGGAAAGGAAAGGAAGAAGGCGAAAGAATGAAGGAAGTTAAAAAGGAAGGAAGAAGGAAGTAAAGGACTGAGGAAAGAACATATGAAAGCATGATGGAAAGAAGGATGTAAGGAAGGTAAAGAGGGTGAAGGAAGGTAAAGAGGGTGAAGGAAGGACGGAAGAACGTTTGGAAGCGGAGTATGAAGGATAAAGAAAAGAAAGTATAGAGTGTATTTCAAGATGAAACAGAAGAAAAGACAAAGCTAGGGCTCATGCACACGACTGTATGTATTTTTCGTTATGCAAAAAATCCGGATGACGTCTGTCTGCATTCCGTATTTTGTGAAACAGGACAGCTGGCCCCAAATAGAACATTCCTATCCTTGTCCGTAATGTGAACAATAATAGGACATGTTCTATTATTTAGCGGAACGGACATACGGAAATAGAATGTACACGGAGTAACTTCCGTTTTTTTTTTTTGTGGACCAATTGAAATGAACGGTTCTGCATACGGTCCACAAAAAAAAGGACACGGAAAGAAAATATGTTTGTGTGCAAGAGCCCTTAATGAAAGAGGGAGCAAAGTTTGGAAGGAGAAAAGGAAGGAGGGTCTGTAGCGAGGGAAGAAAGCAGGTAAATCAGGTGGTGAGGAAAGGGAGTAATGGAAGGTAATGCGGGAGGAAGGGATTGAAGGAGGGAAGAAAATCTAGAAGGATGATGGGGAAAAGGAAGGGAGAAAGAGAAAGAAAGGAGGAGGAAGATGCGGAGCAAGGAAAAGATTGGAGGGAACAAAATAACTTAGAGCTACTAAAATAACTACTGTACAACTGATCTAGAAACACACAGTCTTCTATTGTTGCTCCCCATAATACTAGCTATATGTCATTGTGCTGAGCTTTTTTTGCCATCAGCAGCACAATCTCCAGGCGTTGCATTGTTAAATCACTCGTTTCTTCACTTGATACAAGGAAACAGCAATAAGCGCAAAAATATATAAAGAAAAATCACAATTACAAAATCATCAAAGAAGTAACATGATAGATAGCAGGAAAAATGTAATATTTAAGAACGTTCAAGAAGCAAACTAATAAGGAGACATCAGTCTTGCCGCTGCATGACTGTCGGTGAATTGCCAGAACCTTGCACACATGGGGTTAAACGCAGCGCTCTGTGTGCCTGATTACTGGGGCAGCAAATTGCTCTGAGTAAGAAATTAAAAGGAACGTCTTTAATCCACATAATACAAGCCGATCCCTTCTCTGACAAAATTAATTTACTTAAAATATTCCATCTGCCCAATGCTTAGTAAATAAAAAATTAATTAGTGAAAAAAAAAATCTGCAATGAGTAAAGAAAGGTAATTCGTAGGTGAACGCGCCCGGCGTTGAGATCTGCTTGCACAGAGATTGGATACTGCCATGTTTCAGGCTTACGACGCCAGTACTCCCATCGGTGCTTCCAGGTCACGGACATTACATATTAATGCAGCCTGATATTATTATTATAATTTATTTATGAACCACAAACATCTTCTGCGCAGCAACAAAATTGGATTATTAAACAAAATGACAAACAGGAAAAGCTGAGTTACTGGCAGAGTCAGTGGGAGGGGGGACATGAGCGACAAGGACATTCCAGATTGAGGGGCTTAACAAAAACAGAAGAACAATATAAAATGCCTCAAAAGAGTAAACACAATATCTACAGTGCATTCACATTTTGTTATGTTGCAACCTTGTGCGAAACAAATTTTACATTTTTCGCCATCATTCTGCACTCAATCCCCCATAATGAGAAATTGAAAACAGAACGTTCCAAATATTTGCTAATTTATTGAAAAGGAGAAACTAAAATCTTGCATTGACATAAGTACTCAGACCCTTTACTCAGGATATTTGCGTCCAGCCCCTTTACTCAGGACTTAGTTGAAGCACCTTTGGCAATGATTACCTCCAGTCTTCTTGGGTATGATGCCAGAAGGTTTTCTCACCTGGATTTGGCGATTTTTATGCCATTCTTCTCAGAAGATCCTCTCAAGCTCTGTCAGGTTGGATGGAGGTTGACGGTGGACAGCGATTTTTAGGTCTTTCCAGAGATGTTCCATCGGGTTCAAGTCAGGGCTCTGGGTTCGAGTCTGGCCACTCAAGGACATTCACAGAGTTGTCTCTAAGCCGCTCCTGTGTTATCTTGGCTGTGTGCTTAGGGTCACTGTCTTGTTGGAAGGTGAACCTTCGGCCAAGTCTGAGGTCCAGAGCTCTCTGGTACAGGTTTTCAATAAGAACATCTCTGTACTTTGCTCCATTCAGCTTTCCCTCAATCCTGACTAGTCTCCTTGTCCTCCCAGCATGATTCTGCCATCACCATGCTTCACTGTAGGGATGGTATTGGGCAGGTAATGAGCAGTACCTGGTTTCCTACAGACAGGACGCTTAGAATTAAGGCCAAAAAGATCAATCTTGGTTTCATCCGACCAGTGAATCTCACATTCTGAGTCCTTTAGGTGCCTTTTTGCAAACCCCAGGCGCAGGGGCGTAGCTAGAAATGACTGGGCCCCACAGCAAATTTTTGTATGGGCCCCCCCCCCCGCCTCTTGTGTAAACCCCAATCCTTTGGCAAGTCATGAGAATATATATATAAAGGAAAAAGAAGCACTCCGTGGATACGTGGAAAAAATTTATCCCTTTATTCCATACTGTGCACAGTATGGAATAAAGGGATCCATTTTTTCCACGTATCCACGGAGTGCTGCCTTTTCCTTCATCTAAAAATTTGCTGATCCCGATCCAGGGACGACAGAAATTGCACCCAATTTCCCGGTATTTGAGTGCTGCTACCTGCGCCTTTTTTATATATATATATATATGTACACACACACACAGTATATATGTATATATATATATATAGCCCATAGCCACTGCCTGCCAATTGCTGGGCCCCATCCTTCCCCCTACTGTATATTGTATGGCATGGTGCAAGGATTACTGTATACTGTACATAAAATGTATGGAGGCTACACCATGCCGGACAATATAACCCCTGCGCCATGCTGTACAATATACAGTATAACCCCTACACAGTGTAGCGGACTAGCGGTATACTGTATATTGTGTGGCACAGTGTAGGCTATATGTGTATACCATAAACATACTCCACATGAAAACTTACAATTACTTGGCTTTGACCTTGGGGATCTCAGACACGACTTCGGCTGGGGGGCTAGGTCTAAGAACACGCCGTCCACTGGGCAGTATGGTTTTTTCGTTCTTCCTCTTCAGACTCTGTACATGAGGTAACAAGGGGTAATATAACTAAGTAGTATCAGGGTACATTATTATACAGGGGTAATATAACTCAGGAGGCCTATCAGATATTATACAGGGGTAATATAACAGTTATATTACCCCCTGAATAATGTCCCGATAGCCCTCCTCAGTAATATTACCCCTGTATAATAATGTACCCTGATACCATTAGTTACATTACCCCTCCCTGCATAATTTACCCAGATACCCCTCAGTTATATTATATAACTGAGTGGTATCAGTTATACAGGGGTAATATAACTGAGGAGGGGTATCAGGGCACATTATACAGAGGTAATATAACTGTTATATTACCCCTGTATAATATCTGATAGACCTCCTGAGTTATATTACCCCTGTATAATAATGTACCCTGATACCACTTAGTTTTATTACCCCGCTGGGGTAATATAACTAAGGGGCATCAGGGTACATTATTATACAGGGGTAATATAACTCAGGAGGCCTATCAGGGGACATTATACCCCCTGATAGCGCTCCTCAGTTATATTACCCCTGCATAACTGATACCACTCAGTTATATAATATAACTGAGGGGTATCAGGGTAAATTATAACTGAGGGTACATTACAGGGGTATAACTGAGGAGGGGCTGGGATAGCATTGTGGCAGGCCAGGTAGGATATAGGGTACATACTTTTTTTTTTTTTTTAGAACTTACTCAGTCAGCACAGCTTGGGGCCAGGGCAGAGTTCCTGGGAGTGGTTGGTGCTGTGGTATAGCAGACACAGTCTTCCGCATTTGGGGCTGGCCTGGGCACAGTCAGTGACTTCTGTCACTGTGTTCTGTTCTTCAGCACTGCAGGCAGTTGCTCACGCAGGCAGGCACGCAGCGTGACATGATGACGTCACCTCTGCTGCACTCCCAGCCTGCGGCACGGCAGCGAATCGGAGGGGGAGGGGGGGATTGTATGGCAAGCTCCAGCACCCCCCTTGTGACAGGCGGACACCCGCCCCCCCTCTAGTCCAAGAAACGGCCCTGTCGTCAGTGGTGGAAGGGCCTGACTCAGGCCCGCCCACCACAGAGCCAGAGGCGCCGGAGGCTGCAGGCAGCAATGTAAGCCTAAGCAGCGGGGCGGGGCAAACTGTGAAGGGGCGGTAGGGAGGGGGGGCCCGGCACAGCAGACAGACAGCACAGCTGACTGAGTCTGAGACAGTGCGAGTCTCAGTCAGCAATTGGCGCAGCAGCAGATTACCGGGGAAGTAGAGGGGAGAGAGGACACGCGCTGCCTGGTGCCGGGCCCCTTGTCAGCCCGGGCCCCGAAGCAGCCGCTTCCCCTGCTTCCCCGGTAGTTACGCCCTTGCCAGGCGGCTTTAATATGTCTTACTTAGGAGTGGCTTCTTTTTGGCCAGTCTGCCATAAAAGCCAGATTGGTGAAGTACTGCAGTGATGGTTAACCTTCTAGAATATTCACCCATCTGCACAGAGGATCTTTAGAGGTCAACCAGAGAGATCATTGGTCTTTTGATCACCTCTCTTACCAAGGCCCTTCTCCTCCGATTACTTGGCCAGCTCTAGCAAGAGTCCGAGTTGTTCCAAACTTCTTCCATTTAATAATTATAGAGGTCACTGTGCTCTGGGGAACCTGCAGTGCAGTAGAGATGTCCCCTTCTACACATCTGTGCCTCCACACAATCCTCTCTCTGAGCTCTACAGGCAAGTTTTTTCTTCCTAATGGCTCGATTTTGGCTCCAATATGCATTGTCAGCTGTGAGATCTAATATAGACAGGGCTGTGTCTTTCCAAATCTTGTCCAATCAACTGAATTTACCACAGGTGACTCCAATCTAGTTGTAGAAACATCTCAAGATGATCAAGAGAAATGGGAGAGTGCTAACCTTCAAGTGTCATAGCAAAGGATCTGAATAGGTATGACTATGCAAAATTTTAGCATTTTGCATTTTTAAAACATTCTCTTTTCACTTTGTCATTATGGGTATTGAGTGCAAAATGATGGGGAATACTTGGATTTGTTTTATTTTAGCACAAGGCGGTAACATAAAATGTAAAAAAAAAGTAAAAGGGTCTGAAGACTTTCCGAATGCATTGTATTTATATCATATCAATTTTATTTTATTTATTGTACTCACTTGTTTAGCGCTGACATATTCCACATCTCTTTACAGACATTATAATTGCTCTGTCTCCAATGGGGCTCACAAGTTAAGGTCGCTATCACTATGTCTTTGCAATATTGTAATTTAAGCGGTATTATCTATGAGACCAGCAACACCTTACCCCGGCCATTGCTACTTGTATCATTTTCCTTAGTGAGACTGCAATAAATGAATCATCTCCATCCTATGATGTAAGAGAAGACTTATGTATTCTATGCTATAGGATTGGGGGGGGGGGGGGGGTCAACCGTTGAATTTGACACGAGCTTCTCGTCACCCTTCCCTTTGGGCACGTGTTGTGTAATGAACGAGCCATGCACTTAATGAGTGTGACTAATGCACAGTGTACCTAATAAACTGTTAGCACGTCTACAAGACCCTGGTGACGGTGGTGGCCCAGCAGGCAGAGAGAACATTAAGTCATCTGATATACATAATGTGTCCCAGTAACTGTAATCAGATCTTGCTTAAATAAACCCCCTACCTGCGAGACATTTCCAGACACTTAAACACGTCTTCTTAAATATCTTTCTTAAACTAAACACTGAGTCACCGGCTTTTCCTAACACCGCCATTAAATGCAACACTAATGTTTAGAGTGTGGGAACCTTCCAACATTGAGAACTCTTTCAATTAAGGTAGCCATAAAATGGTCTAATAAAACTTAAAGCGGTTATCTTATGAAGACAACCTCTATGCATATCCACATTAGTGTGTATGTACATCACAGACAGACGTCTCTAGCTCTGGATCACCCTGTATGAGCCAAAACGAAGACCAACTGGCATTTCCCTGCTGCCTCTTCTTCTCCTGTTTACTAACATTGTCCGGGCAGTTAAACCTGATATCTGGTCAGTTGAGCGTCTTGCACAGACTGGTTAATTTAGAGAGGAGATTGATTGACTTTCCTTTAAATGTTCCTGTTTTAAGCTGTTATGTTGCTGAGTATAGCGAAAGCACTGTGCATTTATATCCAGTTTCCTTGAATTCCTAGTATCCTGTTCTAATCTATTTGTGTCTGAGTAGTTTGAGATCTGTAGTCCTTCTATCTTTCATTGCTGCCAGCACGGAGATTGTTATTGTTATTTTTTTGTCATTTTAGCTGTCTTGTTGGGTTCACTTTCCAGATCAGGGACAGTTTTTGTTGATGTTTTTATTTCTGTTTAATGCTATTCATCAGCTCTCAACCTGTACACCATCACCATCCAATGACAGCTTACCATCTCCTTCATCTGCTTACCATCATTATTCAGTTCCTTTCACCTATTTCACTTTACTTCTGGGGCTTGTTGCCCGCCAGTCTCGATACACTTATCATAACGTTATTCTTGCAACCATCCAGTTGTTATAAAATTCTACTGTACTATAAGTCCAGGAAATATCTGAAAACCAGGCGACGCCATTATTTCCCAGAAAAGGCGACATCATTGTTAGGGCTCTTTCACATGAACACAAGTTCAGTCAGTTTTGTCTGCGATAGTTTTCAGTGTTTCAGTTTTATCAGTGCGGGTGAAATCAGTTTTGGGTGTGTTTTTCACGCAAGTGGAGAAAAAAACTGAAGAATAACACCCTCCTAGCAACCATCAGTGAAAAACGCATTGCATCCGTCTGCAATGCTTTTTTTTATGCAAGCCCCATTCACTTCTATGGAAGCAGAGCTGCGCGAAAAACGAATATAGAACAACAGGATTCAGGACGGAAAACTCACTAGTGTGAAAGAGGCCTCACAGAGCGGTTACCGTTCTGGCAGACTGGTGCTGTCCTTAGATTACACAGATGGCCATACATTTCGATGGTCGTCATATAATAACTACAAAGGAAATGCCTTGGAGGGTGGAACTACGAGCAGGAGTTTGGAGAATTGGATAATCGTTCTGTCAACTCAATGTTGAAAGAGGTTGCCTCAGATGAATTTTCGGAGACTGTCCAATGCTCCACACCCCTGCCAATCAGCTGGGTGGCCTCACTTCATTCCCTAGGCTATGCCTGGTGCTGCAGCTAACGAGTTAATGGTAATAAATTGTAGTAGGCACAGTCCACAAATTAAACTATAAATTTCAATTTTGGGGACGCTCGCCAGCCATAAAGTCCACAAATGCCAAATGCATGTTATTTCGCCTGTGCAAACAATGAAGTGGACCTTTCACTTGCCTGACCGGCGGGACTGCTGCAGATCAGAAAGTGATGGCCAACAATATTACAGTACTACTCTTAAAAAAAGGTCTCCCACCCCACCTCAGTGCTGTACAATTTATTAATAGGATAAGTAAAAATATAGCTCACAGGGGTTTGAATGCTGGAACGATTACTGATCTCAAGAACGAGCTGGTCTTAGTCTTGTTCACAATCATAGTAAAGACAATGGCCTCTCTCCATTGATACTGGTGGGTGTCACAATGGTTGGATCCATCATGTTCTGACCTGACCACACAACATACAGAAGGAAAAACGTATATAAAACTGGGTCGCCATAATGAAGTGTGCCTTACGCTATGAACTCACTGATCTCTCTCTATCAGCCAAAAGTGCAAACAGGGCTTAAGATGGCTTCCTTTCTTGAAAGAATAATGTCAAGTTATTTGTACTAGATTTCTGAAGATACCAGATTTAGAGTTGAGAAGGAATATTTTCCCTAATTTCGGGAAATTGTTGATCACCTTATAGGGGTTTTTGAGTCTTCCTGAAGATTAACACGGTAGGATTATAGGTTGGACGTGAATACTTTAGGAGGAGAGCTGATTTGCATATTTTTCAACAAGAAGCATTGCCTGGATCTCTGCTGGAAGAACAAGTACCTTCAAGGAGCTGTGTCAAAGGCATGTCAGCTAACCAGCACAGTGCTCTGTACCGACAAGAAGCAAGAACGTTGTTTACAGTCATGTTTCACGGCTATTTAATGGGTTGGACATTCAATTAGAGAATGGCAACCTACAGGTATCCCTAGAGAGACAGATCTTGTCAACCAAATAAGAGGTGGTGATCACTGCATTTCATCTTGGATGGTGTAAGGTAATTTCAGAGGTAGGAATTCCAAATGACCTCAAAGGCCCCTGGATTATTAGAGCAATGGCACCAAAAATAGATGGAATAAAACTATCTACCTGTACCATCCTGCTGCTTATACTAGACAACTATTCCACCAAGTTTTATGTATGCAGTAAAAACAGGTGTGCCTCTAGGTGGGTTGAACAGTAGAGCAACTCATTCTACTTCGAAGGGTCTACTTGGTGACAACGTATTTAATATGTACATACAATTATTTAGGGTTGATCTGAAGATAAAGAAAAGTCATAGTTTTGGATGAGATAACAATATAGCAAAAATGTGTTGCCACATGCCCCAGCCAGGAAAGGTCTTCCAATGAGAAGAAGTTGGTGACAACCCCTTTGGATTGGACTCCTCAAAACAAGAGGTTGAAAAACATACAGATGTAGCAGTTCTAAACCTGAGTGTCATATCACGTCTCACCATGATATCATGGCACAAAAAACATAGAAAAAGTCAATTACTGTAAGGGTAGGTTCTCATTTCATTTAACTGCTCCCGCAGAATGTTCTGGCAGAGAACAGCCCGGCAAAGTTTACGAAACCCAGCCGAAACTCATGCCGGAAACCGGATGGATCCCTGCAAAATCCCATCAAAATGAAGTGAACAGCAGTATTCATCTATGCCATATCCAGTAAACTCCGGCAGGATGTTCTCTGCCAGATCAGTTAAACGAAGGTCTGAACCTACCCTAACAATTTATGCCATTCTTTAGTGGAATTGTTTTTGGAATCCTTCATGTACTGCTTCATTTTTTGAACCTTTCCTATTCCAGTATATGGAGATAGACCTAACAGCCACGAGCAGTTAAGACAATTAGATGATAATATACTTAACTGAGGAGCCTCTCAATGCTCCATTTTATGCACCCATGGGAAAAAATAAGCCCAAAAATTATTTGGATTAATAAAAGTCAGAGCAGCAAGCACATGTTCAGTTCCCTCAACTGCTGGCAAAATCACACCCAAGATAATATGCAATTTATTAGATATCCGAGTACCATTCCCATTTACACTCTACTGTATTTGGGCCCCATTAGGTGGTGATGAGAAATCAATAACTACATAGAGTGAGAAGTCTGGGACTGTTTGAGATGAGCGTGCTGCACTGATTAGCTCATAATACTGAAGGATTATCGTCTTTGACAACGATTTTCTTACATGATCCGGGAATGAGAAAATGAAATGTTTGTTTAGTAGAACAGGGCTGCTCTGACCCAAGACCCATGGGAATAATTAGGAACATGTGGCTGCTGTAAGATCTTGCTTTAACCAACCAATGAATATTTGCACCAAGTTTTCCTTTATCGAGCTCTGGTATTTGCAGTTTCAAAACCTCAGGAGGCACATATACCAAGGCTTGGAGGTTCAATGGAGAATGTTGGAGTGACTATATTGAATGGAGGGTAAGATTTGCACCCAACAGAGAAGAAAAAAGAGCAAGGGGCCCATCAGTACCAACTGAAATAAGCCAAAGCCTAGCTTTGCCCCATCTTCTGAACCCCAGTCATCAAGGCATAGTCTAATTATATTACATGATACAATCACACAACATAACTACATTATTTTTTTTCTCCAAAAAAACTACTTTGGAGGGGGTTTCAAAAACAGCACCGATAAGGAGTTTCTTCAATGTTGAAATTACTTTTATGATAATTCTTTGTTACTGATAACAATCCAGATGTTTCTTTTTATACCCAAGGTTATCTATAGAAGAAGCAACCGCACTGGTCTGCCACGGTATCGGTAGCGATCATCTGTATGTAGGTCAGTAACCGGTCATTAACCATATCCGTCCTGGCAGGCCGTTGAAAGGCATCAACAGCACGCCTGAGAGGACGCCATGACACACAAGGCACAATGGCTTTTTTTAGTAACTGTGTTATTTTGGGACACAGCGCAGAGCTGTTGGCGAGGAACAGAAAATGCCTGGGAGAGACAGAGGCGAGATGAAAGGCTGATGCGGTCACTCAGAAAATCGCACGTTGAAGTCAACGGCAGCAGCCATCAGAAATTATATCCAGCTGCACATGGAAAGAAAAGGGTTATATCCAAACAGGTGGAAAAATCCAACCGCCGTGTATTAACCCATCACAGGCAGGGAAGCGTCACCTCTCTTATGTATTACATTGTCAGGGGTTTTACGGTACTTAGATAATGCTATCCTCAGGATATGTCAACAATATCAGATTGGTGGGAGTCCAACACAAGGAAATACCACCAATCAGCTGCTTCTGGCACCCCTGATGCCGCTAACTATAGAGTGAATGGAGCTGATAGAAGAAGGTTCTGTCCATTGTGTACCGGCTGTGCCGGGGTACTAGTGAATGGGAGTAAGCTGAAGTACGCTAGTGCCAGAAACTACATAGTGGATGGATCCTTCTGCATTTTGGGTGGGTGAATGGATAGATAAATGGATGGATAGATGCATGGATGGACGATCTGGAAAGAGATTCATTGAAAGTTCCGTACTGGGGCAATGAATCACCCAACAATGGACCATGTGTCTCATTTAGGTCTGTGGTGGGGTCACTGGAAGCAAAGTTTCCCTTCTCAGAATCTTAAAAGCTAGTTGTAGGTCTTCCAAGGCTCTGGTAAAAAAAAAAAAAAAACACCAGATAATAGCTGTAAAAAAAAGAATATATTCCATAACGTCATACAAGACAACTGGCCAAGTCAACAAGATTGTTAGTTAACTGGTTGTATCGAAGGAAGAACAAACATGGAGGTCAATGCACCACCATATCTTGAGGACTTGGCTATTTTTGAAAAACATTTCCCCTTAACCTGTCCCTAAGAAAAAACAGACAATGCAACAGCAGTCTGCAAACACAAATAAAGTACAATAAGGCCATAATTATAGAAAATATTTTGATGGTTATGCTATGCTTATTTTGCAAATTTGAGATTCTTGGCAAATACATTTTGTACAAAATTATTTGGGCCCATCTGCCAAACGTCAAGGCGATCTCTGTAAGACGGGAACCTAACACTAAATTCTACCTGTTATGTGCCATAATGGTCACCATAGAATTCAGGGAGTGCAGGCTCCACATGCATGCTGGGTCCACTCTGCGATTTACCATTTTTGGTGCCATAACGGCCTCCATTAAATCCAGGGATGCAGATACCAACATGCATGCTAAATCTGTCCCTAGAAAAAGGTTAAGACAAGAGGTCTTGAATCCTTCTGAAAGAGAAGAAGGTCTCCTTTGACAGCGGCCAGGGGGTCATTATTCTAATTACTTCTGTGTTGTGCCATCAGATCGAGAGTTAAGAGCTCTGGACAATGACAACTGTTACAATATGGGAGCATGAAAGACTGAAGATAGATTCTTATGGTCCAATAGTTATGAAGGTCCTCAGGGTAAATTTCTGCAGAAGGTGGGAAAAAATGCAGTGTGAGAATCACAGGACACTAAAGGCAGAATCAGCCGTTCATTGTGATGCCAGTCAACACATCAGTTCTTATTATGTCTTAAGAATGAAAGAAGTATTTTTCATTTGAAATTTTTAAAACATTTCCTCAGTTTAAAGGGAGTCTGTCAATTGGAAAATCAGTGTTAGATCAGGCAGTGTCTTGTAGGTTTAGCTCAGCTGAATGTAAGGATACCTTTCACTTAGCGATCCATTGCTTCATTCCGGAGAAAAAAGTACTGTTCACCCATATGCAAATGAGCCGTTAAGTGCACTAAAGGTGGGTCGAAGCCACTCTGTGCACCCGTGATTCTCCTGCTTCCTCTGCCAGCCCCTATCTCGCCATCTCAATTGACATGGTAAAGCGAGATGAATTGCGTTATCAAAGGTGAACTGCGTTCTGGATTCCGTTACCACGGACCATAACGCAATTCTATAATGCAATGCCTTTAGAGGCATTCCGTTATTCATTCCGTCATAATAGAAGTCTATGGGCTCCATAACGGATCCGTCACGTTTCCGTTATGCAGGGGAGTCCTCTCCTGCATAACGGAAACAGGACAGATCCGTTTTGCAGCCCATAGACTTCTATTATTACGGAATGAATAACGGAATGCCTCTAAAGGCAGTCTGTTATAGAATTGCGTTACGGTCCATGGTAACGGAATCCATAATGCAATTCGCCTTTTACCAGTAAACGAAGCGTGAATGAATTTCATAACCGGAAATTCGCTCATCTCTAATAAATACCATACAGCAGGAATGCTCAACCTGCAGCCCTCCAGCTGTTACAAAACTACAACTCCCAGCATGCCTGGACAGCCTACAGCTATTAGGGTATGCTGGGATTTGTGGTTGAGTAGGCTAAGTATGCTGGTTGAGCATCCCTGCCATACAGTATTGTGCCCAATCAAACACAGTCCAAATAAAATTTCCAAACAGTTGCCTAAAGCCATCACCACCATACACTGCACAAAAATGATGGCATACAGTGGCTCAGTAGCAGTGTCACAGAAAGCCTAAATATATATTGCAACAGAGTGCAGTAATACTATTTACATACAGCGACAACATAAAATAAATAGTGGTATGCAATGTCAAAATAATACTGCCACATACTTGCTATTTATGATACGTGGTGGTCAGAAGTCTCAGACTACCTTCAATAGGTCAAGAGCCCCTAATGCCGGCCCACGCAGAGCCTCTCTGCTCTTGCTAATAGAAAGTATTCCCAAGTCCAACAGAAAGAAACTCCGGCTATTACCATCATACGGCTTAGAAAAAACAGGGTTGCGTAAAAGTGAACAACCCAGTAAATATTGCAACACAGTGCACTAATAATATGTACATACAGGGACATAAAAAAAGACTAGTGGTATGTTATATAAAAAAAATACTGCTACATAGTTACTATTTTTGATACGTGGTGGTCAGAAGTCTTGGTTTACCTATGGACCACCTTCAATAGGTCGAGTACCCTAAATGCCGGCCTATGCAGAGCCTCTCTGCTCTTGCTAATAGAAAGAAGTCCCAAGTCCAACAGAAAGAAACAGTGAACATTACCGTCATATGACCATATGGCTTATAAAAAAAAAGGGTTGTGTAAAAGCCAACAACCCAATAAATATTGCAACAAACGGTGCACTAAAAATAAGCACATACAATGACCATCTAAAAAAAAAATGTGGCATGTAAAGTAAAAGTTACTATTTTTAAGTATAGTTACTATTTACGATGGTGCTCAGAAGTATAGGTTTACCTATGGACCACCTTCAACAGGTTAACTACCCCAAATGCCGGCCCACGCAGAGCATCTCTGCTCCGGCTAACAGAAAGACGTCCAAAGTCCAACAGAAAGGAATCACAGCTTTTACCGTCATATGGATTTTCAAGAAGGGTTGTTTAAAGGCAGAAAAGCACTCGGTCTTAAACCTCTCTTAACATAGCAGGGTCCATATGACTTTCCAGCCAATTATGGAATGTCGGGTGACCTCACCGATCATACAGAAGCAATAGTCCCTTTCATCTTCTACAAACGTTCAGCTCTCCTGGAAGTCTAACAAACCGGCAATACATATTAGACAGTTCACACAAGAGTCCTCTGATGATAGGGACTGGTAGCGGGAGTCACGCAGGCCTGTCAGGATTATGCAAAGCACTCCATTCAATATGATATGAAAATCAGAGCCGCTTTCTCTTTCTTCCTCGATTTCACCGGCTCTTCCCCATTGCACTCAGCCCACTTAGAACAGAGCGCTGACACTGATTTATCAAGTCAAGATGTCCGCGTATCAGCCAGAGCTTGTCAATGAACATAACGCGGCGTATGATCTGGGATCAGTCTCTCCGGGGGATCACGTCCTTTACTAGAACAAAGTGATTGCACTCAAAAAGTTAAACAGGGAAAAGGCCAAAAGTTTTCTCCTGACATTCGTAAAAAGAAGTGATCCCATCATTAGAGCCAAGATGAAGTCCATCAGCAGCGTACAGCCGGCCGGAGACTGACATTCACCTTGTGAGAGAACCTGGAAGTCAAGGCTGCAAAATGTACAATAAATACAGGGGGAACTCATATAATGATGCACTTCTAGAGGGGTCACGGCTCATAAGGGGTAACTCCGGCCAAAATTCATAATTACTATAAATGACCTTCTACTCTGGTCGCTCACATAAAGGTTTCTAATGTGTTCTGTGCACTACAGGAGATAAACACACGTCCCCTATCAGACATCACATCCTGCTCTACCGCCCCCTGCATGCACTCTGCACACGATAAAGGTAACGCTCAGAGCTCTCCTCTACTAACGCATTTACACCAGTGGAGCAAATTATCAGCAAGGAAGCAGAGAACTCCCCATATAACCCGTTATACAGTTGTTACATTTCGAATGATAAGGGACAATATTATAGTATACTCTTCATATAGGGGGCAGTATTATCGTAGATATATTCTTGTACATAGGGGCAGTATTATAGTAGTTATATTCTTGTACATAGGGTAGTATTATAGTAGTTATATTCTTGTACATAGGAGACAGTATTATAGTAGTTATATTCCTGTACATAGGGGCAGTATTATAGTAGTTATATTCTTGTACATAGGAGGCAGTATTATAGTAGTTATATTCTTGTACATAGGAGGCAGTATTATAGTAGTTATATTCTTGTACATAGGAGCAGTATTATAGTAGTTATATTCTTGTACATAGGAGACAGTATTATAGTAGTTATATTCTTGTACATAGGAGCAGTATTATAGTAGTTATATTCTTGTACACAGAAGGCAGTATTATAGTAGTTATATTCTTGTACATAGGAGGCAGTATTATAGTAGTTATATTCTTGTACATAGGAGGCAGTATTATAGTAGTTATATTCTTGTACATAGGAGGCAGTATTATAGTAGTTATAGTCTTGTACATAGGAGGCAGTAATATAGTAGTTATATTCTTGTATATAGGAGCAGTATTATAGTAGTTATATTCTTGTACATAGACAGTATTATAGTAGTTATATTCTTGTACATAGGAGGCAGTATTATAGTAGTAATATTCTTGTACATAGGAGCAGTATTATAGTAGTTATATTCTTGTACATAGGAGGCAGTATTATAGTAGTTATATTCTTGTACATAGGAGGCAGTATTATAGTAGTTATATTCTTGTACATAGGAGGCAGTATTATAGTAGTTATATTTTTGTACATAGGAACAGTATTATAGTAGTTATATTCTTGTATATAGGAGCAGTATTATAGTAGTTATATTCTTGTACATAGACAGTATTATAGTAGTTATATTCTTGTACATAGGAGGCAGTATTATAGTAGTAATATTCTTGTACATAGGAGCAGTATTATAGTAGTTATATTCTTGTACATAGGGGGCAGTATTATAGTAGTTATATTCTTGTACATAGACAGTATTATAGTAGTTATATTCTTGTACATAGGAGGCAGTATTATAGTAGTTATATTTTTGTACATAGGAGGCAGTATTATAGTAGTAATATTCTTGTACATAGGAGGCAGTATTATAGTAGTTATATTCTTGTACATAGGAGCAGTATTATAGTAGATATATTCTTGTACATAAGAGCAGTATTATAGTAGATATATTCTTGTACATAGGAGGCAGTATTATAGTAGTAATATTCTTGTACATAAGAGCAGTATTATAGTAGTTATATTCTTGTACATAGGGGGCAGTATTATAGTAGTTATATTCTTGTACATAGGAGCAGTATTATTGTAGTTATCACTTTTGTGAAATGTACGCAGAGTAGTTGTCATTCGTCTTCCCTTATTCCTCCTGGTTCCTCATACTAAGCATATTTCTCAGCAGGGGTCGGCCCTGGGCTCAGGCCTGGTGAGGCATGATGTGAGTGATATGTTTTTACACCAAATATCTTAAGGAGAGGTGACCATTGAAGCATTAGTGGATTCATATTCAAAGCATGCTGGGCTTACAAAACTGTAACCTCAATGCAGCCAGAGATTACCTGTTGTGTGATATGTGGCATCCATGACTATGTGAATATATTGTCCCTGTGCAAGCCAAGCATCCAAAGCCGAGCTGTACAAGTGCATTCCAATGACTTCATTGCATAAGACTCGGATGCTTCTCAATGGTGCACGGGTTTCTATTTAAAATCCAAAGCCTGACAGGACTTTGACTAAATCTCCCCATGTGTCACTTTCCCCTCGCTGTGGTGACATGGCCTGAGGTGATCAGGACCTCAGTAACTTTCAAAGGCAAACATGACGCAAATTCCCAATGCCAGCATTACTGCGGGGGAGTTCACGTGAGGTGGAGATCATTCCCAACCTAATACAATGTTAAATCCTCTCTATAGTGTCATTATCAGAGAGGAACAAACTCCAAGAGTGTAAAGCTGCCCCTGACAAAGTACCACACCATGAGGGTGCAATGTTCTTCAAGAGCTTAGACAAATTAATCAAAAAAATACATAAAAATTACTTTGTAGAAAGCTAGAGTTTCCAAGATCAACCATCGTCTGGTCCATTGATTGCCCCCACTGTGTCATATCTGCAAATGGTGAGATCTGGCACTTGGTAAGTTCTGGTCAGTGATGGTCCATTCCCACCGATCACTAGAGACAGACATTACAGAGGAGAGCGGACATATGTAGACAGGAGGCGGGGGCAATATTTCAGACATTTTCGGAGACAATATTCGCACTTTAAAGGATGTTGGACTGGTGGGATCCAAGCCATGGGACCCACACCAATCACAAGAACAGGGGCCCCTGTATCCCTCGTTTGAATGGAGTAATGGTTGAGCATGCCCACGACTGCTCATGAACGGAGCAGCACTGTGCATGCTCAACCTGCTGATTCCTTCATATGGGGGCATGTGGACCCCATTTTTATCATTGGTGGTGGGACTCTCACCAGTCTAACACTGCATAGGGGAGAGCTTGTTCCAACCTGCATATTCCCTTAAGTCTATCTTTTCATCTCCTAACCTTTTACGTACATACATTGCTAACATGAACCATCGTCCATCATCCAATATCTGACCCTATTTTACATTTTCATCAACCGCATTGACATCACAAGGTCAGAAGAGAAGCGTCATTGATCTGGACCTTGATGAGGAGAACAATGGGTATATATTGAAGGGTCAATAACCAGGAGCTGAACTCCTAGGATGCTGCAGAATTTGTTGTTGTCCATGTCTAAGCAGTAATTGAGGAATCCCAATAACCTGTTAGTGAGAGCTCAGCGGAATTTGCTTTGTATAAATATTCATAGAGTATAACGCAGCTTCATCCATGTGCTGAGCGCGGCAGAACGGTCAAGAAAAAGTCGAAACTGAATTGAATTTTGCGAGCCATACACTTAAATACAAGGGATGCATGGCTGGCACTGGAGAGGCAGGTAAGGTGCGTGACTAACACTATGTGACAACCAACACTCAATCAGTAATATTCCATAAGGTATTCTTCCTTGGACATTATAAGGTGGTACTGAGTATTGCAGTGGTCTATGCAATGAAACAGGCAAAGTGATCATCGACTGTGAAGACCACTAGTGCTAAGATGAGACCATGGTGTCCATAGTGATTGGGTATGGACACGAGGTGGAGAAATGTCAAAACGTCAGCATAGACTACAGAATAAAGGGTGCGGGAGATTTCCACCACATATAGACCCCATTCACTCTAAGGAGGCCTAAAGAGTCTTCTTCTGGCCTCTGTCCAGTCAGTATCCATGAAGTGGACCATTTTTTACTGTTACTGCATTTCTTATACCTATACGTTTAAGGTTTCAACTGAAGAAACATTAGGCTGGGTACTGCATAACCCAGTCTAAAAAGAGCCTAATAGGAGAAGATACATTTTCTCAAAGCCTTTGTTCATCCCATTCTCCTCCCCAAATGGAGAGATGGGTGGGAAGACCCTCAGGATGGTTTTACAAATGTTTTCACCACTCATTATGTAAAGTGGGGGAGATAAACCTAGTAAGGGCTCTCCTTACTCCAGTCCATACAGTTTTTAAATAGTGTCGAGCGAACTTGTGTTTTACGTTCTGCGTCCAAAGTTCGGATTATCGAGACATCCCGTTATGGATTCCGCGAACACGGACCATAACGGAATTTGGAATCCATAACGGGATTCTTCAATAACCCAGACCCGAACTTTGGACGTAGAACTTAAAAAACAAGTTCGCTCAACACTAGTTTTTAAGTGGTTGACCCATTTCTGAAAACCTGGGGCTTTGCTTGCAATAAAGACCTCTTATATTTCCTCTTGAAGATGTTTCACAAGGTATCAAACTAGCTTTCTCAATTAAAATGGCAAGAAACGTCCAGCATTAAATACTAGCTAAATACTGATGCCCCATGCATTGCAAAAATTATGAGGCACCGGTAACAAGTCATTCTAATCGAGAAAGTAGAATTTTAGAAAAATAACATAAGTATTCAGACCCTTTAGTATGACACCTGACATTTAGCTCTGGAGCCTCCCATTTCTCTGGATTATCTTTGAGCTGTTCCTACACCTTGATTGGAGTCACCTGTGGTAAATTCAGTAAATCGGACATGACCCATCCCTTTCTATATAAGATCTCACAGCTGACAATGCATGTCAGAGCAAAAACCAAGCCGTGAGGAGAAAAGAACTGCCTGTAGAGCTCAGAGACAGGATTGTGAGGAGGCAAAGATCTGGAGAAAGGGACAAAAACATTTCGGCTGCACTGAGAATTCTGAAGGGCACAGGGGCCTCCATAATTGTTAAATGGATGAGCGAATCGACTTCGGATGAAACATAAAATTCGCATAAAATTTCGTTTCAATACTGTACTGTGCTCCGTACAGTATTAGAATGTATTGGCTCCGATGAGCTTCACATAATAACTTCATAAATTGATTTATACTGTAAAAAAACATTTCCTGAACTCAGGTTCGGTTCCAAGGTACCACTTTGAAGCAAACCCGAGTTTGGGAGATGTTTTTTTACAGTATAAATCAATTTCTGAAGTTATTACGTGAAGTCTCGCGAGACTTTGTGAAGTAATAACTTCGGCTCATCGGAACCAATACATTCTAATACTGTACAGAGCGCTCGCTCCGTACAGTATTGAAGTTTTATGCGAATCGACTTCGGACGTTTTATCCAAAGTCGATTAGCTCATCTCTAGTCGCTATGGCTGAGCTCCAAAGATCCTGTGAGCAGATGAGAGAAACTTGCAGAAGGTCAACCATCACTGCAGCACTCCCCCAATCTGGAGTTTATGTACAAAAAGCACTTAAAGGACTCTCAGACTGTGAGAAACAAGATTCTCTGGTCTGATGATCTTTTTTGCCCCAATTCTAAGCGGAATGTCTGGAGGAAACCGGGCACTGCCTGATACCATCCCTACAGTGAAGCACGGCAGTGGCAGCATCATGCTGTAGAGACGGGGAGACTGGTCAGGGTGGAGTGATAGCTGAACGGAGCAAAGTAGAGAGATATTCTTATTAAAAACCTAATCTAGAGCTCTGGACTTCAGACTGGGCCGAAGTCTCACCTTCCAACAAGACAATGACCCCAAGCACACGGCCAAAAGAACACAGGAGCGGCTTAGGGACAACTCTGTGAATGTCCTTGAGTGGCCGAGACAGAGCCCTGACTTGAAGCCAATTAAATATCCATGGAGAGACCTGAAATTGGCTGTCCACCGACAGTCCCTATCCAACCTGAGAGCGCCAAAGGATCTCCAGAGAAGAAAGGCAGAAAATGCCCAAATCCAGGTGTGCAAACCTTGTGCCATCATCCCCAAGAAGACCGGAGGATGGAATCACTGCCAAAGGGGCTTCAACTAAGTAAGGTCTGAATACTTATGTCGATGCAAGACTTTAGTTTTTACTTTTCAATAAATTAGCAAAGATTTGGAACATTCGGTTTTCACTTTCTCATCATGGGGAACTGAGTGCAGAAAGATTGGATTTTTTATTTATTTTAGCACAAGGCTGCAACAAAAAAATGTGAAAAAGTGAAACTGTCTGAAGACTTTCCGACTGTGCTGTGCTGATATACTAATCAGTACTTACTTGGCAGATCCACCCGGACTATAAGTACCCAGATGCAGCGGTGCACCAAAGAGGCCAGCGATTGGCTGCAGCGGTCTCGTACCGTCAACGTGACATTACTTCTGCAGCTGGGTAAATAGAGTGCGGCAGAGAGAACCGGAATGATGATGCTAGATGTGCCAAGTAAGTACTGATCTTTATTGCAAGTGGACCCCCTGGGTCACCTGGTCTCCTCCTAAAACCGGACAACCCCTTTAAAAACCACAAGGTGAAAGGAGACCCCCTTGTTAGGTTTATCTCACCCATCTACCTAAACACCATGAAACTCAATTTTTAAAACCAGCCTGAGGGCAATGACACCTTCCTCTGCTACCCTGTTTGCACGGGCTTAGAGGGACAACCCCTTTAAGCCCTTGCAAATAGGATCAAGATTGCCAATGAGCCCAGACACTTCCTACTGCCACCGAAATTTTTTGTTACGATACTTTATGAGCTGTATAATAATTGCAAAATTTATCGTTGGTCTTATGTTAGAGGTCAGGTGACCTCTAACGTTTCAGTCGGTTTGTGTATACATAATTGTTTGGAGGTGTATAAACTCCCATGTAAATGTAGCCTGTTTTCCATCCACAGGCTACATTTAGGTTCACCTGGGAGGCCTGGGCCATATCAGCCAGTCTTGGGTGGGGCTCACAGCCTTCTCCCTCCTCCCATTGCAGGCATGGTTACATGCTGGAGGTAACTGAGGAGTCTGCTGCGAGTCGGCCTAAGGCTACGTTCACACGACGACAAAAGTCATAGGGCACAACTTCACTGCAACATTTGTCGCGCGACAAAAAGTCGAACTATTGTCGCGCGACAAGAAGTCGAACTATTGTCGCGCGACAATTTTTATAATGGGAGTCTATGGTGTCGCATTGCGACATGCGACATGCTGCGACTGCGACACGACAGTTGCAGAAAAACCCAACTGGGATGGATATTTTCCAACTGTCGTGTCGAGCAATTATAAAAATTGTCGCGCAACATTAATGTGACATCAATGTCGCGCTACAAATGTTGCAGTGTAGTGGTTCCCAAATTGTCGTGTGAACGTAGCCTTATACATTCCTGTAATTTTGCCCACTGGCCCCTGGTATTGCACATATGGCAAAGGTAGGTGAATGTTAGGTCCCGAGCTACTTGAGAGACCTTGGCGTGGTGCTCGGGCTTAGAGATCTGCTCCCCTGTATATATATGCACAACTGCATTTTTGGGTTGAGCACATCCTGCCTCATGCCACCTTTCAGTTGGTTTGTGAAAATCTCGTCAGCACAACTTTTTTTTTTTTTATTGCATCAATGTTTTGAACTTTCCTACACAAAACTGTGGAAATGAACCGACACGAATAGTGTCTTTGTGAACGATTTGCTGCACAAAAAGCAAAACTGTAAAAAAAAATATATATATTTTAATAATATAAATTCATAATATTAAATGATAATAAAAAAATACCAATTTACTATTTTTTTTAGACAATAAACAAATGTCACTGGAGAACAACAAAATGTAGATGTCAGCAGAAGCCCGAAAAATACATTATTAATAGAGAATTTAATGAAACTCGTGTCAGGTTGATGACCAGCGTCTTGACAGTTGCGGGAGGCACGCATCACACAAATGCCCAAATGGCCTCTGACAATGCTGTAGCATTAAATGATCATGAAGCGCAGTCAGAGAACCCAAAGGGGCTGAGGCCGGCTGATAATCTGCTACAGAAAATGTTCGAAAAGCACCAAGGGACATTATTAACCACCTGGGCATTTGTAGAATTTTTCTAAATAAAATTCAATTGCTATTTTTGACTATTAGTTAAAGGGGTATTCCACCTTATAAAGTGAGGACGTATCATTACGACATGTCAACGTATTGTGATATGTTATCACTTTACTGCTGGTCGGTTTTAATTTAGTATCACCAATGGGTTATTTAATAAAATGTATCTGTATAGCGCCACCTGCGGTTTATTCTTTTCCTTATTGCTCTGTCCATCTCGCTAAGGTGGCCGCACATGCTCAGTTCCATCCTTTAATTGTCACCAGCCGTATCTACTGTTAGAAGTTGTGACAGGAGAGAGCTGCAGGAGAAAGGACACATCTCCTGGGCTGTGACAGAGAGAGGACTGCAGCAGAATGGACACGCCCCCTGATTAAGTACACACCCATGAGCTTCCAGCCTGAAATAAATCTCGCAGAGCTATTGGAGCAATGAATGCGGAGATGTTTGGATCCATGTGAGGTTCAGGACTGGTTCTAGCTTGTACTATATGATGCCGAAAATTTATTTTTTACATTAATCATGAGATATCCCTTTTAACAGAAAAAAGGGGCACTACTCTTTTCATCAACTAAAATAAAAATATATAATAAGAAAAATAATACATTTTCTAAATAGGTAACTTTCGCCCTCAGTGTCCCGGACTGTAATTAGAAATAGCGGCTTCTGTTAGATGACGCAGCAATGTCTTGTTGAAGGAAAGTTAGATGTTGGGTTATGTAGCGAGCGAATCCAGCACAGGAGGCTGTGGAGCGTGAAAGAGCTGATTGTACAAAGTGCTCGTTACATTTCCAGTGCTGATAACGAGAAAAAAAAAAAAAAAACACATACTAGAAAAACGAAGTTGGAATACACAAAGCAACGAGAGCCTGAAACGGTCTTCAAGCTGGCAGGAGACGCAAAGGGTGTAAAATTCAACGCTATTTTGTTGATGCCTTGGCTGAAATTCTATTTTCTACGAGAGAACATATAATGACGAACTCACACTCGAGTTTTTCTGTTCCTTTTATGTTTTCCTCTTAGAAACAGACTTGGGCGATGGTTGAAGGATGGCGGATATTTTTCCCCATTCACCCTCATTATAAAAAATATTTCCTTATTTAGTTGGCAGCATATAGCACAAAAAGCAACAGAAAAAATAAATTAAAATTATAATAATATAACATGACACAATAGGTAACATAAAAAGTAACAAAATATTTAGAAATATGAAAATATGAAGAAATGAAAAAGCACAATACAATAAAAAAATGAAAAATAAAAACTGAAAAAAAATCAATAAACAGCATAAAAACTAAATAAAATATTAAGTCAAGTAAAAAAGGTAACAAACCACATTAACAAAGCATGACAAGAAACATAAAAAAAAAAAAACGACATTATCAGCAGCATAAAAACTAAAGTAAAAAGAAACTAAGTCACATCAAAAAGCTGAAAAAATTTGATATTAACAAAGAATGAAAATTCACAATAAGAAAAACTTAAAAAAGGAGATGACACAATAAGAAGCATAAACATTTATATAAAATGAAATAACTGAGAATGCAACATGTGATATTCAGTAGCATAAACAATAAAAAAGTATAAAAAGTGATTCTAAAACATGACACATAAGTAACAAAAAATTAGCCCAAATATGTATTAAGTAATATCATAAAAAACTGAAACAGTAGCATAATATTAAAGGGGTACTCCTATGCGATAATTACAGATTAATAATGGCGTCAGAGAGGTGAGTACTCATCTTAGGCTGAATTCACACTTACGTTATTTGGCTACATGCACACAAACGTATTTTGTTTCTGTGTCGGTTCCGTTTTTTTTTGCGGATAGGATGCGGACACCTTCATTTCACTGGGTCCAAAAAATGCAGACAGCATACTGTGTACTATGCGCATCCGTATGTCCGTTCCCGTAGCCCCGCAAAAAAAAATAGAGCAAGTCCTATTCTTGCTCGTTTTGCGGACAAGGATAGGCATTATTACAAAGGATCCGTAAAAAAAACGGATGCCATACGGATCTCTGTAATGAAGCCTCCACAGAGGTCAGGTATAATGGAAAGATCTGCACCTGTTCTGTGTTTTTGACCCGCACCTGGTGGAAATAACTGATGTGTGAACTCAGTCTTACCCTGGGTTCAGACCTGAGCGTTCTTGAAACGCGCGTTTTACGCGCGTTTTTGTCAAGCGTATTTCAGCGCTTTTTGCAAATAGGAAACGCGCGTTTGTACGCGTGTTCTTGTGATTGACTACTGTGGTGTCAATCACAAAACACGCGACAAACGCCCCAAAAAAAGCTCAAGTACTTGTTTATGCGTCGGGCATTTTACAGCGCGTTCAAATGCGCTGTAAAACGCTCAAGTGAGAACCAGGGCCATAGGAAAGCATTGGTTTTCATGTGTTGAGCGTTTTACAGCGCGTTTGAACGCGCTGTAAAACGCTCAGGTGTGAACTTAGGGTTACCGATTCCTGATCCTCTCTACTTCCTCTTCTCAGGCTCGACACAGTGGAAATGGGTTGGACTGCCCACTGAGCCAATCACGAGCTGTGGGTCAGTGGGCAGGGCAAGCCATTGCTGGCAGGTGGAGTCTGACAAGAGGAAGTAGAGAGGAACCGGGACTGAAGCAGCGACTGAACAAAAGTGGTGGGAAGGTGAGAACTCACCATTTGTTATTTTTGCCCTTTCTTACCCAATATTTGTTTTAATTTTTACTTAATCACACCGAAATATCCCTTTAAAGATGTTGTCTCACTTCAGCAAGTAGCACGTATGATAATATAACAATATACATTATTTTAGTCCCTTTGGCCTGAGAGCCTTTGTGGGTCTCGGCTCTGAGACAGCGCCTGGGATTACAGTTCATCCCCATTCAATTGGATGCGGCTGAACTGCAATACCGGACGCAGCCCACAGCCAGAGGTGGCGCTGTTTCTGAAAATTCAGGACACCCTTTACCTCCTCTTGTCTGTTCCAAGACGGCTCTAAGTGGACGGCCCCGCGGATCAGTATGATCTCACGTGTTTTATTCCACGCGTTTCAGTCCTCACTCCATAATATCTGTGTGATGATAACTTTATAGATATGTAAACTCTGGCTGCCTGGCTTATTACGGTACATCTTTACAATACATCTCTACCCCTCCCCCTTATATTACCGCACTTGGGCTACAGTCGGAGCAAATGAAATGCCAGTGTACGCCACGAGTTACGCTCTGTCACAGTGTCACATACTGTCCTCGGGGAGAAGCTCGTTCCAGCTACAATAACGGCAGCTAAAAATAGGAAGACGGTCAAAAGCACCAAGATTAACAAGGCCCCCCCCCCCCCCGAGAACCGGCAATTAACTTCCCATAACACAATCCATTCTGTATGCGCTCGTCGTCCTGCGTGAGTGCGAGGAGGATGACGAGGGGTTACAGGGGCAGAGTCGTAATATTATACAGTGGCTGCCTCCGAGGCAGATGGGAAATGTTTATAGCGCTTTATGGCCGCAGAGAGAACAGGCTCCGACAACTGCTCCCATATACATTTTAGAATGGAAATATTATTAACCCCTCGACGCCAGCTGACGTAAATGTGCGTCGCTCGGAGCTGGAGCCTTGCGTGTCCATTTACAGCTCTTTTATTGTGCAGGCAAATTGGTTGCGAGCGAGCGATGGGCCACCAGCGGCCGTGCGCGAAAAACCTGGTCTAAGATGTTTAACCCCGGTGATGCCACAATCAGCAGCACAGGATACAATGTATCAGTCGGGAGTCCAGGCAGTTTAGACTGGATACAATTGTAACCAGCTATGTACAGGATTACTACAGGGAAACAAGAGCGTTCTCATTCACTGACAGCAAGCTAATTATCTGGTAACTGGTGAGGAACACAGAGGCAAGTTTATCAAGTAGTTCTTTTCCCAAAATTGCATTTTGCACAGAGATTTTTTGCTGCCTTTACATCTGGTTTAATTTTACACAATTTAGGCAAGAAATTTGCTTCCCTGGAGCGAAGGTGCACCGAGTGGCTAGACGCAGGGGCGTAGCTATAGGGGGTGCAGAGGTAGCAGTCGCTACGGGGCCCAGGAGCCTAAAGGGGCCCAAAGACCCTTGTGCCGCATAAGAAGACACACAAAGCACTGAGGGAAGGGGGCCCAAGCTGAACTCTTGCACCAGGGCCCAAGAGCCTTTAGCTACACCCCTGGCTAGACCCGCCCTAACACAGGGCTCTCGCCCTAACACAGCTCATGGGATGTGTTCTTTCAGCTACAGCTCTCTCTCTATCACAGCTCAAGGGGTGTGTTCTTTCAGCTACAGCTCTCTCTCTATCACAGCTCAAGGGGTGTGTTCTTTCAGCTACAGCTCTCTATCACAGCTCAAGGGGTGTGTTCTTTCAGCTACAGCTCTCTCTCTATCACAGCTCAAGGGGTGTGTTCTTTCAGCTACAGCTCTCTCTCTATCACAGCTCAAGGGGTGTGTTCTTTCAGCTACAGCTCTCTCTCTATCACAGCTCAAGGGGTGTGTTCTTTCAGCTACAGCTCTCTATCACAGCTCAAGGGGTGTGTTCTTTCAGCTACAGCTCTCTATCACAGCTCAAGGGATGTGTTCTTTCTGCTGCAGCTCTCGCCCTAGCACAGCTCATGGGTTGTGTTCTTTCTGCTGCAGCTCTCGCCCTATCACAGCTTATGGGGTGTGTTCTTTCTGCTGCAGCTATCTCCCTATCATAGCTCATGGGATCTGTTCTTTCAGCTGCAGCTCTCGCCCTATCCCAGCTCAGGGGGAAGTATCCTTTCTGCTGCAGATCTCGCCCTATCACAGCTCATGTGAAGTATCCTTTCTGCTGCAGCTCTCGCCCTATCACAGCTCATGTGGAAGTGTTCTTTCTGCTACAGCTCTCTCCCTATCACAGCTCAGGGGGAAGTATCCTTTCTGCTGCAGCTCTCGCCCTATCACAGCTCAGGGGGAAGTATCCTTTCTGCTGCAGCTCTCGCCCTATCACAGCTCAGGGGGAAGTATCCTTTCTACTTCAGCTCTCGCCCTATCACAGCTCAGGGGGAAGTACCCTTTCTGCTGCAGCTCTATCTCTCTGTAACTGTCACAGCTTCTAACAGCAGATACAGCTGTTGGCAGTTGAAGGATGGCACTGAGCATGTGCGACCACCTCAGTAGGTGGACGTCCACAAACCTGTACAGACTGATCACCAGGGGGTGCCATTATAATGTTTTTGTGTAACAGAAAATCCAATTATAAAAGTAACCCGCTTTTCTTGCTGAATTATATTAAAACATTGTTAAATGGTGGCAAAACCCCGCTTATTTTTCCTAAATTCAGGAATGGATTGAGAGCAGAGAGGTATGGTTCTCATCATCTGGGTCAGCCCCACCAGGGATCATGGCTGGTTTAACTGGGTTGACGGATGCACTAAAAAGTCATAGATGGGGATGAGATTCGCTGCTGTCACTCAGAGCTGAGAGCTACATGTAAAGAGCAGCTCTCACTTTGGCAGACCCTTCCTGACCATGAATGATGGAGCTCGCCATGACATGCCAAGAGCAGGGATGGGGATCGGTGGAGGTTGCAGCCCCTTTCTCATTCTCTTAAGGCACACCCAGCACTTCCATATCTGCACAGTATATGTTTCCAATTGATCCGAGTGGGAGCCACATACAGACAGGCCCCTAAGGCTATGTTCACACGACGATAATTGTCGCGCAAAATCGGGAACCACTACACTGCAACATTTGTAGCGCGACATTGATGTCACATTAATGTCGCGCAACAATTTTTATAATGGGAGTCTATGGTGGTGTCGCACGTGCAACATGTTGCAACTGCGACACAACAGTCGCCAAAAATCCATCCCGGTCGTGTCGCAGTTGCAGCATGTCGCATGTCGCAATGCGACACCATGGACTCCCTTTATAAAAATGGTCGCGCGACAATAGTGCAGCTTTTTATCACGCGACAATTGTTGTCGTGTGAACGTAGCCTAATGGTGATAACAGGTAGCCTTTTTTTCTAACTAGGAGGAATGGAGTGGAGCTGTGCTGCAATCCCTGACCCAACCTGTGGCCTGGTGTGGCGCTGTTTTCTAATCTTGCACAACCCCTTTAAGAAGCACTGACTATCTTACGATCATACAGGGAGAATAGATAGCGGTGTCGTCTCTGCTAATGTCAGATTCCAGTGACTTGGAAATTCGGAGGGGAGTTTTGCTCATGACTAACGACCCTACCTGGCTTCCAGCCTGTCTCGTTTCATCACATTAAATTGATTATAAATATTAGATGGCGCTCAGACTCCCAGAAATATTGCACAGGGCAGGTTTTCATTGCTTTACAGCCCAAAATGTATTTTGTATCAGTGCACATCATTTAAACAGTAAAACTGTCGCCTCCGGGGGCTGCTGAGTTGGCATTCTGGCTGACTGGTAGGGCGCGCGTTGGCAGTCGTTAACCGTGACGTACTCGCTGTCGGGTCTTAGATCACAGGTAATGTAGGATGAAACGCGCCGTTATTTATTCATTCAAAGCCGCAGCGCCATTGTGCCTCTTGCCAAAAGTGTCATTTACCAAAGCAGTAATAGAATTCTGTGCAATGACATTAGCGAGGTGGGAGGGGGTTCCGCATTTTGCGGAACGGAATTGCGGACCCATTCATTTCAATAGGAACAGACGATGTCCCGGCTGGGTCCGCAATTGCGGATCCGCACTTCTAGGTCCGCAATCGCGTTCTCGAAATAAATTGCGGACAAGAAAACGCATTTTCTATGTAGTGCCGGCGATGTGCGGTCCTCAAATTGCGGAACGCACATCGCCAATGTCAGTGTTTTGCGGATCCGTAGGACTCCAGTGCTGCAATGATGCCTGTTACCAACTATAAGTTTTGCCTGGTCCCTCAGTGCTCCGCACCAGTGTCACTGACCCCTATGGGTCAGCTGTCAACCACACTGGGACTGCTCCATGAGGTACAGGCCTAGTGGCTCCTCTGCTGTAAAATCCAGATCCCGGTATAGGGGTTAAAGGGTGAATACCAGGGGACTGCCTGGATAATGCCCTTAGGTTTAGTTCAAAGCCAAACCGGTTAGTCGATAGAGTGGTTCCACACCCACTGAGCACTGTATCAACAGCAGGAAAATCCACTGAGCCCTGAAACTACATCTCTACAAGCAGAAACACCCACTGAGCATTGTACCTGCAGCATCACAAGCAGGAAACCCACTGAGCTCGGAGTTCCACAGGCAGAGAAATACACTGAACACTGTACCAGTAGCTTCACAGCAGGAAAACCCACTAAGCTCTGAACTTAGAGCTCCACAAGCAAGAACACCCACTGAGCTCTGAAACTACAGTTCCACAAGCAGAAAAAACACTGAGCACTGTACCAGCAGCTTCACAAGTAGGGAACACCCACTGAGCTCTGACCCTGCAGCTTCAAAAGTAGGTAACACCCCCTGAGTTTTGACTCTACAGCTTCACAAGTGGGAAACAACCCCTGAGCTCTGACTCTACAGCTTCACAAGTAGGAAACACCCCCTGAACTCTGACTCTACAGCTTCACAAGTAGGAAACACCCCCTGAGCTCTGACTCTAGAGCTTCACAAGTAGGAAACACCCCTTGAGCTCTGACTCTACAGCTTCACAAGTAGGAAACACCCACTGAGCTCTGACCCTGCAGCTTTACAAGTAGGTAACACCCACTGAGCTCTGACCCTGCAGCTTCACAAGTATTAAACACCCACTGAGCTCCTACCCTGCAGCTTCACAAGTAGGTAACACCCCCTGAACACTGACTCTACAGCTTCACAAGTAGGAAACACCCCCTGGGCTCTGACCCTGCAGCTTTACAAGTAGGTAACACCCACTGAGCTCTGACCCTGCAGCTTCACAAGTAGGTAACACCCCCTGAACACTGACTCTACAGCTTCACAAGTAGGAAACACCCCCTGGGCTCTGACCCTGCAGTGCCACAAGCAGAGTTTACCAACTCAGCTTTGTTTCTGTAGCTCAATAAGCCAAATGTATTTGGTTGTCTGACTATTGTTACCTATAAGTTACCTTTTAAGTGTTTCCTGAACTATGAAGATCATTTCATTTTAAGCTCAAAAATTTAGTGCAGATTATATTTTACAACATATCTTTCGCGAGGTCAGAGCTCTCTCTCTTTTCCAGAACTCCAGATCCCCTGCTCCCCTGTATACAGCCAGAGCTACGTGATGAAATGCTCTCTTCCATCAGTGGAACCTCACAAAGACACATCTATAACTGACTTCAATGGACACCCAAAAACTCTATAGTCAGTGAGCACCGCTCTCATTGAACTCTATGTCTAGGCAGGAGATCTGGAGCTCTGTATAAGTGATGAGCGACAGGGGCAATATTTGAATTTGCGATATTTTGCGAATATTTGGTAGAATATTCGTCATATATTCACGAATTCACAGTTATTTTCTTGCTTGCGAAAATCGGCAATGCAATATGCGCGTAATGCGCGTGCAATACCGGCTTGCGTCACTATAGCTACATTTTTCAAGCTGCTAGAAGTTTCCTGAGACTGGGGAAAATGGTTGGCACGGCAGAATATTACAACAGCTTTATATGCAGATAGAGTGCTCTGATATATTCGCGATAGCGCAAATCGGCAATTAATGATGCGCATATTTTTGTGCAATACAGGCAACTTCACATTTTAGCAGGTCTGACTACATTACATTACTAAGTATTGTTGTAAACTTGTGACATCACAGCACTGTGTCTGTAGCCTGTATGTATGGACAGCAGAACCTATCACACTACCTAACACCCTGCACTGGAACCTATCAGTTACACTATATCACTATCTAACCTGCACTGACTATCTCCCACTAACTATCTGTATTATATATATAAGATAACTAACTATCTAATGTAATGTGGAAAGCACAGAGCACAGCAATGACACTGCTGTCTCTCTCAACTGTAAAAAACTGTAGAAAATGGCTGCTGGGGAGGTTCTTATATAGTAAAGGGGTCGGCAACTTTCCTATTGGTTGCTAGGGATGTTGCTAAGCTCAGACAAAGACATTGCAGCCTTCTCATTGGCCCACAAGCAAAAAGGGAGGTTACTAATGAAAAAAAAGTTGAATATTTGAAAATACGAATATATATCACTATATTGTAAATATTCTCGAATTCTCAGAGTTGCAATATGCGCGATTCGAATATTCGCGCCCAACACTACTCTGTATTAGGACTGCGCTTCATCCCCCTATGCAGATATACTCTGCAGATCCTGGACAGTCGGGGGTTCCTTTTTTAAACTGGCACAGGGGAGGCAGTGGACCTCGTGTCCCCCCTCTGTAATTTTTTGTATACCTTTGCAAGCCAGTTGTGACTAGGGAGCCCTTTGATGCTGCCTATGACGAGATGAATTTCCACTTAAGGCCAATAAAAGAAAACTATTAACTAGGTATGAATGTATCCGCTTGTTACAGAAAAGAACAGCACGACGTATTATTAGGGCATATTAAAAAGGTGATGGAGAGGACCATTTTAATGAGACAGTTTAATTTACATCCACAGTCAGAGCTGTCCGGCTAAATATAACTCGCTGTAATTCACCATCGCAGTTTAATTGATGGCTGCTCTCCGCAGACACTGTTTGCTTGGCGTACGACTTCCATTCTCGGGTGTGACATCGCTCAATCTGCATATGTTTACTCATTTTCCGTAAATCACATTTTATTTTGCTTCCATTTTAATCAGCATCATTTCCTCCAGCTCTTTTCATTTGCCTGAATTCCATTAAACCGCGCATCTGCTGCCGAGAGACGGCCGACCTCGGGCAGACCCGCCGGAACAGTTCTCGGAGCGTTGAGTAAACTTTATCTACAGGCGAGTGCCGAGCTCCCGTCCTGGGCTCATCATTCACATGAGAGGACCGCATGGAAAACATATGGTCTCCATTAATGTCGCCAAAAGCGCTGCTTGTAATGTGAATGGAGCATTTGTGATAATCAGAAACTACTCAAATCCATAGCTGGGGGAACAGTGATGAAAACCACAGCCAAAGCAGGGTAATCCACAAAATCCACTGTACGGCATGGCAATTTATTTCACGAAAAACCTAAAAATTCAGGTAAGAGAGCCAAAATGACCCCTTCCCCTATACCAGCTATCCAAGCAGGGCACAATTTTTATTAAAATGCTCACAGTGGTTTAAGAATCGACACTTACCCTCATCCCTCCCCCCCAGCTGCTATCTTTACAATGCTTAATGGGTGCCACTGGTTTCTCCTTTCTGATCTAGACTCAACACCCAGTAAATGGCAAAGTCCTCAGAGCTCTTCATTGGCTGCAATGCTGACCCACCTCAGTCATACCAAGATGAACAAGGCTTAAAGGGATTGTGCCAAGATTTTATGTTATCCCCTATTCACAGGATAGGGGATAACTAGCTGATTGCTGGGGGGTCTGACTGATGAGATGCCCACGATCACGAGAAAGGTGTTCACGTTCCACTATTCAGAAAGAGTGGCAGGAAGTGCATGCACACCGTCGCTCCATTCATTCTGTATGGGATCGTCAACGATGGCCGAGTGCTGTACTCGTGAACAGAGGGGTTCCCAGTGGTTGGACCCTCAACGATCAGGTAGCTACGGGATCCCCTATGCACCCCTATAACTTAAAAACCTGGCACAACCCATTTAAGCAGACAACCTTAAGAAATTTAAGCTTTCCATTCAGCATGCACTGGGACAAAACAGATCAGTTTTTTTCCGGTATTGAACCCCTAGGACGGAACTCAATACCGGAAAACTTTAACGCTAGTGTGAAAGTACCCTTACAGATTAAATCGACGCATATCAATTTAAATGTCCGCCATGTAACGTTACATTTGCCAGAAGTGGCTGCAGTAGGAGAAAAGAATGGACAGCTGGCGCTGCCCTGGCAAAAATAACCACTGGCCAAGAGTTTCTGAAGATGGATTTGCAGCGATCAGCTGAATGCCTGGGGTTTTAATGATGTGATAACCCCTTTAAGAAGCCTGTGTTACATTATTAAGCACTAAAGTTATAGGTCCTCATGGCTGCCTCTAGTCTTCTTCATCTTATCTGTAAATAAGAATGATTGCCTGAAGGTTCTCTAAGACATGAAACAAGTATATAGTCTGAATTCTTTTGAAAACTTCTGAAAAGTGAAAGTTTTCTTCCCTGGAGTTCTTGAAAAGATCTCAATGTTACTCATCAACATGTAATGAGATAAATAATAATAAAAAAGATCACGTCAAAGGAGGATGTAATGCTAAAGCACATAGAGTGTTTCTTCATAGGCGAGATGGACGGCTTTGTAGTTTCCAGCATGAGAACAATGGTCAATCTCAGTGGGTCACAAATATTCATGTGCAAAATAGGGTTGATTAGCACCGGATATCTAGGGGGCTATAGGCCATATGACCAAATTACAATACAGGCTGAGGGACCAATTGTCCCAGGTGCCCCATGGCCTCCACCGTGGGTCCTTGAAGCCTTGTGACTGACCACCAAAGAGGGCAGAAGTACCTTACTAAGTGATAAGACATGACGTTGACCAATAAAGTCTACTCTCTTCCATATATCCAATAAGGGTACAGGCCACACGGTTAGGTTCTCACACTCACTCCTGGTTCTGGGCTTCCAAAACTGCATCCAGAAAACTTACTGTGTGGCCGTACCCTATTGGTAGGTTGTTTCTGGTTAGAAAACTATTTTGATCTACTTGATATTTCAGAAAAATATAATATTCACCTTTTACATGTGGCCTGTTTTACCTCTATGCAAAAAATCTAGAACAAAACAAAAACAATTAGATGGGAGAGCCCCAAAATATTTGGCCTGTGGGACTTTTAGATGTTGTTCTGGCCCTAGTTATAACTGGGTAGTGCGGGAGCGCGACGAACACATTGCATGGCTATTTCCCAATGAATCAAGCTAGTCAATGCCAAAAAGGTCCTATACAGCAGAAGTTAGCAGTCGCTTTGCTGTTAGACCCACGTATAGTTTTTGTACTGGAGAATGTAGACTGCAATATGCTCTAATGAATACATAAAGAATCTCTTTGGCTAATACTAGTCACCGGTAACACGTGAAACCGACATGCCAATCAGACGTCTACAAAGATTTCCTTCGAACTCTACCTAGAACATTTTGGGACTGTTATTTTCAGACATCTCAAGACCTTCAGCTATTGACAGCTACTTTGCTGCATGTGGCGCTGAAATCCATTAGCGAAGCATTTAGTTACAGAAATAAAGTTACCGAGAAAGAAATGTTAATTTGTGCTGAATATAAAGTGTAAACCATTAGGGTCAAAAGTTTTATGTCGCTCTAGGACACACTGCCGATGTTCCAAGCTGAGAGACGGCTCTTCTGGCCATGACTTCTTTCCGCGCCAGGTAAGTAGTGTAACAGCGGCTGTTGTGTGCCGCTGTTCCCCTGCTTACCGCCGCAGTCCCAGGCGCCGTGTTCAAAATTGATCTACTGCCAGTGTTTCCTTTCAGCCCTGGCCACAGCATGTTTCCTGCAGCATTTTCTTTAGGAGCTGGCGCGCGTCACTTTCTGGGCTTTATGGGTTGGATCATGTGACCTCGCTGACCTATCCTAGCCCTCCTGCACATATATAAGTGGCTCAGCCCCCTTCCCAGATGCCTCAGTGTCAAGGTTCTTGTGTCCTGCTAAGGTTCCTGATATCTGCTTGTGTTCCTGACTCGTACCTGTGTACCTGTCTGATTCCTACTTGCTTGCCTTGACTCCCCTGTTGCCGTCCCGGATTGCCTGACCTGTACCTGTGCCCTGACCTATTGCCTGTCTGCCTCTGCCTCATCCTTTGGTCCTGCACTGTTGCTTCTGGAAACGACTCAGCCTGCTGACAATACCTGTACCTCTGGTACCTTTCTCAGGTACGTCCTGGTCCGCCTGGACCAGCTGCCTCAGGTGCCTATCCTCCTCAAGAGGTAGCGACCTGGTGTTCCCCTCGGGAAACTCTATCCCCACCATCAGGGGTACTGTGAAGATCGAGGGGTTCACTTAGACAACGCCCTTAGAGGTGGTAGGACACGTGGCACAGTGGGTTCACACCCGCTGGTTCGTGACAAGTAGGTTTGAAACTCATAGCCTTATCGCCTCTACCGGCTGCTGTAACATATCACTGTAGACAAGAGTCTCTATTATTCTGTGCCCGAATACCATTGAGGGTTAACGACGGCTGAACCATTAACCAGAACAATCCAGGACTCAGAGTCTGAAGAAATTACATGACCGCCCCTTCTCCGATGCACAGCACTGCAGTCATTACAGGACAATAGGATATGCAAACAAATGATGCGGGCAGCACTACTCACTGTGTCTTTAATTAATCATTCCATGGTGGTGCCTGTAATGTCAGGTCCCGGCCCTTGGGTCCTCAGTCAATACAGTGTTAAACAATGAAATTACGGCACTCTTGTGTAGTCAATTTCTGTTCTTTATTTCACCAAAAGTGTAGCAACGTTTCTACCATAAGCTTGATAAAGACCTTATGGTTGAAACGTTGCTACACTTTTGGTGAAATAAAGAACGGAAATTGACTACACAGAGATGCAGTAATTTCATCGTTAAATACTGTAAGGACAATAGGAAATGCCATAAAATGTCCAATAAGACAGGTCCCACCTCTGAGACCATTTGCATCTCAAAAAAGGGGACCCACTGTGAACAGAGAGAATGTTGTGCATGTGTGGCTTTGTCCACCACTAGAGCCAAGTGCTATCATGGCTATAGCCGAGGGTCTCATAGCAGTGAATGGAAAGGAGGCTTTGCAGCACACGGAGAGATGCTCTCCAATCATGGCGGAGCCCAGATGTGGGATTTGCACCATTCTGTCAGTAAGCTATAAATGTCCAAAGTAGGAGAACCCCTTTAATTGCACCCAGTAAATAAATTCATATACGGGTTTAAAATGGTACCAGACCTTCAGCCCGCAGGATATGCACTAAATCAGGCATGCTCAACCTGCGGCCCTCCAGATGTTACAAAACTACAACTCCCAGCATGCCTGAACAGCCTACAGCTATCAGCCTACAGCAGGGCATTGTGGGAGTTGTAGTTTTACAACAGCTGGAGGGCCGCAGGTTGAGCATGCCTGCACTAAATGCCTGATGGGTCTGTCCACACACTTCAACGGATAGACAGCCACTCCTGTGTTCAGCGATAGACTTCAGTGTGAGGGTTGTGCAGAATTTTGGCCATCCCCCCCAAAGAAGTATATAGAGAATGCAGCGGCTGGGAGCTGTGGAACAGGGACGCCAGAACATAAAAAAAGAAAAAAAAGATTTTTTCGCCATTTTAAATAGTTAAAAATTTTTTTTTTACCACTAAGGGATTTTATATAATACACTGTAATGCCTATGTATTTTAGTGTATTACGCCTGACAGCAAAACAGACAGGCACAGTGCTGACGGGCACTTTATAAGATCCTGCCTCTGGGCCGCTGTTAGGCTGATGATTAATGTAGCAACACTCCGTCTTTCTGAAAATTAATTGCAAAAGCAGGGGAGCGTTGTGCAAGGGGGAAGGGGTGACAGTCAGTCTGTCAAACCCCTCAGATGCCACGGTCACTACTGATCACGGCTCTCTCAGCAGAACTGGCAGACAGTTACAGCCGAGCTCCAGTTCTGGCACGTGAATCATGCTCAGGTAAGTGACTCTGTGGCAGCTACATATGCAGATCACATACATGTACTTAATTTTGCATTAAGGGGTTAACAAGGAAATTAACGTAGACCACTTTGTAGAGGTTTCTTTTCACTTTTAAAGTAAAAACTCTTTAACTGTGGAAAAAAAGAAAAACCTGAAAGAAATCCACTGCATACAAAATACACAAAAAGTCCAAGGACGTGAATACTTTCTGTACTATGTGAATAAGGCACACTGGCACGACTTCAGTACCCTGACACGGTCACTACACAGCATACGGAACCTTCTGCTTCCGGTTCCGTCCTCTGCATGGTTTCCGGTATTGGAGGATGCCCGAAACATCCGATCGGACCCCCACCAATACAATACTAATGACCAGTTCTGAGGATAGGTCATCTATATCGAAGTACCAGAGGACCCCTTTAATGGATTCCGGGCAGATGCGATAAGCATTTGGGAATTCTGGAGCGAATGTCGCCTTTGCTGTCCCTTTTTCGTGATTAGTAGTAGTTTTTGTACTCAGATGTCGATGAAGCACATAATAGACGGAGTCTCGTCAGGCGTTGTTCTATGATTTATGCTCAGAACATAAATCACAGTCAATATTTGGACATCTCGGCAATTTGTCTCTCGCTCATGTCTAAATGTCTCTAATTCGGGGGAACGTCTCTGGATTTTACTGTTTTAGTTAAGGCAAAATAAAATTTACAAAAACTTTACAGATGATTTGTCAGGACAGGAACAATTATCTGAATTCCCAGCCGGGGAGGATTCTGCACATTTGCTTATTATTGCAATCACTTTCATTTATCGGCTTGAATATCTTAATCTGTATTTACTGCTTTCATGTATATATTCATGTGTTCATTAAATGCGATGGATGGGGGCAAATATTTTACAAAATTAGAAGTCTAGTCTTACTGTATCAATGGTTTAGTAGATTGTTCTTTATATGACATGTCAATCTATAAGGATTAAAGAGCTCCCAAAAGCAGGGCAACCCTACCAGGTTTAATAGGGTTGATCCTGCTGACAAGTGCTCGTTAAAGGGATTTTCAAAGTCTTCTATATAGATGACCTATCTCCGGGATAGGTCAATATTATTGGATCAGTGGAGGTCCAACTCCCGGCACCCCTGCCGATAAGCTGCTTGAAGAGGCTGCAGCCTCCTCGCAGCATACCGAGCATTGTGCCATCCATTAGCGGCTGTGCTTGGTATTGCAGCTCTGGCCTATTCGCTTGAATGGGACTGAGCTGCACGTGACTGCTAAACGAGGCGTCACTTCCCTAGAAAGAGACCACTATCAATATAGAAGACGCTGAAAACCCCATGAAAGGGCTTGTCCAATCTCAATGAGTCAAGCAATCATCTGAATGGCCTCCATGTAATAGTACAGGGCAGTGAGCAGCCCGCAGCAGCATCTGCCAGCAAAATCGGCTGTTCGTTGAGGCCCTCATCAGAAAGCACCATGATGATCGCTGAATGCCATTGGTAACGGTTCAAAAACCCTCGAGAAACAACTCATTTTGTCAGGAGTCTTGGGAGCCGGACCTCTAGTGATCAGCTAATTACTGGGGAAACTCTTTAAAAAACTACAAGCAATTTTGAAGGAGGTTTACATGTAACACATCAACCCCAAAGAAAGTTTTTGAAAATACTTTTGATGGAACGAAAGGTTCTACAGTGGTCCCCCAAGTTACAAAGGCCTCAGGATACAATATTTTCAACACATAATGGTCTTTTTTGGGTCATTGAAACTTGAGAGACTCAACTTACAGTCCATATAAAAGCAAAAAAAAAAATCTATAAGGCATAAACCAATCTGTCCAAAAAAAAAATTCATCCTTATCCCAAGTGGCGATCAGAATGGATCAGCACTGAGGTTGTCATCTCAAATGCTATATGTATGTTTTATTATGACAAGTAGAGCAGATGTTCACATCCTGCACCCTGGAGGCCACATGAGGCTCACTATGTCCTTCTGTGTGGCCCACCCAAACATCTGGTCACAGACGAGCTTGGCCGTGTCTGGTGGCTGCTCGTATGTACTGTGTCTTCCATATAGAGAGAAGAGGACTGGCCAGTAGTGCAGAAGCAGAGACTGGTAAGTATGAATGATGCACTGCATGGCTCTTTGTAGTCACCATACATCATCAGAATGGGGGTCACTGACCCATGTCTGACACTCCAGGGAGGAGTAGATGATGAGGAGAGATGGTCAAGGATCTTCATTGTAGACTTATGGGAGTAGTTAAACACTACTTCTGAGGATAAGTCGTCAATATCAGATCAGCAGGGGTTCGACTTCCGGCTTCACTTGAATGGGACAAGCAGTTGGAATTACATTGTGCCACTTCTACAAGTGAGACAATTTGTGCATGTGCGCCGATCAACACGGGTGTCGGAGATTAGACCACCGCCGATATACCGATGACCTATTCTGACGATAGGTCATCAATATTTACCCACTGCACAAAAACTAAAGTTTATTTGCTGCCGATGGGATTGGATCAATGTGGCCCTTGAACCAGAAAAGGTGGTGCAACCCTGTAGCAAAGAGTGGTCATCCCATTTGGGACGCCCATTAAAGAGCCAGAGGCAAACGTAGTACTCATCCTGGTCATAAACAGCTAATCATTAGGTGGGGGTGTCCTGCATCAGGACATAATTATTTACCGAGCATTTTTCTTTTTTTTCATTGAGTTTTTGTTTTTAATTTGTGACAATTGTGCGATAAAAGTGTATGTATTACGAAGGATGTGTACCCTTACATAGTCACAACTGATCTTGCATAAATCAGTAGTACAGATGAAATTCAGAAACTCTGTAATATAAGGTATGTTATCAGGAGACAGTGGCATCTTCAGTTAGTAATATAGGGAAGAGGAGGGAGATGCAGCTGCAGTTTCTGCTTTTGTCTGAGACTTCTTGCTGTGAGAGGGGAAGCAGATGTGGAAAGGCATTTGATGCGATCCTACTGCTGAGCACAGTATCACACTAGGAAGAGCCAACTTCCTCAGCAGGTATGGAAAGCGACAATATGCATTATGAAAACGCAGCAGATTTATTTGGGTCTTGGACTTGAGAGATAAAAATTATTTGGTAATTTTTTTCAATTTTTATTTAGAAAATGTACATCATAAACTTGCAAGAGATGATAAAAATTGACAACTGTCGATGTAATAATAGGGAAACAAATTTTTGTCACCTGCAGCTTCTACATTTAAGTGATGACGTATTCCAAGATATAAAATAGCCACATAAAATTTTATAGAGCAGAATGCTGTAAAACCACCGGCCGGGTGAAGGCAGCGATGACGGATTTGTACACAGGAGAAATGATTGAACATTATTAAAATATCTGTTCAACACATGATACCTCCCAAGTCTTTTCTTTGAGCTCAGAGCCTCTTCTAAAAGGTCAGATGAAAGGACGAAAATCTAAACAGGGAAGCTGGGGAAGGTGGGGGGGAGAACAAGCTTACAAATACATGACCTTTTGTGCTGCCCGCTGTCACGTCAACCAGACAATCGGCAACTCGTTGTCAGGACAGGTTGTCACTGCAAGGACTTTGTATTTTCTTCGAAGATTTCATTGTTGTGTCAATGAGGAGACACAAGATGCTGAGACTGAATAGAAGTAACAACACAGTGTGATTCCACGAGGCCTTAAACTGGCAAGGCTTGGTAAGGTCCACCAATTACATACAATATGCAAAAAAAATGTGGAGCCCCAGTATTGGGTCTACAACACAATGAAAGCCAGATATCCCTCAAAGGAAGGAAAACCAAGCAAAGGGGTGTCTCCATTACATAAACAACACTCCTATTGTGAAGGGACTTTTCTCCTTATCTTGAGCTGCCTGGTTCACCTGTATGCCACCAGAGCCCCTGTACTTACTGGGATACTTACCTTGGACAGGTAGATGAAAGATGAGGCATTTCAATAGCACAATTATGAAAGCCAAGAGGCCACTCATTGGTTGTGAAAGTCTGGGTGCGAACCAACAAATGCACAATGTCATCATGGCCATTATTGGTTGTCCAACATTGGTTAAGCCGAGATAACTGAGTAGAGAAGTGGGTTCCCAACTGGTGGCTCCTCACCCGTTGTAAAACGGCAACTCCCATCATGCCTAGTAAGGCTTACAACAGCTGGGGAGATGTACAGTTACATCAGGTAGAGAGAGGAAGGTTGGGGAACATTAGAATACAGTGTTCAGGACATGAAACAAGAGAAAGAATGAGTCATTTTTTTTAAAGTTTCCCTGAAATAATCAAGGATGATATGGAGTAGACATACATTACACAAAATCAATATGGAACCCCTTTTAATGTTGGACAACACCCAGTATCAGACATAACCATTAGACAGGCGTAGTGCGTCAAAAGCAAACACAGTCCAAGTGTATTCTAACAGATTAAAACATACTCATAATTTGGTTTCCGATCATGTACGATAGAAAGTCAAAAACATACAATAAATTCCACCCCCCCCCCCCCCCAAAAAAAAAAAATGTGAGAATGGAATTCTACTTTTGTCCACTCACATCATAGCGTACTTCTAAGCTGGCTGTATCAACAACAAGTGGAGTGTTCGGAAACACAGGAAGAGCTTATGGACCTGTTTTATGACTTCTTTTTAACAGCCCTACGTGCGCCTATATATATCCTTTACTATGTTGTTATGTATTCTTAGAAAACCATATGTCACTATGTGGTGACATACTGTACACTATCATCATTATACTCGTAAGTCATGATGCGGTCATGTTCTTAACCAACTATATATTAACTTGTGAGTCATGATGATGCACGCCAACCTTGGATTGATTACCCAACAGTAGTCCACAACAGAGATACAGTATTTGCCTATTTCTTTTTTGTTTTTTTACACGATAAGGGTCTTATTGTTCTTTAGGTCTGCTGATGATTTTCAAGCCCTATCTCAAGAATGGGGCCAGGAAGTGAATGGAGAACAAGCCACGCATGCATGTCCACCCTCCATTCAACACTTGAGGACTTCCAAAAATAGAGAAGCACTGGCTTGTCTAATTTTGGAAGTTCTGTAGAAGAAAATGGTGTGGCTTGCTCTCCGTTCACTGCTTGGGGACTTCCAAAAAAGCCAAGCATGCTCAATTAGCAGAGAATAGAAAAGACACGGAACATGTTCAGTGGGTTCTCCATCACTGCGAGGCTCCATTCTTGAGATAAAATTGGGACCCACACTTGATATGCCATAAATGCCCAAGATGGGACATTTTGAAAGACTTCAGGTCAATGCAGCATTCACATGTGGCTTAGTAGCTGCACCTCGGATTGGGAAGCAGATTTCACATGGATTACGTGCTGTAAGGTTTATCAGATTCCATCAAAGTATCCGTTATTTTGCGTTTGGGACGGAAAAGCCAAACTACATCTCTGATGTGAACATAACTCGTTTATTCAAGTGACCAGGAGGGGTATCAGTGCGAAAGGATCTGCTGCTGCTACCATGTCTAGCTATATAAAGAATTGTTTTGCGTTCTTCAGCAATGATTAATGGGAGGACTTAACACTAACATCTTTGTGTAGCTCCAGAAAGTCCCACAGAAAACCATTATTTTCTCATCATAAGGTCTGGTAAATGCCTCTCGAGATGGAGATGCCGCAATACAGCACACGAGGCGCTCACAATACCTGATGCTGGTCCAACACAAACAAAAATAACTGTTCCTGCTGAGAATACAGATTTATTTTTACTTAATTTCAGAGTTTGCTTAGTTCTATACATTGTCTCTGCTGACAATTTATGGCTGCACGCTAGTAAGCAACTACGAAACAAATCAGAAATTGTGCCGTGGCGGGTAGGTAAGAAGGATACACAGCCAAACTGAGATGCAAAATAATAACCTTGAGGTGTTACGAATAAACCGTACGCTTGTGTATATGCAACAGACCAAAAGGAATATGTTCTACCTAATGACGCCACATGAGGCATAAACATGCTGCCCCATCAATCATATCTGGCAGGTCAAAAAAAAAACAAATAAAAAAGTAGAAGGATAGGTTCTGGAGTTCACCAACCATACCCGACCATCAATACTATAATACACTCAAAAGATGAAATATATCACATTGTGTCAGAAGGCAGGCAATAAAGGTAGATATTTAGGAGGCCTATTAAGGCATATGGACATCACACAGGTGAACGTGGCCAAGCTAATTCCCAGCAATATGACCGCTTGTTGGGGTTCCTTTAGCCGGACACAATGATCATGGGGCTGTGACAAATTCTTCATCCAAAATTATGTAGAAACAAATCTAATTAACAAGGCAGCTTGCAATAGGAACAAGATGTGGTAGACTATGAAGACTGGGTATCTTGACTGGACTCCACATATTTTCCATCACAGGCTAATAAACTTTGAAGACCACCAGTCTTGCCAGCCAACCATTGTCATATACAACACCTCAAGAAATTAAAATTCAATCCATCTGCTGCTCAAAGGTCTTGGACCAGAAACACCACCTTGCCCACACGTTGATATGAGACGCTTGCCAATGACCTGTTGGTGTAGAAGAGGTATATCCACTGAAATCGAAACTTTAAAGGAGGAATCTACCACTAGGCTCTACCAAGGGTGGAAGAAAAACTCTTCACCTAACAGGCCAAGGTGCACAACACAACTCCTATTCACAACTCTGTTGGTGAATACAGTAGGAGGTCCATCACCAAAACGCAAGATTGTCCCAGCATTTACTTTATGGGATTTTTTTTTGGTCTACTGTAGACTACAGATTAAATATAATAGAACTTTTTAATATTTATGACAATCTGGCATTGTGTTGCATCTTCTGTAATTTTTTTTCTAGTTTTTTATTTAATTTGACTATTTCAGCCGTCTCGTGGTTTTCTACAGAACAAACATTTATTAGAACAGGAAAAATAAACTTCACAGACACAGAGCTTATGAATTAAAGACTGTAAATCTTGAGTGGACTCCGGATATTCTTCACCACGCTGATAACCTTTCAAGAACACAACACTTGGAGGTAAACAATTTAGGAGTACAAAAGATTTTTGGAAAGCAAAGTCTACTTCTTCTGCTGCCCATAAGTCTTGGATCAGAGACAACACCCTGACCTTACATTGATATGAGATGCTTGGCCAGTCAACTGTTGGTGAAGAACACAGAGATCCATTCAACTCACAACTTCAAAGAGGGGTCTACCACTAGGCTCTGCCATCTACTAAGGACGGAAGAAGGACTCCTCACCTAACAGTTTTGCATTCGCCTATACCAAAAGACAAAAACCAGTGCTTACCAAAAGATTCACCAAAATGCAAGATAAAATATTACCATAAACTTTATTAAACACGTACAAAATATACAATTAAAGAGTAGGTCAACCACTGAATGGTCCGACAGCCGGACCAATCCCCAGAGACACCTACCAGAGAAACACATGCAGGAAATGGGGAAAATATGTAAAAGCTAACTACTACAATTACCTAGCTCAAATTGTAATGTAAAGAGGGCATCCCAAATAACCACAATACAAAAGAAGAGAAAAAAACTAACTTCTATGTCAAAAACAAAGTAGGCTAAGGAGAAACCTGACAGATACGAGCAGAAAGTAACAGAATAGTAGAATAACGATATTACCCATTATCCAGCTTATGTGTTTCTCAGGTACAGCAACACCTCGACGCGCGTTTCACCACACTGAGGGCTTCGTCAGGCTAGGGTGCATAACACAACTCTATTTTCCCCACCCTTTCTTTGAGAAAGTGCATCAGACCTTTAAGACCCAGAATTGTCCATCACGTCATATTTACAGAAATGTCTACTTTAGACTACAGATAAAATGTATAGGTTCTTGCAACTTTCATAAGAATAACTTAATTTTAAGGGTCTTTTTTCATATTGAATATTTCAGCTTTAGTATGGCTTTCTAGAGAAGGAACGATTAGAACATGAAGAACAGGAACAGTAAACTTGAAAGGCGCGGAGCTCTACATAAATATTATAATGAAACAAATATATTCGGAGAATATAATAGACAGCGCTGATCAGATCAAATTAAGGCTAACTGATCATTTTGCCTGTATATTTCCACAGCAACAGTGCTTCGGCTCACAGGCAGTTTCAGCAAACGAATACAGCTTGTCAGGCCCAATTACTTCACTTGCCGTTCTGGTGGAAAAAGGGGGGGGAGGAAGAGGAAAAGAGGGAGGCGTTGAGGAGCGAAAAGAGGACGCAGCATAAAAAAACCCACTGAAATCCCTTTTGCCTTATGAAAACCTTAAAGCATTAGACTGAGGGTAATAATCAGGGTAAGATTTCATAAGCCCTTGGTAATGTGCAGATGGAGTAAGTCTCTAGCGCTACGGGGACCATGGGGTAACATTACCCAAGTGTTACCGATCACTAGGCCAAAATGTGGCCAAGGAAGAGCGAGGAGAACGTTACAGATACAACAGGAGTGGACGGCGTCTTAAGAACATACACTGGGACGTGTCTCAGACTTAAAGGAGGATTCCAGTTTTAGCATATGGGATTCTTTGTATGGTGGAAAGTTACACCACTGTCCAATAGCGTTTTAAGATCTCTGCTTGCTTGTCAGTCAATAGGAGCCTTTCTGGGTTACTCCCAACGGTTTGAAATATGTAATAGGTAAGGGGTGCTATCTCTTTAAGAAACTCAAAGCATTTCACACTAAAAAAGCTGTCCACCTTTGCGGGCCTTTTGGCCAGACCCCAACACTCCCAACCCCAACACTCCCAACCCCAGCCACTAACCCCCCCCCCCACCAATGATACTGGACCTCTAGGGGGAAGCACACTTATCTGCTCCCCGCTGCCTGGTTACAACTTCTTTGGTCCCCGCTGCTGCGCTCTGGTCCTGCTCTTTGACAGGAGCAGGTGTGCCACAGCAGCCAGCGACTGGCTGCAGCGGTGATACGTCCCCAATGTGTCACGTGATGTCATGTGATGCATGGGGGACGCAGCAGCACAGATGACCCATATGAGACCAGATGGGAATAGAGCGCGGCAGTGACAGCAGGAGACTGAGAGCAGGCAAGTAGGCTTGCCTCCACAGGTCCAGCGACATGGGGTGGTCTAGCCAAAGAGCCACCAAAGATGGACAACCGCTTTAATTAGGGAGTGTGTACACTTTGGACACTTTGCATCAAAAATAAAGACACTTTGCTAATGGATTGATCAAAAATGTACACAACTCCTATTAAAATATATGTGTAAATACAAAAAAGGGAAACCTACTCTAGAACCATTTTCAAACTAACTTTTTTTATGTTTTTAATTTTTAATTTTTGTATTGTGGCAATAAAGATATTGTTTAAATCTAATATATTAAGCTGAGTGTATGTGTGTGTATGTATGACCACTAAAGGAATCCGCACCATCGCATTTACAATCACGAAATTTGGCACACAGGTACATCAGGTGTCCGGGAAGATTTTAGACTGGGTCTCGGCTCTCTAGCAGGTACTGTTCCTGAGATATTCCCAAAAAATGCAAATATGGCACATCACATGACCTACATTAGCCAATAGAAGCCTACATGTCTTTTTCCTCATATTCCAACTGCCATACACATGGTCACATGACCCTTATCAGCCAATAGAGGTTTGCAGGCCCTTAGTCTCCACATACACACGGTTTTACACTAGGTTTCCAACAACCCAGCTATTTTTCTTTCGGTTAGGCCACGCCCTCTCTCAATCCACAGCCGACTGGGATTGATAAAAAATCAGGGTAAAAATCAACTTCTGCAGGGGTGGGAGGGTGACTTTCTCCCTGCAGCTCACGCTCAAACAGCACAGTGCTATTGTCTGAGAGTGAGCCGTTGAAAAGGACATCCCTGTGTGGGACAGGGAGACTGAAAGTGTCCGGCCTAAGACCGGACCTCTGGCCATCCTAGGGGCAGGCTGCTGTAGAGGTCACAGTTACGGGGATGGTCCGCTATGGAGGTCAGTGTTAAGGGGCAGATTGCTGTAGTGGCCACTGTTAAGGGGGCGGGGTGTGTAAATCACTGTTAAGGACATGGGGTAATGTGGAGGTCACTAATAAAGGGGCATCTGCTTTGGAGGTAAATGCTAAGTCGGCGGAATGCTGTGGAGGTCACTATTAAAGGGGCGGGCACTGTGGAGGTCTCTGTTAAGGGGGCAGGTAATGGTGGAGGTCACAGTTAAGGGGACAGTACGCTATGGAGGTCAGTGTTAAGGATCGGGGTGCTGTGGAAGTCACTGTTAAGGGGGCGGGTTATTGATGAAATCACTGTTAATGAGATGGGGTACTGTGGAGGTCACTTATAAAAGGGTGGCCGCTGTGGAGGTCACTGTTAAAGGGGAGAGCGCTGTGAATGTTACTGTAAAGAAAGCAGGCCGCTGTGGAGGTCACCGTTAAAGTGGTAGTCATGTGGAGGTTACTGTTAAGAGAGGAGGGGACTGCGGAGGCCACTATTAAAGGGGCAGCAGGGTACTGTGAGGTCACTGTTAAGGGAGCAGGGTACTGTGGCAGTCACTGTTAAAGGGGCAGTTGCTGTGGAGGTCTCTGTTAAGGGGGCCAGGAATGATGGAGGTCAGTTAACCTGTAACCTATGGTCAGTGTTAAGGAACGGGTGCTGTAGAGGTCACTGTCAAGGGGGCCGGCCCCTGTGACGGTCAAAGGTTAAGGAGGTGGGCTACTGTGGAGGCCCCATTTCAAGGGGATGGGGCACTTTGGGGGGTGGGGGCAGTGTTAAGGGGACGGGGTACTGTAAATGCCACTGTAATAGTGGATACTGTCGCAACCTAACGACACACACAAACATAAAATGAAATAGATGAAATATACCCGTGCGAAGACGGGTCCTTCTGCTAGTCTAATATATAAATCTTTTTATTACATTTTTCCCTGTGGACTGCAGGTATTTAACAGCAAGAGTTCAGAATTTCCCTTTAAAAGGGTTTTCTGAGACTCTTTTACTGATGACCTATACTCTGGCTAGGTCATCAGTATCTGATTGGTGGGGGTCCGACACCCAGGATCCCCGCCAATCAGCTGTTTTGATAAGGCAGTGGTGTTCCTGTGAGCACCTCTGCCTTCTCACAGTTCACAGCCAACCAAACCTTTAAAATCATCCAGGAAAATCTGTAAAATGCTAGCTGAACATATTCTAACTCGTTAAATATATGCAAATTATAAGTGAAAAAAATGAGCATGTTGACCTTTTAAAATGCAGATTCATAGCTTTCCCAAATTTTGCTACCAGACAAGGAAATAAATGTTGCTGGTCTTTGTATTTTGTATTTTTTTTTTTAGTTTTTTTTCACATAATACGAGGATGATGTTTACAGCTCTGGCGCTGGCGAATTAGTACGATAGAGCGCAGGTATTTTATGATTCACATTCCATAGTCCTCCAGGGCCCGCAGCTGACGAGACGACGGAACACTATGTACTGCATTAAGTAAACATGTGTATCACATCCCCTGCCATGGACTGACATGATGAAACGAGTGCGGATAGACCCACAGGAAAGCGGCAGCCATATGGCGAGTCGTTTCATTGATCCAGGTTCTAACTATCAATCACATGTTAATGAGATGGATGACTTCCCCAATGAGATACAAGTGAGGAACTCAATGATCGCTCAACAGCGGTGAAAAAGGAGTATGAGCTCCATCATGAGTATCTGGATACCCTGGAAGGGGGGGCATGAGTGACGGTATGAACGTTGGATGACAACTCCTAAAAATTTGACAATCTTGTCTTAATATAGGGTGCACCTATTAAGGTGCATTGAAGGAAATGGACTGAGGTCCATGGTTTATCTTCATTTTCCTCCCCATGAGAGGTCTGCATTTATTTAGAGTGTCTGGTCTGAGGTCTGTATTGATTTAGAGTGTCTGGTCTGAGGTCTGCATTTATTTAGAGTGTCTGGTCTGAGGTCTGTATTGATTTAGAGTGTCTGGTCTGAGGTCTGCATTTATTTAGAGTGTCTGGTCTGAGGTCTGCATTTATTTAGAGTGTATGGTCTGAGGTCTGCATTTATTTAGAGTGTCTGGTCTGAGGTCTGCATTTATTTAGAGGGTTTAGTCTGAGGTCTGTATTGATTTAGAGGGTCTGGTCTGAGGTCTGCATTTATTTAGAGTGTCTGGTCTGAGGTCTGCATTTATTTAGAGTGTCTGGTCTGAGGTCTGCATTTATTTTGAGTGTCTGGTCTGAGGTCTGCATTTATTTAGAGTGTCTGGTCTGAGGTCTGCATTTATTAGAGGGTTTAGTGACTAGTCTGAGGTCTGTATTGATTTAGAGTGTCTGGTCTGAGGTCTGCATTTATTTAGAGTGTCTGGTCTGAGGTCTGCATTTATTAGAGGGTTTAGTGACTAGTCTGAGGTCTGTATTGATTTAGAGTGTCTGGTCTGAGGTCTGCATTTATTTAGAGTGTCTGGTCTGAGGTCTGAATTTATTTAGAGGGTTTAGTCTGAGGTCTGTATTGATTTAGAGTGTCTGGTCTGAGGTCTGCATTTATTAGAGTGTCTGGTCTGAGGTCTGCATTTATTTAGAGTGTCTGGTCTGAGGTCTGCATTTATTTAGAGTGTCTGGTCTGAGGTCTGCATTTATTTAGAGTGTCTGGTCTGAGGTCTGCATTTATTTAGAGTGTCTGGTCTGAGGTCTGCATTTATTTAGAGTGTCTGGTCTGAGGTCTGCAATTATTTAGAGGGTTTAGTCTGAGGTCTGCATTTATTTAGAGGGTTTAGTCTGAGGTCTGTATTGATTTAATGGGTCTGGTCTGAAGTCTGCATTTGTTTAGAGGGCCTGGTCCGACGTATGCATTTATTTAGAGGGTCTGGTCTGAAGCATTTATTTTGAGGGGATCAAATGCACAATCTGAGATTGAAATGTAGTAGATCTCTGCGTAATTCTGCCCCCTCTGTGCTCTCTCTCATATACTGGTCATACAGCGCGTGACTGATTGTGACCGGCCAAACAAACACAGACTCCTTATTAGATTGACAACACATATGACATTAATGATTTGTCCCCAAAAAGATGGAAAACTGAATGTAAATAAAATCTCTCATGGGGAGGAAAATGAAGACAAACCAACCTATGATGTTCACGTGGTCATGTCCAGTGAACGGCATAGTGTAAACATGCACCATCAGAGGTTCCCTTGTATGTTCAGGAAGTATACAAAGATACAACTCGGGAAATTCATGACTATTTCCTTGCGCATATTCTTTATATGCTAATGGTCGTAAGTTAGGCGGTGTGGGGACCAAGACTACAGAAGTGCAAGAGTGCTCGAAGACCGTTCTCCTGATGAGGAACTCCGTCACGCTGTATCAGATTTATGTCTGACAACCCATGTTCCTTAGTGTCACTCCAAAACTATGACAACTAATGAAAAATATTCGCTTTACAAGCCGGGTACTGAACAGAAGTAGAGCTCTTCTGAAGAGCTCATGCTCGTCCCTTTTTGTAGTGCTTAACTTCTGACAAGGACAAATCAATATATTTTCTTGTGTAATTTGTCACAGAAGTGGAACGAGCGCAATAAGGGGGCCCCTGGGGCTCTATAAAATCATGGCTGTCCAGTGAGAGGATTTTTTATTTTATTGCAAAAGGTTTTTGAGTTTTACTTCTAACAGATATAAGAGACGGGAAAGAAATAAAAAACTGATGAGGGTGTCTGAGGACGCTCCGTCCGATATCCAATGGTTCTTTGGAGCGAACCTGGTTGTGAGCAGGAGATTACATCTGTCGTGTTTTGATCTCTACTGATGGAAGAACACAGTCGGTGGAGGTCTTAAAGGCTATGTACAACTTCTGAGGCAATTTGTTTTATGATTGCATGTTACTCATTTTTGGCTAAAAAAATTTTTCAATTGGCCTTTGTTAAAAATATTGAGCTGTTTTGTCACAAATGGTTAACTGTTTTTCTAGCTGTGTGACTGGTACTTTTAATTTTGTGCCCGTCCTATAATAACCCTAATTTCTAAACTACTGAGAGGTCATAAACAGTTATTTAAGCCACATTCTTATCAGTAAGATAAGAGCGGAGCTGTCATGAGTGTTTATGAGGTCAGGGAGCAGAAATAAGGAGTCCGTCTGCTACTGGTATGACGGAAAAGACAGAAAATCCAAAGGGTGCTACTAGAGCATCTCAGCTCTGTACAGAAAAAAAGGATGCTATTTTTTTTAATAAAGGCCAATTTAAAACATTATGTTTAGCTCAAAATGAGTACAATACAATAATAAAAAAATTCCCCTCAAGGTGTACATAGCCTTTAACAGTTGGCCTTCCACTGATCAGACACCTGTATCCTATCCTGTGGATAGGAGATAAGTATTGTTCATGGGGAAGAGTGTCTTTTTTTGGGACAGCCCCTTTAAAACCTATGGACCCCTTTGGAGCATTTTTTGTTTACTTAAGTGTGTGTACTTTTGGCTAAAAAACATTTTTGCCATACGGTTTTCCTAAAAACGATTTACTGCTTAGCTGCTGCAGGTTCTGTCTACCACAGTTGAAAGCAGGCTGCAGCGTGTCAGTCACAGTAAACTCCATAAGATAGCTTGGCCTCTAGCCCCTCTATTTCCTCTCCTTTGGTTACTTAATCATGACCAAAGACATAAAATATCATTCAGGAAAGGAGCAAGAGGGACTGAAGGAATTCACTGTAAATGGCACTCTGCAGCCTTCTATGTCCTGTGATGCATAAAAGCTGCAGAAGCCAAATAGTGCAACATTTTTTTTTAAAACCGCTATTGCAAAAATGGAAAAGTTTAAGTAAAATAAAATGCCTGCTACAATGTCCACAGCCTTTTAGTAAGAGATTAATGTTTATCAAGTGGTCGTGAAGACGCGGCTACACATCTATTAACACCACACAAATGGGAAAGCTGCACTGCAGCATTTTCATGTCGACTCCAACTTGCAACAATGTATCGAAGACTCCGTAAACAACTTCAACCAGCACCCTAATTACAACCTAATTGTGCTCCGTTCCCAGCGATTTATCACTGCTTTTTGTTAATTAAGATGTTTAATTGCTAATTTCTTTTGGCAGCCGGAGCCGCTTCTCTCGAACAATAAAGTAAGCATTGGCGCTGGCACCGAACAATCAGAAGACGGTGGGGTACTCCTTATGCCATTCAGGAGTGCACTAGACTCTGAATACCCCGTACCCTCACTCAATACATCACAGAAAGCAGCCACCCTGCTGCATGCCCGCCCCGTACTGATACATTTAGTATAGCGAGCTCCCAGGAGAACTCGCTGTTTTTTCTGAACTTGAAGTAAAACAAAGAAAAGCTACGAAATAATAGGTATTTCATAAAAAAGTATAAACCCCGGGGTTGTTTTATTTTGGTTGTGTGTTGTGCAACTAAAAAAGCAAATTACAGAAAAGGAAAAATAGGGACAAAACAAAAGACAAAAATAGACCCAAAAAAGCACATAAAGAGAAAAATAAAACAGAACATCACACCCATATGACCTTTTTGAGCCTTTTATTCCAAATCCATTGTAATGTTGCTGCCATGAAAGTCTCTACTCTTTAAGGAAAGACAGAAAGGTTTCAAATTTTTAGTCCAGTTGAAAAAATTATTTTTAGCTCAAAATGAGTACAGTGCAATAATATAAAATGACCTCCAAGGTGTACACTGCCTTTAAACATAAACATATTTTTTATTGTGGAAGTGGTTGTCAGGCCTAAAAGCCACTAACTCAATGGTCCTAAACGGTGTCCCATTTAAAAAAAAAAAAAAAAACCTGCATCACTGCACCGTTCCAAGAAGCTTCCAGTCCCCGCAGGACCAGGAATCGGCCTGGGTCATGTGACCAATCACAGTACTCCGTGATCCTACAGTATGTGGGCACTTGCGCGGCACTTCACTAGCTCAAGATGTGACCACTGAGGCCTATGACTGACTGCAGTAGTCACGGACCAAGCCCCCTTCTGGTCCTGCAGGGACTGGCATCAGGAAGGAACAGGGCAGCGGAGCAGGCATAGTGGGACTGCGGGAAGCTGTATCCAGTCTAGACATTGCTCTGTGAGCTAAACCCATCAGCAGCAGCTGCGAACATTTGCCTGCTAGTTTGCTACAATGTATCAGTCTGTTTCGCTCACAGAGCATTGTCTAGACTGGAAAAAAATGTATCCACATCTCAGCTGACAGTAAGTAGATATCTATGAAGAGTGTTCACACTCACAATGGAGAGGAACTGAAACACAAAGTATAAGCAAGACGACCCCTTTAACCAAAGCAGTAAATTCTGCAAACAAAATTCTGGTTTACTGCTTCTATCAACTGTCTCCTTTTTCCAGGGAGCATCATCTATAGAACAGATACAAAGGATGTTGGGTTACACAGCCGGAATGAAACAGACGTTTCCTCCATTCCATTTTTATTGTGTTAATTTTAAGCCACATTAAAGCACCGGATCATTTACCGGATCAGTGGTTTCCATCTGGAGGCTCGTAGGGATGTTGCACATACGTTGTTTCCATATCTTCTCAACTGCAGCAATTCAGTCTGTAGAGAGATGGCCTCAGGGGGTCTTCACCATGGATCGCTCAGATCAGGACCACTACTTACTCTGCATTTACACAGCTGGAAGAAAGATCTAACTGCTCTGCTTCCAGTGTTGTCGTATTGTTCTGTTACACGGGTAGAATTTGTGGGGGACATCATCACGTGGACGAAATGCTGCAGATGTTCCACATGGATTTGCCCACAGAAAATCTGTAGCACAGGTTACAATACACAGCGGATTACAGACCATCTCATCTACACAGAAATGTATAAGCTTTGCACAGTTTCTAAGTCTACAACATGTCAGTTTCTGAAGCGGAAAGATCACAGATCTGTTGTAGGAATCTCCCAGAATTTTAGGAGCTGAGCTGAGAAACAAGACTGCTGTCTGTCTCCGATACCAACCAGCAGAAAATGTATGCACGGCCTGGAACTGAGAATCAGTACAGGAAATGTAATGTATGTATGTGCCAGCAGAATAGTGAGTGCAGCTCTGGAGTATAATACAGGATGTAACTCAGGATCAGTACAGAATAAGTAATATATGTACGCAGTGACTCCACCAGCAGAATCGTGAGTGCAGCTCTGGAGTATAATACAGGATGTAACTCAGGATCAGTACAGGATAAGTAATGTAATGTATGTACACAGTGACTGCACCAGCAGAATAGTGAGTGCAGCTCTGGAGTATAATACAGGATGTAACTCAGGATCAGTACAGGATAAGTAATGTATGTACACAGTGACTGCACCAGCAGAATAGTGAGTGCAGCTCTGGAGTATAACACAGGATGTAACTCAGGATCAGTACAGGATAAGTAATGTATGTACACAGTGACTGCACCAGCAGAATAGTGAGTGCAGCTCTGGAGTATAATACAGGATGTAACTCAGGATCAGTACAGGAGAAGTAATGTATGTACACAGTGACTGCACCAGCAGAATAATGAGTGCAGCTCTGGAGTATAATACAGGATGTAACTCAGGATCAGTACAGGATAAGTAATGTAATGTATGTACACAGTGACTGCACCAGCAGAATAGTGAGTGCAGCTCTGGAGTATAATACAGGATGTAACTCAGGATCAGTACAGGATAAGTTATGTATGTACACAGTGACTGCACCAGCAGAATAGTGAGTGCAGCTCTGGAGTATAATACAGGATGTAACTCAGGATCAGTACAGGATAAGTAATGTATGTACAGTGGCATGCCCAGGGTGTTTGGCACCTGCGGTAGGTCCTTACTTTGGCACAAACCCCCCCCCCCCCCAATACTTAAAAAAAAAAATAGTACCCCCTCACAGTAGTATTGCCCTCATTGTGAAACCTTTACAGTAGTTTTGTACAGATGTGTGCCCCCTCACAGTACTTATGCCCACATTGTGCCTCCTTAACAGTAGTTGTGCCCTCTCTGTGCCCCCTTCACAGTAATAATCCCCATTGTGCCCCATTCACAGTAATAATGCCCACTGTGCTCCTTCTTAGTAATAATGCCCACTGTGCCCCCTTCATTGTAGTAATGCCCTCTGGCTCTGTGCCACTTCCATAGTAGAAATGCTCATTGGGTCCCCTTCACATTAGTAATGCCCTCTGTGCCCCCTCCATAGTAATAAAGTCCTTGGTGCCCCCTCCATAGTAATAAAGAAACAAAAAAATAAACAAAAAAAAAACTAAAAAACCCGCGAGCCTGAAGGGGGGGGGGAGCGCGGGTTGCTGAGCGGTGAGTGACAGGACCCAGCTCCCTGTGCTCCAGCAATGAGCGCTTCCATCTGTATTGATCGAAGCGCTCATTGCATCTTGCACTCCTTGAGAGCCTGCACCCAGGGCGGACTCCCCCACCCCCCCTGCAGAATATTGAGTGCAGCTCTGAAGTCTAATAAAGGATGAAACTCAGGATCAGTACAGGATAAGTAATGTAATGTATGTACACAGTGACTGCACCAGCAGAATAGTGAGTGCCGCTCTGGAGTATAATACAGGATGTAACTCAGGATCAGTACAGGATAAGTAATGTATGTACACAGTGACTGCACCGGCAGAATAGTGAGTGCAGCTCTGGAGTATAATACAGGATGTAACTCAGGATCAGTACTGGATAAGTAATGTATGTACACAGTGACTGCACCAGCAGAATAGTGAATGCAGCTCTGGAGTATAATACAGGATGTAACTCAGGATCAGTACAGGATAAGTAATGTATGTACACAGTGACTGCACCAGCAGAATAGTGAAGTGCAGCTCTGGAGTATAATACAGGATGTAACTCAGGATCAGTACAGGATAAGTAATGTATGTACACAGTGACTGCACCAGCAGAATAGTGAGTGCAGCTCTGCGAGTATAATACAGGATGTAACTCAGGATCAGTACAGGATAAGTAATGTATGTACACAGTGACTGCACCAGCAGAATAGTGAGTGCAGCTCTGGAGTATAATACAGGATGTAACTTAGGATCAGTACAGGATAAGTAATGTAATGTATGTACACAGTGACTGCACCAGCAGAATAGTGAGTGCAGCTCTGGAGTATAATACAGGATGTAACTCAGGATCAGTACAGGATAAGTGTATGTACACAGTGACTGCACCAGCAGAATAGTGAGTGCAGCTCTGGAGTATAATACAGGATGTAACTCAGGATCAGTACAGGATAAGTAATGTATGTACACAGTGACTGCAGCAGCAGAATAGTGAGTGCAGCTCTGGAGTATAATACAGGATGTAACTCAGGATCAGTACAGGATAAGTAATGTAATGTATACACAGTGACTGCACCAGCAGAATAGTGAGTGCAGCCCTGGAGTATAATACAGGATGTAACTCAGGATCAGTACAGGATAAGAAATGTATGTACACAGTGACTGCATCAGATGGACATAACGAGTACAGCTCTGTAGTATAGATACAAGATGAAACTAGTAGCAGATATAGGATGAGAAATGTACATAAATATAGTTGGACACAGTGGATTACATAGTATATGTTGCCATCGGCATGTATGCCATATGGGTCATATCGTTGTCCAGTATTTATAACAATTCATGTTCTATCACAGTGAATTGTGCACCACACATACTGGTAGTGTAGATGGTATAAGATGGACAAACAGACAGACAGATAGATAGATATAGTTAAAAGAAACAGAGAGATATAGATGAGAAATATACATAAATTATGGGAAAGTGTTTTTCTGTTTTTTCTCCTCCTGTATAATCCGGCACTGACGACGTCCTCTCACTGTACACACAGGCCTCTCCAGCTGAACCCAAGAGATTTGGTTGTAAATTCTGTTCAAGTCTAAAATCCCGCACCGCCACGCAGTGTACCTCAGAGAGATGCAGCGCACCATATGTTACACTGATACACATTAATAAATGAAAACTCAGCCGATTACATCATCGCTCGTTCCCGGCAGCTAAGGCCTGGCACGCGGCTGCAATGGCAGAACAGCAATGTTTTCACCTGGTTTATCTGCTATACTGTATGAATATCTCTGGGGGATGGATGTATCTTGTGAGGGACACGGACTACGGTAATGCACAAAAATACTATGATCGGATGAAATCTACTAAATAGTCCAAATCAGCGTAGTCCGAATGTATGGGAATGGGCGAGCTGTAGTAACCTGGCATGACCACTACACTGCTTCCGACTCCATTCCAAGTGTTTCTTTCGACACAGACGACTACTGAGAACAGCTGATCAGTGGTGGGGTGGATCCTGAGGATAGGTCATTAATATATATAGCCTGGAAACCACTTTAACCCTTTCCCTTTCATAACAGAATGATCACCAGCCCTGATTTCTATGATCAACACAATGTGATGACCCTATTGTCAAGTCTTTAAACAAATCTCCTCCACTGCTTTACGGACCCAAGATGTCTACGAGATCTTCCATAGACATCCCATTGAGTCCACTCAGCAGACTGATCTGACAAACCTCAATTCCCTATGAGACCTACAGTAGAGTCAAACCAGACAACAGAATGTGATGATCCCATTGTCAATTTTTTACTCAAATCCAGTCTAATGTTTTATGGAGGCAAAATGTCTACGAGGTCTTCCAAAGACATCCCATTACGTCCACTAAGCAGACTGCTCTGTACAAACAAATTACAAATGAGACCTACAGCAGAGTCAAAGCAGACATCACAATGTGATGACACCATTGTCAACTTTTTACACACATTTCTTCCACTGTTTTATGGACCCAAGATGCAGACTGCTCTGTGCAAACAAACCACAATAGAGCAAAACCAGTCAACACAATGGGATGACCCCATTGTCAAGTCTTTACAAATCCCCTGCAATCTTTTATGGACCCAAGATGTCTACGAACTCCTCCATAGACATCCCACTGAATCCATTAAACAGCACTGTACTAACAAAACTCAATTCCCTATAGAGCCAAACCGGTCAACACAACGTGATGACCCCATTGTCAAGTCTTCAAACATATCCATTCCACTGCTTTATGGACCCAATATATCTTCCATAGTCAACCTACTGAGTCCACTGCAAGAGACATCACTGTACAAATGAACCTCAATTCTCTATGAGACGTACAGCATAGCCAATCGGGTCAACACAATGCAGTGATCACAATATTGAGAGGGGCCGGATTGGCCAAAGATCTTACAGGGAAATTTCCCGGTGGGCCGATGCCCAGGAGTCCTCCTTGCGACCGGCCAGTGGAGGTTTTTGGGGATGTATTTTGTGATGGATGGACTGAGGTATTTGGCTCTGTTGGGGTGGTATAATGTGCCACAATATGGTATTGCTGGCCCTGTCTACATGTGTTGACCTTGCCTTCCATCAATTTGGACCCGAATACAAAAGGGGGCCACTTTTAGTATTTTTTCCAGGGCCACTTTAAGTTCTCAGTCAGCCCCTAGACATCCTATTGAATCTGATAAAGTATAGGCCATGCTGTACCCCATAATACATGGACCTTCTGACTCCTACTGTAAAACGGACCCCTCCAACACTCTACAAAGCTTCTCAAAACCATCAGATCTTCCACTACAAGCATCTCTGCTTAACGCTCAAGCAGTTTTCTAAAGTATTTACATTGCGCCAGTGGCTGTTAATTATAGCTGCAATTTCAGACGTCAATCACTGCATATTTCCTAATTCGCCAACCCATTTACTTGAGTTATTTTATTGCAAAGTCTATGTAATGCAGTAATAAAAGCGGCTTGGAGAGCAGCGTTCCACCACCATGCCCGGCACGTACAGGGATATCAAATTAACTTTAGCATTTATGGATACAATACGGTTCCAATATGTGCAACAATTTAATTTAATCATTTAATGTCTGCCCGGCTCTCGGCAGCAACGGGCTGTCTGATTCGAGGCGTGGAAGACCTCTCTTCAGAGATAAGACAACCTTTTTTCTTTTTTTTTTTGGCTGCTGTTTGCATAATTGCCAAAAATAGAACTCAATCTGTTTGTCTTTCCAGGGTAAGTAAATTCGACTTTTTTTTTTTTCACCCCAGTTTCCATGGGGATGATGAGAGTATCAATGACAGACAGAAACGGCTCCGGAGTGGAATCTTGCTATTTATAAACTATCAGGACACATGGAGATGTCTAGTTACACTGACGGATAGCCTGCAACCAAAAGAGACTTGCAATCGACCCGAAAGAGGTGAGGAAGAATACTGGGAGCGATAGAAGGTAATTATGGAGGTTCTGTATGTATATATCTGAATACGTACATATATATATATATATATATATATATATATATACATACATACACACATACAGCCAAGAGGAAAAGCCTCTTGGGCTTTAGTTGAAAACGTCATAAAACAGACCCAACAACCAACCACCTTCATCAATTATGAGACATATGATGATACCATGCACCAGATATGGGATGTCTCACTTTGAAGGAACTATAGACATTATATGATCTCTTGAGAAAGCCCATTTCAGCAGAATTAGTCCTGTTAATTCAGACACAGTGTCTGGTAGGGTTGATCCTGCTGATTAAAATGATACCTGTTTTGTGAAAATCGATTGCAGGATTCACGAGAAAAGACGACTTTTATTCTTAATGCCAACGAAGTCTTCAGTGCACTGAGGGGCGTGGTCCACACTGAAAGGCTGAGGTGCATGGAAGAGCTAGACCCCGCCCCTCATGCGCCTCAGCTTTTTAGTGTTGGCCACGCATCTCAGTGCACTGTAGGCCTCATACGCATTAAGAATAAAAAGTATTTTTTCTCAGGAACGCTGCAACCGATTATCACAAGGCAGGTATCATTTTAATCGGCAGAATCAACCCTACGAGGCAGTATGTCTGGTTTAATGGGGCTGATCCCACAGACCAGTACTCTTTAAGAAGACCTTATTTTTCTGTGGTGGTCTGTTGGAGAAAAACACCACCAATCTAGAAGACCATTTTTTTTACTATAGTTTTGGATTGCTATACCAAAGAGGTTTCACTATATTTGAATCTGCATCAAGTCAGCTCCATAAAAGATATTCTCCGGACAAAAGCCCAACTTATGTCTGGAGTGGAGACATTCACCCCACCTCTAAACTCCCAGTTATGAGGTCCCTAGAGATCAAGGCATCATCCCTGAGTGGCTGCCTGCTACAGCAGTTGTCATGAACTTACATGACTCACCATTAACTTGAGAAGTGAGCTGTTCCCATATAGTTTCCTAGTGGGGTCTTGACAACCACAGTCCAAAACCTATACATGCCAGGAGGCGAAGACACCAATGGATCTTACTATATGCAAGGACAACTTCTGTGGGAATTTTTGCCCAGGTTATCCCTGTGACCATGTTTATCTACGAAGTGGAATGACATAGACTACCATAGCCTCTTCACTCTCTTCATTCATAGCATGGGGAATACTCAAGGGAAATTTTACTTTCTTGACGTTACCTTACTTCGTCACGAGAACCATGGCATGGAATGTCTCGCTTTATAACGATCTACATGATACAACAATAAAGCACGGATAAGTCTTTCAAAAAGTCCCTTATGTGAGAATACTACACCAGATCTATTTGCAGTGCCCTAGTGTCTAAAGGTTAATGGAACTAGAAGAAGATCTGGATCTGCAGTTTTGGTGGCCATCTCAAAGAGATTCCATTATAAAAGCCTTAACATTGAAATAGCAACACCAAGAAGGACAAGCTATAAGTTTATGCAAATTGAAGAAGTAGCGCGGTCACTAAGATCTGCATATGATGACATTTTTAAGGCACCTAGCTCCAATCTGTGGCATGTGGGAGGAGAGTAAAAGCCAGATTGAAAGCAAAGTTTTTTAGCCACATGAGACCTCAAAAATCAGATAAAGTCATGTGGGATGATTGTGTGGTGTCGCCGGTTAATCGACATGCTAGTTATAGAGACTTGGCACAAACAGAGAGGGACAAAATCCTTGACCTTAGAGACCTTGCTTTATTAACTTCGGCAGATCTCTACGTACCTAGGACGAGATGTCCGTGCTGTTCAACTCTGGATGTTACATAGGAGAATAATGACAAACTGGAAGAGGTGTACAGAGGAGAACTTCTGCACGGACGGATCGTCTGATTAGAAGAATGGTACACAGTGGTCCATTCTGTACTGCAAGGGAAAGTGGAGGTCACTTCCCAAGCCTAGATCAGCAACCATCAGCAACAATCAAAAGGAAACCATCAGACATTGAGACAGATGACCAGCTACAGGTGTTCCACTGACCTCACTTCACCACTCTTAAAGACTATCATGAGGCACAGGAAAACAGCAATGGAGATCTATTCTCTTCAGTCCCTCTTTTGTATCAGATACAATGGAAGCTGGAGATTGGTGTGGAGACCATGCGGGCAATCCCATGAAGAGGCCTTCACAAGGGAACATCACACCAGTCCTACTCCCTGGATTATGGCGTAAGATGGCATAATGTACAGTAGACAGACCCCTCTAGTTTTCTTACAGGTTTACTAACAGCTCAGTGATTTATTTATTTATTTGGTCTCCAAAGTGTCCTAGAAGTCCCTTTCCAACAGGGCATTGCCAGGACGCATCTTATGTGTGCTACTGTGAGCAGCCGGCGTGGCCTGAACATGCTACCATGACATCTCCAAACGTGGCTCCCAATGAGCATATCTGTGATCTCACTGATAGGCAACTGCAAAAGGATCTGCCAGCAGTGGATGTTCCGGATTTACTTCATTTAAAAGCAAAAGTGGAAAAATTTGCTTCCAGGTGATGGAGATTATAAGGAAAGGACTGGAAAATTTTAAGACCAATGGACGTTAATCTTCCAAACAGCCAGTGGTCTGACACCCCACCAGACTCTTCCCTGCCTTATTTTTAGATTTTAAATGTAAGAATTACATCACACGCAAAATATCTAAGTAACCAAGAAAATGTAGCAACCTTCTTGTGATATCCATCCTTGCCCCAAATACTTTGCATATGGCGCCATCTTGAGTTCATTAACATAACACATCAATTATGCAAAAAAGGTTGTCAATGCCCCATCCTCCATGACATGAAGTATGGTACAAGTGCCTCAAATGTTCACCTGGACACGATGTCCTGACCAACCAACAACCTTCTCTGTTTAGGTCTGAGGAGGACTAATCTACACCCAGGCAGAGGGCTTCCAGTTTTGGAAAAGATGTGATCTGGTATAATCCATTCTGAAAATATCTGTTCTCAGAATCTCTTCTTGTACTCCACTGATTTATGAACATACACTAAACTTATTTTTGGAACATGGGTTCAGATATCTATGATACAATTAACCCTATTGGTTTGTAAGGACAACTGCATTCCAAAACCTGATGACCTAAAACAGGCATCAGCAACCTACGGCACTCCAGGTGTGGTGAAACTACGACTCCCAGCATGCACACTTGCTTGGCTGTTCTCAGAACTCCCAAAGAAGTGAGCTGAGCATGCTGGGAGTTGTAGTTTCTCAACAGCTGGACTGCCGGAGGGTGCTGACCACTGACCCAGAACATAGTCACACTGATACTTGATGAGCCCTAGTAACACAGACGCTTCCGGGGCCAGAGATACTTGGTGAACTAGAAAAATTACATTTCGACACTAGATATATCTCAACGGGTCCAGACCAAGTCTGTAGGTTTTAGGTCATCATGTGTCAAAGTTTAAATCTTCTAGGCCACCAAGTATCTGAGTTCTGTGACAATAGGTGTGACTATGTTCTAGGTCATCAAGTGTACTGCAGTGTCCTTATGCTGTGTTTTTAATCGGCACAGCCATGTAGGATCATAACTTAGAGGTGACGCTATGTAATTTGTTAGAGGATATTTGGGTGGGAATCATTGAAAAACCCTGATTTAGAATAATGGAATAAAATGCCCATTGGTATTTGGGCTTGCTCTCCTAGGATAATAGGAAAAGTTGGTTATCTAGAACAGGCATGCTCAACCTTCGGCCCTCCATCTGTTGTGAAACTACAACTCCCACCATACCCTGCTGTAGGATGATAGCTGTAGACTGTCCGGGCATGCTGGGAGTTGTAGTTTTGAAACAGCTGAAGGGCCGCAGGTTGAGAATCCCTGATCTAGAACAAGGACACTTCCTTATTTAATACAAAGGTATAGTGATACATGGTGATCTAGAACAAAAAACACAGGGCTAAGTAGAATGATACGTTCAACCACAGATTTAGTAATTATCACAAAAAGCTAAGAGCTAACACTGAAAAGAAAGCTGCCCCGCATGTCAGGTGGCTCTGAGATTTGATCTAGAACTGTTTGTCATCTTTGATCATCAAGTATCATTAACCATTCACATTTTATGCAATTCAAATAGAGTGAACACCGGTTACAATGACAAATGCACGGATAGTGTTTGGAGACACTGATCTAGCACAACGGCACATTTACACCTAGAACAATGGCACACGGGTTAAAAAAGAAGCTTCAATAGTTAGCACCGAGATACAAATTTTCATGACATGTTGGGACACATACGGTAATAAAAGATTATTATAAGAAAAATTGAATCAAAACATGGATATAAAAAGTGCTGTGAGGACTAGGAGCAGGGACAGGACTCTTTAATAATGCAAACAATGGGAGACCTGATCAGCAAAAAAACTATATTATTTCTAGATTATAGAACGTGGCTGTGTGGGAGCCCGGATGCGCGTCAGGCTGCAGACTATTCCCTGACAGTGCGGAGATTATTGGAATCATACATATTTAATTGCTTTTCAGACAAATAAACTCAATGGAACAATTAGCATGCGGCTCTGGAATGGTAATGACGAAAAACAAAATGCAAAAACTGCAATGGCAGCGGATGGTTGTAATGATTACTGCTACTTTTTACAACTTATAAAAATCTAGAACACAGTAAGCGATTAGGGCCACTTCTCCCATCCTGATGAAGGTAGAGTTCCGAGTGGGTGGAGCAAGAATGGCTCAAGCGACCATGTGACTCACCACTAGCCATGCCCAGTAGACCTGGTCACACGACCACATCATCCAGTGGTCCTAGTACCATTCACATAGCGCTCTAGAACCAGAAGATGACTGGAAGTGGAGACCTACTTTTTGTGGAATAGGAAGAGAGTATGTTGCATAAAATTATTAGAAAAACATGGCCGCTATCTTCTACGGTGCCACCCGTGTCAATGGGTTCGGTCTAGTATTGCAGGTCAGCTCCACTGAAGTGAATTGGGCTGAACTACAATACCACGCACCACCTATAGACAGGCACGGCACCATTTAGGAAGAAAACAGTCAAGTAAAGTGAAACGTCTTCAAAGGTTCAACGCTTTCACAAGATCATCCACTTATCCAGACCAGATATGGTTAAACTGGCCAATTTCTGTAATTTGGAGGGTGGGGGATTCGTCATAGAGGTTTCACTGTATGTATGTGAAGCTAAATGGGGTGTCTCTTCAAGACAACCCCTATCCCAATGGACTATTAGGACATATGGACATCACAGAGGGTGTCCCCCATCTCAGGACTCATCTCTATAGTGAATCTTGCTATGGGATGAACACGCTATATCCAGCTTAATAACTCATGTAATTCCACATTTTTCCTGCAGTGGCCGCTGCAGCAGAAGCAGGTCTTAATTTCTGGAGCTGGCCCAGTGGCGATCATCTGATCGTTGACCTGTCTTGATGAGACGATCGCTGCCCTCAGTCTTGATGAGACGATGCCTATAAAAAGTTCATGGTCTGCATTTACTAAGCAGCTTATGCCATTGCATGCCCCAGTTTTGTGCAACTTTTACAGTTGTTCAGATTTGAAAAGTGCTGAGAAAAGTGGTCATGGTCCTAAATTTTTAGAAAGATTTATCAGAAAGCTAGGCAGGCAAAGGTTTAATGAGATAGTCCAAAATGCACCAATGGGGCCCTTTTAAGAAACCCTGGAAAAAAACACCTCAACTATCTCCTCACTTAGACTGGCATAAGAAATTCCTTATGTCGTCCCAGGACTTTTACGGATTTTCATTTAGGAGAAGAGCAGCAGGAAATATCTAACGTGTTTCGGAGCCGCAGTTTTTCTTAATTACAGACATTTCTGTGTTGTATTCGTGCAGCAAACTTTAAATAAACCTCGTTGTCACTTATAAATAATTAACTCAGTGTTCTCAATTAATCGTGTGATTATGAAACCATTAGCTGCTCCCTTCCCCAGAGAATTCTCAAGATGACTCCATGGAAGGAGATACGGCATCCTGTCTGGAGAAATAAGAGCTACAGTTTATACAAATTAAGTAAAATAACTAAGATGGTTTAACCTTTGGCTCCAGATTGATTTTTTTTTTTCGCAGCTACCACGAGATGAACTGTTTGGAGCAAGAACTCGATTAACATTTAAAAAAATAATTCAGTCGGGTATCTGATGCTCCTGAATTTTTTGGAACCAGTTTCTACAGCCCATTTTTTATTGGATTTGACCACATAGTCCAAGAACAAGATCATGGATAAACCTCGTGGAATGGTCAAAAAATCATCGAATAATTAGGAGAATGTTGTTTCTTAGTTTTTTTTTTTAATTTAATTTAATTACTCAAAGTTATTCTCCTATTCTCTATTCTAAAAATCGTTTGGGTAATTGAGGGGCTGCTCTTAGGTCTAATGAGGAATGAATGTCTGATTTGGGCATCTGATCTGAGGTCTAATGAGGACTGGGGTCTGACGGGGGAGTCTTATCTGTGGTCTGATGAGAAATAGAGGTCTAATTTGAGGTTTGATGAGTACTGTGGGTCTGAATTGAGGTCTGAGGAAGATTGGGAGTCCGATGGGGGTCTGATATGTGGTCAGATGAGGAATAGGGGTCTGATTTGAGGTCTGATGAAGATTGGGAGTCTGATGGGGGTCTGATCTGTGGTCAGAAAAGAAATAGGGGTCTGATTTGAGGTCTGATGAAGATTGGGAGTCCGATGGGGGTCTTATATGTGGTCAGATGAGGAATAGGGGTCTGATTTGAGGTCTGATAAAGATTGGGAGTCTGATGGGGGTCTGATCTGTGGTCAGAAAAGAAATAGGGGTCTGATTTGAGGTTTGATGAGGATTGGGGTCTGATCTGAGGTCTGATGAGTACTGTGGGTCTGATCTGAGGTCTGATGAAGATTGGGAGTCTGCTTTGAGGGTCTGATCTGAAGTCTGATGAAAGATATAAACTTAGCGCTCACCTTTAGAACCTTTTCTGGTCCCAAAAACCTCTAGAAGAAAGAGGCCACATTGCTTTACTGAGAGCTTCTCCCCAACACAACCAGAGGGTCTGTAATATGGATATTCTAGAGATCAGTTGGAGTTTCATTGAATCCACTGATGAATTCTTCTGATAAGTATCAACAAGTCATAAGATGTTACAGAGATCCTCACACAAATTGAAAAACATTGCTGTGCTCCTGAATCCTCATGTGCCATAACTGGGCGAGGTCCCTCTGTTCACAGCTCGGCCATTTGCTATATGTTCACCTGACCCTGAATGTATATACTCTATAGGAAATGTTATGTTAAAGATCTTGATGGAGGGAACGGCTTGGAAGATGCTCTGCCCTCCTCCTCCTCTCTGCCAACCCGTAGTTGCTTCCGATTCCCACACTCCAGTTTTAATAAACTACTAAAATGTGAGATTGCTGTAAGGTCCTGGGAGGATTGTAGAGAGACTTCCATCATTACAATTGCCTTTATAGAAATAGACCCTTGAGCAGCTTCACTCAAATCTTTGTTTCGCCATATATAGCACTTTATTATCTACCTATCCTGATTTTTTCTCTCCCTACAGTCACTCCACAGGTATCTCTTCTTTCATGGCATTTCTTTCACAGGCCAGTGTAATACCGTCGCTACCAGGCACTACAAATAACAGCTAAAGGTTTAGATTTCTACCCCTCAGGGAGAAGAAAAGACATTATATCACACACACAGAAGGTTGTGTCGATCAGCCGATGTGCCGGATTTAAGGACATGCAGAAAACGTATCACCGGCCGAGCCAAGGAAACTAGTAATCTGGCCGGGGAATTCAAGTCAGTGGATAAATTCACGCTTCATTGGATGAGTTGTCTTTAGGGGTGAGATCCATAGTCTGATTAAATTACAGACGAGCAAGTTACCCATTCATTATAGCGTCCGCCACACTGCAAATGATACAGCGTAATGGGATTCCTATCAGATACTATCGCTCAACCGTAAAACGCTTCTGACACCGGATTTTCTTCCAGCAGGGAACATTGTGATCTTTAAGCCAAACAACTACAAACTCTACAGACCGTAAGATCTTGTTTTTCGTACAAAAAGAACAAAAAATGTTTTATGTTCACGGTAAAAAGTTACAGAAATTGTAGGCATCACGACTGGTGGACAAAAACCTATAGGAGTCTAAAGGGCTGCTGCTGTCCATCGTTACGCAAGTGCATTATGGAACTGAATGGGGATGAGAAGGAGCACCAGCTCAGCAATCACACAAAAACATGGTCTAACCAATTGATCGCCGCTGCTGATCCTACAGTGTCAGGGTCACTGCGGAGCTCACCTTCCTGTCTGGAGACCGCAGGAAATAGCTACAGCAACTGCCCCTTGATGAAACATTCACCTCTTCCATGTACAGTGATCTCCGTGCAGGTCACAGAGTATGCCCACAACACTCTCTCGTAGTAGTCAATGATGATCATAGCTCACCTCCTCCCATGCTCTACATAGTGATCCCATGTGCACAAACACTCCCCCAAAGGTGATGACCACAGCTCACCTCCTTACCTTCCTTGCACAGTGACCTACTCACATGTCACAAAGAATGAACAGGTGACTGCCGCAGCTCACCAACTCCTCCTCCCTGCACAGTGACCTCTATACCAGGCACAGTGTATGCCCACAATACTCTTCCCAAAGAAGTTAATAGGTGATGGTCACAGCTCACCTCCTTCCCCTCCTTGCAAAGTGACCTACTCACATTGGTATGAATGGGTGACTACCACGGCTCAGCCACTTCCCCTCTCTGCACAATGACCTCTGTACAGGTCACAGTGCATGCCTGCAACGCTCTCACAAATAAGTTAAAAGTTGATGGTCACAGCTCACCTCCTTCCCCTCCCTGCACAGTGACCTACTCCCATTTTACAGAGCATGAATAGGTGACTGCCACAGCTCACCCTCTCCCCCTCCCTGCACAGTGATATCTGTACAGGTCACAGTGTATGCCCACAACACTCTCCCAAAGAAGTTAATAGGTGATGGTCACAGCTCACTTCCTTCTCGTCCTTGCACCGTGCCTACTCACATATCACAGAACATGAATAGGTGACTGCCACAACTCACCCACTCACCCTCCCTGCACAATGACTTCTGTACAGGTCACAGTTCAAGCCCACAACACTGTCTTAAAGAAGTTAATAGTTTACAGCTCTCCTTCTCCCATTCATTGTATACTGACCTCTGCTCATGTCACAGAGCATGCCTACAAAACTATCCCATAGAGGTCAATAGGTTACTCCCTCCCCCGAGGTTTTATTAATAAAAAAAAAAAAAATAATAATAATAATAATAATATATATGTTTGCCTTAGAAGCCCAAATGGCATTTTTAAAACCTTCTCTAGTTTATTTCTCCTTTCATATGATTTTCCCATCAGCCTTCCAGTATGTCGCCATAAAGTGAGACTGACAATACAAATGAATGAGAGGGGGAGAAATGGCAAAGTCAATAGAGATATAACCAGTCCTCTATTTCCGTGAGATTACATAAATGATCAATCCGGTGTTTCTGTCACCAACATCAATTTGACGCTGATTTTTTTTTAGAAAATCTCGATTGTGAAGAGCCATGTTGACAAGTGGTGCAAGGGAGCATAATACAACCTGTCTGTTATAACGTGAGCGGATTACAGAGGGAAAAGCTGCTGCGGCACATGTGACAGATGCAGACGCCGGGTTTTACATGTTTAACATGAGAGCAACAGAGGCTTCTGGCAATTATTCGATTGTCTTGTACAATAGGATGGAACTACCGACCAAGAAGCCGCAATGTCCCCGAACCACTGACGACATCGAGAGGGATTTACATCTCATCATCCCAGTATCTGCCCAACCTAATAGAGAATTCCACATGGATACCTTAATCTGCCATTTACCCGGAAGCGATGTTTCGCCCCTGCGGTGAATTTACATTTATTGGACATCCTGGTTCCAGGAGCCGCTCAGAAATCTCATTGCTACCAACTGAAGGTGAAAAATCAGTGCGAAAATATGACACCAGACTGAGAAAGATAGGTCCAAGCATCAGATATAGTGTCCAGAATAGGCCGTGGAGTGTCTATCATCCAGAATGTCACAGGATAGTAATAATACAGAAATAGAAACATTTCTATACAGGAGATGCTGCACATCTGTATCTATATACCGTATATAGTGTAGATAAACATGAATAGAACATATGTATCCAAACATGCATGAGATAGATAGATAGATAGATAGATAGATAGATAGATAGATAGATAGATAGATAGATATGAGATTGATAGATAGATATGAGATAGATAGATAAATATAGATATGAGATAGGAGATAGATAGATAGATATGAGATAGATGGATAGATAGATAGATATGAGATAGATAGATAGATACATAGATAGATATGAGATAGATATTTGATAAATAGATAGATAGATAAATATGAGATAGATAGAGAGATAGATAGATAGATAGATAGATAGATAGATGAGATAGATAGATAGATAGATAGATAGATAGGAGATAGGAGATAGAGAGATAGATAGATAGATAGATAGATAGATAGATATGAGATAGATAGATAGATAGATAGATAGATAGATAGATAGATAGAGATAGATAGATAGATAGATAGATATGTGATAAATAGATAGATAGGAGATAGAAGGATAGATAGATATGAGATATGAGATATGAGATATGAGATAGATAGATAGATAGATAGATAGATAGGAGATAGGAGATAGGAGAGAGAGAGATAGATAGATAGATAGATAGATAGATATGAGATAGATAGAGAGATAGATAGATAGATAGATAGATAGATATGAGATGGATAGATAGATAGATAGATAGATAGATAGATAGATAGATAGAATTGAGATGGATAGATATGAGATAGATAGATAGATAGATAGATAGATAGATAGATAGAATTGAGATGGATAGATATGAGATAGATAGAGAGAGAGATAGATAGATAGATAGATAGATAGATAGATATGAGATGGATAGATAGATAGAATTGAGATGGATAGATATGAGATAGATAGATATTTCTGATCATACCAAAGGGGACACTGAACTCTTTGGTTGTAGAAATCAGAAGCGGTCAGGGCTTCTACGAATGTGATCTGATGTGTAAATGAAGGGCAGGGGGTTTCAATGACCTAAACCTAAAGTGTCTACACAGGGTGGATTTAGTCTGAAGACGTTGAGGTCCTCCAATGTTCTATCCCTATTGCACATAAGCCTTGGTTCCCATATCTTGGACTGATGAGGACCATGAAGCAAGAAACAGCCGTGCGCAGTATGGAATACACGGCTCTATGTATCCAGAGCTGCTGGGTTATAGCAAAGACGGCCATTTTGGCACTAATAGAACAATTTGCACGTCTCCGTCAACTACCCCGGGATGCGGACAGACCCCCTATATAATTAGGAATGTCATAGTTCAGTTAATTCCTGTGCTGAGGACTCTGCCATGCAGCAGGATTTGATGTCCTGGAGCTCGTACGCCTCTCGCTAACCCTCGTAAATTAAAAATATGGTTTTCGTTCGGCTACAGTGAGAGTGCGCCCGGCGGTTTCCACATCAAGCGTTTCTTTACAGTATAGTTAATTATTCATAATAGCTTCATAATGGAGTTCAGGATTACAAACCGCTGCTAATGCTTTGTAAGGATATAATCGTCAAGGCAACAATTAGGATGTCATTAGAGGAGGATTCTAGGGCACGGGGAGGATCGGGCCAGATCAGCTAAAAAAACTGAAAAGTCTCATTCTCTGCGCTACGATAGAATGAGATTTGCTCGGAGAACATTACGGCGGGGGAAGGGGACAGATCGGAGGTCGGGAAGACCATGACGATGATCCATTACATTTACGAAAGATGAGTAGACTCCATCAAACATGGAGGATGTCGAAAGGAATTCAACGCAACGTTCTCAACTGGAACAGTGGTCCAACCATGGTCTATCAATGATTGGCATCTCAGTTGTAAAGGAGTTCCTCTATCAAGTAAACCCATGTCCATGCATTTTGTCTGGCATAGGGGCACAAAAGAGGAGGGTGGGTGGAACCATCAAGAAAACACCAGCATGAACATCTTCTCAGTAGGAGTGGCAAAGTGGCCCATCCATACATAAGATGGATGCCTTCTTAAACTTTATTTACCCATGGCCTAAAACGGTTCCCAAAGAGCTGATCACTGGGGGGTAGAGAAGCGACCTGTTTTCTGTTAGAAGAAACCTACTCTCCGAGAGCCCCAAAACCCAAACTGGTCTGATTCTAGAGCGGTCTTGACTAATCCCAAGAGAAGCGTAACCAATCTGCTTCTGGTGCCTACACTTTTATCGCTTTGGGAGCGAGGGGAGTACTTATCGTAGGCTTACTAATACAAATGTCCGATATGTTCAGCAATTTGGACAACCCAAATTTTCAAGGCGTGAAGGTTAATTCCACCGACCACTGTAATCAGTCTCTTCGAAATCTTGCCAGATTGTAAAATTTGGCCAAATACTATATATATGGTAGATTTAAGCTGCGATCCCCAGCTCCCCCATGTACTTGAATGATGCTTACACAGGCCACCCATGCAAAAGAGTTAGGCCACTGCCAGACACCCTCTGATGCTAATTACCTCCCAGGAACATAGGACTAGACATATTAAGAGAAAAATAAACCAATCCAGAGCTCACCCCCAAAGAACTGTCAAGAAGCCCCCACATCTAAAGTAGGGATGTTTAGGGTATCGAAGTTTCGATACCCAATCAATACTTTTTTCGCCCCCCCCCCCCCGTCCCCAGTATTAAAATACATTATTGGTGGCCAGTGCGCCCTCCCCCATCCCCCCCCTTTCTCCCTCCCCAGTAATAAAATCATTGGTGGCAGTGGCCACAGGGTCCCTTCACCTCCTCCTCATTGGTGGCAGTGGCCGGAGGCCCAGCAGTGTAATGCTGGGGCTCCGATGGGTTACCATGGCAACCAGGACGCTACTGAAGTCCTGGCTGCCATGGTCAGCTCCCTGCTGCTGTGTGCACAAAGCACAGGGCAGCAGGGAGAGGGTGAGATCCTATTCACCCTGATAGAGCTCTATCAGGGTGAATAGGATGAAAATGATCCCAGGTTCTAGCCCCTAAGGGGGGGAAATAGTAAATAAACTGTAAAAAAAAAAAAAAAGTCAAAGTACACCAAAATATTAAGTATAAATCAGCCCCTTTCCCAATTTTACATATAAAATATATAAACAATAAATAAATAAAATATTACATATCGCCGCGTCTCAAAAGTCCAAACTATTAAAAAATCCACTTTTATGCGGTGAACGCCGTAAAAGAAAAAAAAAGAAAAGAAAAAATGCACGATTCGCCATTTTCTTTTAGTCGCCTTGTCCCCACAAAAAAGTAGGATAAGACTGTTGTATTATGAGCCGGCGGTTCCATAAAATGTGGAATGCACGCAGATTTTTTGGCGTTTTTATTTTTTTCGCGTGGTATCGAATGGTAACGAGTATCGCAATACTTTTTTATGGTAAAAAAATGTTGGTACCGAAACAACTCTAATCTAAAGGTGGTGATCGGTGCAACGTGTAGATGTCTTGACTTCCCAGCTTTGACTCCCTCGAAGGAACAAAGAAGCGTGGAAAGAGTTGACTACTGAGACAAAACCACACACAATCCCTTTCAAATTCTCCTCGTGTCTTCTACAAGGATGATGCAGGAGATGACGTGAGGCCCAAGACACCACTATGGGAGGTACTGTGTGACATGCCATGTACGATAACACGCACACGCATGCTGACATTTCCATAAAGGTCACATAAATGATAAGTGGTAACTAAGATCCAGTGGCCACAGAGCAGATCCCTCTGCTCAGCACACAAATTGCTCGGAGCTGGCATGTCCGCGTCTAATTACCTAGTTCAGCTATTTGTGATGTGTGAGTATGATCGGCCTAATCTGCTGCTTATACCAGTCAGACCGCAGACTAGTTTAACTCACGAGTAGAAAAGAAAGATCAGCTCCAGCACCAGCATTCGATTTAAAACCAGCTTCCTCTTTATTGAGACGCGTTCACAAGTAGATACAATCCATTCAGTATGCGATAATTGTCGACGCATTTCGGACAGTACATCCTTAGTCGTAACAATGTGTCAGTCCGAAATGGCCATTCTTATGGGAGACTTCTTCCCTCCCCTTGCTCCAAAATCTTAAGGCCCCTTTCACACGGGCGAGTTTTCCGCGCGGGTGCAATGCGTGAGGTGGAAGCATTGCACCCGTACTGAATCCGGACCCATTCATTTCCATGGGGCTGTGCACATGAGCGGTGATTTTCACCGCATCACTTCTGCGTTGCATGAAAATCGCAACATGCTCTATATTTTGCATTTTTCACGCAACGCAGGCCCCATAGAAGTGAATGGGGCTGCGGGAAAATCGCAAGCATCCGCAAGCAAGTGCGGATGCAGTGCTATTTTCTCGCATGGATGCTAAGCAACGGGACCAGATCTTTATTATTTTCCCTTATAACATGGTATTTAGGGAAAATAATAGCATTCTTAATACAGAATGCTTTGTAGAATGTTGATTAAGTGGTTAAAAATAAAAAACTTAACTTACCTTAGCCACTTAATCATGTAGTTGGCGATCTGTCTTCTCTCTTCAAGCTTTAGCTGCAGTGTAAAGGACCTGTGATGACATCACATCACATGGTCCAATCACATGGTCCGTGATGGAGCATGTGATTGGACCATGTGATGTGACGTCATCACAGGTCCTTTAGCTGGTAGCTAAAGATTGAAGAAGAGAGGAGAGATCGCTAACTAAGCGATCAAGTGGCTAAGGTAAGTTAAGTTTTTTATTTTTAACCCCTTAATCCTCATTCTACAAAGTATTCTGTATTAAGAATGCTATTATTTTCCCTAAATACCATGTTATAAGGGAAAATAATAAATTGTCTAGAATACTCAACCCGAAACCGGACTCAGTGATGAAGTCCGGCTTCGGGTCTGGGTACCAAACATGGCGATTTTTCGAACGCGCATGCAAAACGCATTACAAAAGATTGCACACGTGCGTAAAAATGCGCATATTCCCGCAACGCACCCGCATCCTATCCGGGCGTCAAACGTGACGCCCGTGTGAAAGAGGCCTAACTCATTGGCCATGTCAGACTTCCATCACCTGCTACTTTGCATGCAATTCAAAAGCACCTGCGTCACCTCCGGGGCTGTTTCCCTGGTCAGAAATTTAACCCTTCGTCTCCAGAAATAGGATAGAATGGAAAGAGTCCCTGCATAGAGACTTCATGGGATATATGAACAGGGGAAAAACCGCTTCATGTGCACAGTGCCCAATACAAAAATTCACATATAACATAAAAACATAGTAACAGTTCACAGTACGTGTTCATGGATAAGTCAGTATGTTTCTTTACATATATTGCAGTGTCTAAGACCATACATCAATTCCTTCCTTTTATTTAACCTCTTAAGGACACAGTACCCATACGTTCTGTGTCCGGTCTTTAAAGATGGCGCCTGCTCCTGCTCCATGCGGGCGCCTTAGCCGCGGGTGATGATTCTTGTAGCAGACACCCGCGGCTAATGTCCACGACCGGCAGCAATGCCGATCGCAGACATTTAAGCCCTCAGATGCCGTGGTCAATCCTGACCACGGCATCTGAGCGCACACAAACCGAAAGTTTTACTTTCGGCTTGTGCTCCGGCTCCCCCGTGTGGCGATCGGAGGAGTCGGAGCGTGCCTGCAGCACCTGGGGTCTCTATGAATGAAACCCAGGCTGCTCTGTAGTATTTCCTATGGAGCCATAGCCTGTAATAGGCTTCATAGGAAATACGCGATTTTTTCATATATTCCGATGCTATGATTTTAAGTTATAGTTCCTTTTGGGAATTATATAAAAGTGTAAAAAAAAAAACAAAAAAAAAAAACATAAAAGTTCAAATCACCCCCTTTTGCTAAAATAAAAATGAAAAAAATAAAAATATTTAAAAAATACACATCATGGGTGTCACAATGTGTGAAAACACACATACTATAAAAATATAAAAAAATATTCCCCATACGTCAGCAAAACGGAAAAAAGCGACCAAATGGCAGATTCGCCATTTTTGGTCGTTTCATTTTCCACAAAAAATTACATAAAAGGTGATCAAAAAGTTATACACACCCCAAAATGGTATCAATAAAAAGATAAGATTATGACGCAAAAATACAGCTCTGTACATATAATTACAAAAAAGTTATAGGGGTCAAAACATGGTGATTTTTGAATTTTTTTTCACTATCAAAACGCTAGAAAACCTATACATATAGGGTATCGCCGGATTCGTACTGACCTGCAGAGTAAAAATAACCGGTCAGTTTTATCGCACATCGAACGTCGGAATTTAAAAACCAGCAAAACTGTGGTGGAAACTGCTTTTTTTTTGCAATTTCACACCATTTGGAATTTTTTTCCCGCTTCCCACCACATCATATGCAATATTAAATGGTGTCGTTGGAAAGTAAAACTTGTCCCGCAAAAAACAAGCCCTCATATGGCTATGTGAATCGAAAAATAAAAAAGTTATGGCTCTGGGAAGGCAGGGAGCGCAAAACGAAAACGCAAAAAAAAAAAAAACTCCAGTCCTTAACTGCTTCAGGACCACCGTACGCAGGATTGCGTCCTGCGGGCGGTCCTGCTCTTCTGTTCGGACGCGCCGGTGCGTCATCTCGCGAGACGCGAGAGCTCCTGTGAACGCGCGCGCGTGCGCGTTCACAGCGTCGCGCGTCTCAAGAGTTGGGACTACAGCCTGCCAGCGATGATCAATCTCTGGCAGGCTGTAGATGCGATATAAATCGCATCAAACAGCTATATCAGACGCTGTTTTATGAACAGCGTCTGATATAGCTGCTACCTGGTCCTCTGGTGGTCCCATTTTCTGGGATCGACCACCAGAGGACCAGGTAACACAGTAAAGTTGCACCAAACACTACACTAACCCCCCACCCCCTCACCTATTAACCCCTTGATCACCCCATCTAGACCCCTGATCACCCCCTGTCATTGATCACACCCTTGTAAGGCTCCATTCAGGCGTCCATATGTGTTTTGCGGATCCGTGGATTCACGGATCCGCGGATCCGATCCACAGATCCTCAAAACACGGACACCGGCAATGTGCTTTCCGCATTTTGCAGATCCGCACATTGCCAGAACTATATAGAAAATGCTTTTTCTTGTCCGCAATTGCGGACAAGAATAGGACATGTTCTATATTTTTGTGGAACGGAAGTGCAGACCCGGAAGCGCGGATCCATAATTCCGGATCCGAGCGGGACAAAGTCTGTCCCCATAGAAATGAATGGGTCCGCAATTCCGTTCCGCAAACAGAATTGCGGACGTGTGAATGGGGCATAAGGGTCCCTTATCACCGCCAGTTAGTTAGCTACTTGTTAGGTAGCTAGCGCCCAGCCCACCGCACCGCAGTCACTGATTTTGGCAGAGATTTTTTCATCCACATTGATCGAGGTATTCGCTGAGGGGCATAATGAGTCCATGAAAAATTAAACTTTTTGTCAAAAGTTAGCGGAAAGGAGACTTTATGCAGAAAAATACAATAAAAATCGAATTTCCACTAACTTGTGCCAAAAAAATCTTCTATGAACTCGCCATGCCCTCATGGAATACCTTGGGGTGTCTTCTTTCCAAAATGGGGTCACATGTGGGGTATTTATACTGCCCTGGCATTTTAGGGGCCCTAAAGCGTGAGAAGAAAAATGCGTAAAATGCCCTTCTAAAAGGTACTCATTAGAATTAGGCTTTGCGCATCTTGGCTGCAAAAAGTGTCACACATGTGGTATCGCCGTACTCAGGAGAAGTAGGGCAATGTGTTTAGGGTGTATTTTACATATACCCATACTGGGTGAGAGAAATATCTCTGTAAATTGGCAACTTTGAATAAAAAAATTTAAAAGTTGTCGATTTACAGCGATATTTCTCACACGCAGCATGGGTATATGTAAAAATACACCCAAAACACATTGCCCTACTTCTCCTGAGTACGGCGATACCACATGAGTGACACTTTTTGCAGCCAAGATGCGCAAAGGGGCCCTAAAACCAATGAGTACCTTTAGGATTTCACAGGCCATTTTTATGCATTTGGATTCTCACACTTTAGGGGCCCCTAAAATGCCAGGGCAGTATAAATACCCCACATGTGACCCCATTTTGGAAAGAAGACACCCCAAGGTATTCCGTGAGGGGCATGGTGAGTCCACAGAATTTTTATTTTTGCCACAAGTCAGCGGAAATTGTTTTTTATTTTTTTTTATTTTGTTTTTACAAAGTCTCATATTCCACTAACTTGTGACAAAAAATAAAATTTTACATGAACTCACCATACCCTCACGGAATACCTTGGGGTGTCTTCTTTCCAAAATGGGGTCACATGTGGGGTATTTATACTGTCCTGGCATTTTAGAGGCCCCTAAAGCGTGAGAAGAAGTCTGGAATCCAAATGCCCTGTGAAATCCTAAAGGTACTCATTGGTTTTAGGGCCCTTTGCGCACCAGGCTGCAAAAAGTGTCACACATGTGGTATCGCCGTACTCAGAGAAGTAGGGCAATGTGTTTTGGGGTGTATTTTATATATACCCATACTTTGTGTGAAAAATATCTCTGTAAACGACAACTTTTAAAATTTTTATACAAAGTTGACAATTTACAGAGATATTTCTCTCACCCAACATGGGTATATGTAAAAATACACCCCAAAACACATTGCCCTACTTCTCCTGAGTACGGCGATACCACATAAGTGCCGCTTTTTTGCAGCCTGGGTGCGCAAAGGAGCCCTAAAACCAATGAGTACCTTTAGCTTTTACATGGCTGCTCACAATTTAGCCCCACCCAAAATGCCAGAACAGTAAACACACCCCACAAATGACCCCATTTCGGAAAGTAGACACCCCAAGGTATTCACTGAGGGGCATAGTGAGTCCGTCTGAGATTTTTTTTTTTTTTGCCAGAAGTTATCAGAAATTGAAACTTTTATTTTTTTTTTTCTCAGAAAGTGTCATTTTCCGCTAACTTGTGAAAAAAAATGAAATGATACATGAACTCACCATGCCCCTCCGCGAATACTTTGGGGTGTCTTCTTTCTAAAATGGTGTGATTTGGGGGTATTTATACTATCCTGACATTCTAGCACCTGAAGAAACATGACAGGCGCTCAGAAAGTCAGAGCTGCTTCAAAATGAGGAAATTCACTTTTTGCACCATAGTTTGTAAACGCTATAACTTTTACCCAAACCAATAAATATACACTTATTGGATTTTTTTTTATCAAAGACATGTAGAACAATAAATTTAGAGAAAAATTTATATAGAAATGTATTTAAAAAAAAAAAAATTTACAACAGAAAGTGAAAAATGTCATTTTTTTGCAAAAATTTCGGTAATTTTTGATTAATAGCAAAAAAAGTAAAAATGTCAGCAGCAATGAAATACCACCAAATGAAAGCTCTATTAGTGAGAAGAAAAGGAGGTAAAATTCATTTGGGTGGTAAGTTGTATGACGGAGCAATAAACGGTGAAAGTAGTGTAGTGCGGAATTGTAAAAAGTGGCCTGGTCATTAAGGGTGTTTAAGCTAGGGGGGCTGAAGTGGTTAAGGGGTTAATCCTGTGGGGACACGAGTATTCAGCTGGAAAGTCCAAAATGCTTCCCTTAAGTATAATTTCTTTCTATAATCGCCCCCTCTTATTAGATTGCCAACTTGTTCTATTGCAAACGCTTTTTTGAGACTCTTGGTTCCTCTCTGATGACATAGGACGACGCGTTTTGCAGCACTGGACACATTTAATGCTGTGGGATTGACTATGCTCCAATATTCTATTTTTGAACCTGCCCGCATACATAAGGTCACATTCTTCACAGCGTATAATATACACCACCCCTGATAAATTGCAGTTAATGTAATTTTTTATAGAAAATGTTTTGGAATGATCGGCATTTTGAAAGCTTTTAGTAACCGCCACATAGCTGCAAGTCTTACAGGGGCGGCTGCCGCACTTCGTGAAGCCCTTGTATGTCAGCCATGTATAGTTGTGTTTCTGCTTATTATGTGTGTATAGGAGCATGCTAGTGTGGGGGCTTTTCTTGACACTATTTTACATTCCCCCCTGTAAAGACTTGTAGAGTGTCATCATCATATAACATCGGTAGACATCCTTTGACTATTTTCTGCATATCATCAAACTGTCTCCTGGGTATGTCACTTACGTTAATTTCCTTTTGTCCATGCATCACACTGTCCTTGTTTGGTCCATTGCAATAACAGTAGATGTTCCCTGTTTTTTATTATTTTTTGTACTTTTTGTAGTTTTTATAGATCTATGGCCATCTCTCAGTCCCTTGTTTAATCTCCCAAACAACATTTGATATCTCGAACGGGTCGACACTATCCTTTTGGCCCCATGTAACATCCACTCAGGATATTTTCGGATACGTAGCCTCCCGTCTATTATTTGACACTCCATGTTATATGCTGACTCCGTACTACAATTTCTCAAAGCCCTTGTACATTCTCCCACCGGGGTGGCTCTGATGACATGTAAGGGGTGATGACTATTGGCATGTAAGATAGAATTGCCAGATACACTTTTCCTATACGTTGCTGTTTGCACAACCTCCCCTGGGGAACCTTTTAAGGCGAGAACCAAAAACTGTATGCATTTGGGTTCTACTGCACATGTAAATCGTTGATTATAATCATCGTCATTCAGGTAGTGTTGCAGGTCCGGTACGGCAGACACATCGGCACTCCAGACTAGGAGCAAATCGTCAATGTATCTGCCGTACCAGACGAGCAGACCCCAGAAAGTATTCTTTTCAGTGTAAGTAAATCTTTCCTCCCAATATGCCATTGTAAAGGTTTGCCAATGAAGCACTGCTGAAGCAAAGGAAACGCAAGTTCATTCACTTACGACGTAAGGGTGAATTCATATGTGGCAGATTTGCTGCATTTGTTGCCCCTGAAATCCATACGTCTGCTGCAGAAACAATACCATTCACGTGCACGGAACAAACTTTGAGTCAATGAAATTTCTGCAACACGTGACTACACCTTTAGACTTTTCCCGAATCCATCAGCAGCGCAACTTTCCTGTCCTGATAGTTTGCTACAATCTATCAAAGGAGGCAAAATGTAGTCGGTAAAGGTAGTGATAGAGATAGGAGTAGGGGGTGGAGCATGTTGTAACTGGTAGATCAGAGTGTGGAGAGGGGATCCAAGGAGGGCAGCTCACACAGGCTGCAGACATGGAGGAGGACACACACAAGGACATTTGCAGGGGATAATTATATAGGCTGTGTATTAGTGTAGAGAGTAAGCATTGCACCCACAGCAAGCTCTGCAGGGAGGAGGAAGAGGAGGAATTACACAATTCGCATCATCAGCGACTGCCATGATCTGTAGAAGGGAAATACGTCCGTGAATGAAGCTAAGCTTATAAATGAGATCTAGTGAAGACAGCAGCATCCTGGACACACAGACCCAGCATCTATTACAAGAATGGACACATCCACATGAGAAAAGCCTGACTAGGAGGGACAACTACCTCCAGAATGGGGCTCCTCCATCCTCCTTCAAACTGGCTGAGCATGGCCGAGGCTCAGTCTGTTCGCCTCTATAGTTTACGTCAATGAAGAGCTAATGATCAGTTCTTTTGAAGACCACTTGATGATCTAGTGGACTACAAGACCTTTTTAGTTCCTTGGTGTGAAGAGACCCATGACCCTTAAAAGTCGTGCAAGATCAGCATCACATGACTGATGAATAGGAGCATCTCCGGGACCCTGCAGAAGTCAGGTCAAGCAGGAAACATGGGCGACGTCGTAAGATTTGGATAGACTCGAACGCCACAGTTGGATCACAGCAGCTTTTTCAATTACTAATGAGTTATGAAAGGCTGCAAAGCAGAAGGGGCAGGAGGCCGGACGATGCTGGTGAGGAAAACGTTAAAGGGATGATGTGTCATGTCTGAGAAGAGAGATTAGACGGATAGCCCTTCGCAGTGTGTATCACTTCAAGACGATGCGCGTCAAATTAAGACTTCAGTGAAATTAATAACGGACGCCATCTCCGACTCCTCATTTCCTCAATTAGCTTTTTTTTTTAGGAGGAAATAGAAGCATAACAAAGCGAATTCCAGAAGGACCATCCAAACATTAAAGGATATGGATCCTTACAATGTAACTGACGGTGGCAATGATCATAAATGTAAACGTACCGTAGACATTAACTAAGGACCACATAGACTATAAGGGCTCATTCACATTTACGTACATTTTTATGCAAATGCAGTTTTTTTTAAGACAAAAAATAGATACGTATCTGTACTACTGCAGCACTACAAAAAGATCAAATAAGTACAAGAGCAGTTAATGTAGTCAAATAACTCAAAGCTCATTCCTGGTCAAAGTAGATCAAGAAGCCTAATTAACATGAAAACTACCCATAGATTTTAAAAGGACGATATTAAAAGTGAAAAATGGGTTTGCAATTGTAGGCCGACTATAAATAATTGTAGAACCTCAGCCACACTGATCCAGTTAAAGGAATACTAGAAAAAACAAGCTAAAAAAGACTCAAGAATTACTAACCTAAACTCCTTCAGCACACATGGGTGAAGTGCTCTCATTTTCCATTAATCAATTTCCTATATGATCCTAGATATGAAACTCGCTTCAAACACTGTATAAACACTGACGGCGGGACGGCAGGAACATAAATCCTTTGTTCGAACTATGAAGCATGCTTTACACCAGTCGTCAGAGATTCAATTCCAAATAACGCCGTGCCGATGTCACTCACCCCACTGAAGAGGAGCCAGCTGCAAGTGTTCTAGGACGAGCTGATTCAACACGCCCTCCACGCTCGCCTCTCCTTCACGCTTCAGGGATGGGTGATAAGAAGTTAAGGCTTAACAGAAATGATATAGAAATCTCAGAAAATGACATTCAAACCAAAAACATACAAATGTGACTCTGTAGACGCATCGTGTCATATATGAGTGATGTGTACAGGACATGCCAAAAATTCTCAATACCTGCTGGTCTCAGCTCTGGGTCCTTCGCCTACAGATAGAAGTAGAAGATCACTACAGGATAAGTAATGTATGTACACAGTGACTCCACCGGAAGAACAGTGAGTGCAGCTCTGGAGTATAATACAGGATGTAACTCGGGATCAGTACAGGATAAGTAATGTATGTACACAGTGACTGCACCAGCAGAATAGTGAGTGCAGCTCTGGAGTATAATACAGGATGTAACTCAGGATCAGTACAGGATAAGTAATGTATGTACACAGTGACTCCACCAGCAGAATAGTGAGTGCAGCTCTGGAGTATAATACAGGATGTAACTCAGGATCACTACAGGGTAAGTAATGTATGTACACAGTGACTCCACCAGCAGAATAGTGAGTGCAGCTCTGGAGTATAATACATGATGTAACTCAGGATCAGTACAGGATAAGTAATGTATGTACACAGTGACTGCACCAGCAGAATAGTGAGTGCAGCTCTGGAGTATAATACAGGATGTAACTCAGGATCACTACAGGATAAGTAATGTAATGTATGTACACAGTGACTGCACCAGCAGAATAGTGAGTGCAGCTCTGGAGTATAACACAGGATGTAACTCAGCATCAGTACAGGTTAAGTAATGTAATATATGTACACAGTGACTCCACCAGCAGAATAGTGAGTGCAGCTCTGGAGTATAATACAGGATATAACTTAGAATCAGTACAGGATAAGTAAAGTAATGTATGTGCACAGTGACTCCACCGGAAGAATAGTGAGTGCAGCTCTGGAGTATAATACAGGATGTAACTCAGGATCAGTACAAGATAAGTAATGTAAGGTATGTACACAGTGACTGCACCATCAGAATAGTGAGTGCAGCTCTGGAGTATAATACAGGATGTAACTCAGGATCAGTACAAGATAAGTAATGTAAGGTATGTACACAGTGACTGCACCATCAGAATAGTGAGTGCAGCTCTGGAGTATAATACAGGATGTAACTCAGGATCAGTACAGGATAAGTAATGTATGTACACAGTGACTGCACCAGCAGAATAGTGAGTGCAGCTCTGGAGTATAATACAGGATGTAACTCAGGATCAGTACAGGATAAGTAATGTATGTACACAGTGACTGCACCAGCAGAATAGTGAGTGCAGCTCTGGAGTATAATACAGGATGTAACTCAGGATCAGTACAGGATAAGTAATGTATGTACACAGTGACTGCACCAGCAGAATAGTGAGTGCAGCTCTGGAGTATAATACAGGATATAACTTAGAATCAGTACAGAGTAAGTAATGTATGTACACAGTGACTGCACCAGCAGAATAGTGAGTGCAGCTCTGGAGTATAATACAGGATGTAACTCAGGATCAGTACAGGATAAGTAATGTAATATATGTACACAGTAACTGCACCAGCAGAATAGTGAGTGCAGCTCTGGAGTATAATACAGGATGTAACTCAGGATAAGTACAGGATAAGTAATGTAATGTATGCACACAGTGACTGCACCAGCAGAATAGTGAGTGCAGCTCTGGAGTATAATACAGGATATAACTTAGAATCAGTACAGGATAAGTAAAGTAATATATAAATTCTATATTGAATTGTATAATGATGAGAATAGATGGACAAACACTTTTTAGTACATTGTAAAGACATGGTTATATATTAGCTGAAAACAGTGTCTAACTCCCCAGTACCTGCTGGGACTTGTGGTCCCACAAAGTGGCTACCTGACCACAGCCTAAAATTACCATTCAGCAAACGTGTTTCCAATCGGCACAGGCGCGAACATTAACTCACGCGTTTCGCCGAGTGATCTGGCATAAACAGCTTCTTACTTAGATGCTGCGTTTGTCGGGGAGGGGTTGGCTCGTTTCCAGTTCACAAGCTCAGCATAAAGACACAGAAGTGTAAAACGCTGCGGATTCCCCGATGCTGACCACAATGCACTTCCTTCGCTCTCTGCGGCACGGCAATGCGTATCTATGGTAACACACTAACTGGGCCCATGTGGTGGATCTTATCCCTGCTGGACTGCGGTGCACCCCCCTGCAGACTGCTAAATATACCCATTACACCGCGTTGCTATGGTTAAACACGCCGCCAGCCTTAACCCTTACTTTCCCAGGTCTGCGTAATTTCCATCCACGAGATGCAAAAACCATCCGGGGAATCTTGGACGCCCCTGTGCCTCTTGTGCAATAGCTGCACCTGTGCTAGGAGGAGTGGGGGACTGGGAACCAACCCTTTTTGGGCTATGGTCCCCCTGGATTGTCTTACAGCCAGGACTACACATGGAAGTGAATGGCAATATGGCGGCACTGGGTTACAATCTGACCAAGCCAGTAGTCTGTATGTCCTCCCACCGCCCAAAAGAACGGACAGGTCAGTTGGCTTCACATATGGAAATGACATTGTGAGCCCCACTGGATGCAGGGACTGATGTGAACGATGACCACGTATGTACAGCGCTGCAGAATATGTCAACGCTAGTTAACCGCGTCAACATTCGGAAAATATGCAATCTTCCAGTGTAACCATAAACAGGATGGGTATCCAGAATCACAATGTCGATAAGAAAGCTTTCTATTCACTGACAGTAAGCATAGATCCCGAAGAATGGAGGCAACAGGAATACTTTAATGTTGCAAAACGTTTCACAGCACAGCAAGCCTGGAAGATCTCCTTCATGGCGTACGTATGGAGAAGTCACATGACAAAGGTGTCATTTCCAGGCGCCATTTGTGTTCGGTTTTCAAATGCAATTAAAATCTGTAACCCCACCGGGGGGGTGGTCCGTGACCATGGGAGGCTGCGGACATAGCGGTGGTGACCTCAGTGAGGCTGACAACCTGACAACCTGAAAGGACCGTGTCTGGAGGAGACAATGGACGGACAAAGTGATGAGTGCAGTCTAACTTCTACACAAAACCATGACAAAGCGCTGCACCAGCATGTCTACCGCCTGGAACCGACCCTGAAATTATAAGGGACTTGCATGAAGAGCCATTCCTTAACCTTGGTTGACGTGACGTGATGATGGGATTTACAGTGATTTGGGCGTTTTCTAATGGCAAGCAGATGTGAGCCACACCATAGATCCGTATTCACCCCATAGACATCAGAAAGAAAAATTATCACAAAAAAAATATATATATCAGGGCTCCAGATGGCGACCAAAATGGTCGCCAATGTGACTTTCAATTGCAAAATGGCGACAAGACTTTGTAGTCTTGTCGCCTTTTGCGCCTAGGCCCTCCGCTGCTCTGCCGCTTTAAGAAGAACCGCAGACACCAATAACAGAGCTCCGCACAGTACAGAGCTCTGTTATTAGTGAGGAGGCTGCTGATTGGTCATGGTATCCGCGGGCTGCCCTTCCATTGGCTGCTGCTCCTCTCACGACACCCCCATTCTCCCGCGCTGAACACTGCAGAAGCTTGTCTTTATGAAACATCTCCACGCCGACCGCTCGCTCCAACAGGTTAGTTTGCCACTAAGACTTCACTTGCTGGCTGCCGCTGCCCAGTATTCCCCCCCTACCCCTCTCTCTCTGCGCGCCAACAACTCTATGCTGCCACTGATCCCCCCCACCTACTTCTCTATGAGCGCCTACAATTTTATTGCTTGATAAAGACCACAGAGGTCGAAACGTCGCACCCGTATTTGATGATGGAATAAAGAACAGTAAAAGGACTGTTCCAATTTTATGCTGATGTGTGGGGGGGAGGGGGGCTTCTCTGGTGTGAGCCCAAAGTGCGATTGGGACCAGCTCCATCTGTTGGCGCACGTGCGGCGGTATGAGGGAGCACTCTGCTCCCTCATACCGCCGCACGTGCATATGAGGGACCGGGGGTGCCAACAGTCTAGTTGTCAGTGAGTGCGGAGATGCCACCACGCTGGGGAGGCTTAGGTGTGGCTGGTAGTGAAGGGGTTAGGCTGCAGGGCTGCCGGTCGTTAAAGTAAGGAGCCTGCTATAATAGGCTGATATAGGGGCAGCCGCGCAGCCCACCTGCTCCTTGCAGGACTCTCTCATCTGACATGGCTGGAATCATGTACCCTCCCTTCCCGAACTATAATGAGCCCACTTACCGGCAGCAGCCCCCCTACAAACCCAAGGGCCCTACAGGATTAGCCTCCCTACAAGGGGGCCCATGAAGTCTGCCCTTCCCTTTGACTGCCTGGATAATAAACTACTAGTGGGCCCAGCTGAAGGCCTTGCTCAGCCAGCTGAGGCTGAGCCGCTCTTACACCAATAAAGTTGGGGTTTCCGGTGAACCCCAGAGTGGACGAGACTCTGTTCAGTGTTCACAGGGGCCCCACACGCTGAAGAACCGCAAGGGATGGCCTCTACTGTGCCGTGCCACACACCTGGGCAGCATGCCGGACTGCGTATTGTCACCCCAGTCCACTTTCCCCGCACTGTAAGGACAAGTCTTATTTTTTATTATAATATGTATTTTACATTTAGCGACTAAAAAATTCATTTGGCTCCTAACTTTTTCAGATTAGGAGCCAATGGCTCCTTGACATTTTTTTTGTCTGGAGCCCTGTATATACTAAACACCGAGTAATCAATACAATGCACAAAGTATCAAGCAGCCTGGGGATAATGACTGCTTATGGAGGCGGAACATGTGACTTGTAACAATGTATGGCTGATACAATGTGTCTGCCGTGATTCCGAACAACATAGGGGTCAGCAGCAGAATGAGTCGTCAACCGGCGGTTTGGCGGCTTGCACACAGGGTTCATTACTCGCTCCTATAATGTACGAGGAGCAGATGGACTGGAGAATCCGGACGCACGAGGAAGGCGATGGAAAAATAAACAGATGTTGCTTAGAACTTTTAATAGAGGCCTCCAAGCACAGCAGGTGGAAAAGAGGAGCTGATGGGAGATGGTGTGCGGAGGGTGGGGATCTGAGCATGAAAAAGAGGGCAATTAAAAATGAAGAGGGGAGGGGGAGAAAGAGCACAAAAAAGATGATCTTCTACATTACAGATGGGTGAATCGAATGTGAACAAATTAGATTTGTTACGAATTTCCGAAAAATTCTACTGCCAAATGAATCTGAAGTTTTGGCGATGAATCTTGCAAAACTGTGCCTGCTCCATTTTACAGTGGGAAATGGCGGTGAAAACGACAGGAAGAAAGAAGATGGAGGATTACATGACCCTGGGCGGGAGGGGTGCATGTCCTGATTGGCTCAGAGGATAACAAAAAGCCTGCCATCCAATCAGAGAGCAGGATTTTGGCAAGTCCTTTTACTGAGAACACCATGAACGTCATTCTGTCGGCAGCTTGCAATCTGAGACCACGTGTGTTGGCTGTGTATGCCTAAAAGATGATTACAGACACAAGCTAGCACTATAGGTGTGATAGGGAGCGTATAGAGACAGCATAGGGACATAATTAGATTCAGTCATGGGCGTAGCTATAGGGGGTGCAGAGGTAGCAGTCGATACCGGGCCCTGGAGCCTGAGGGGGCCCAAAAACCCTTGTGCCGCATAAGAAGACAAACAAAGCACTGAGGGAAGGGGGGCCCAAGCTGAACTCTTGCACCAGGGCCCTTGAGCCATTAGCTACGCCCCTGGATTCAGTTACGGTTTTATCAGAGAAAGCATAGAGAGGGAGGGACTGGTCACTCAGAGTTGTGTTTCATAATGCTGCTGTCAGGTGAAATGTTCATGTAGTTCATGCTGTACTTCAAATACTGCAATCAACAAAATCCTGCAACAACTTTTATTTTCTGTTCTACAGCAGGCTTTTTTTTATTTTTAAACACCCTCAGTTAACGTATTAAGATGAGCTACGGTGAATTATTACTGAATGCATTTTTCTGCAATAACAGCATTTAATTACCAATTTCAGGTAACGCACTGTATTAACATTGTAAATTGTCAATACCAGTGGGCAGTGTGTTTGTAGAAGGGGAGGGACATTTAACTGCGCCTCTGTAAACTACAGAAAAAACACTTGCAACTTCCTTAGTATCATTTAATAGTCTGTGTATCAAATCTGCATCTTTTCATTTATAGGCCTCATAATGAAATGACTGGTAAACGGAAAAGTGAAAAAAGAAAGACCCATGCCTTGTCATCAGAGAGTCAGAATATGGATAGTAGTGCAAACAGCACTAGCAGCAACAATAATCCAGTGAGTAGTATTAGGCTTCCAATGGGTGCAACTTTAAAACTGAGGACTGGATGGCTCACTCTTCCTCTTAGTCACATAAGGGTATTGTGGAGGTCACCTCCGAGTGGGACACCGTGCCATGGAGCCAGGGGTCACAGCATTCCCTCTGCTCCTCCTAGAATAAAAGGCACTCCACTTATAATGGGTGCCTTTTATTCTAAGAAGAGGCAGCAAAAAACAATGTGCTATGAAAGATACTCAAGAGAATTTCCCTGTTGATGAGTTGAGTGAGGTCAGTGTTTGGACTACCATGGGGAGAGTAGAATCATGGTGAGCTGGGGGACATTATGTATAGCTGTGTTGGTGGTAATGGTAGTAGTGGCACTTGTAGCTGTGGTGGTGGTGGTAGGGTCAGTGGTAGCCCTAGCAACAGTGGTGTTTGGGGCAAATACAGAGCAGGGAATAAAGAGGGGGCCGAGGAGCCCAAGATGACTTTTCACAGTCAAACAAAACTATAGCTGATCTCAGGGAGACCAGCTACAGAAAACACCGCGGAGCCTCATTTAAGAGTCTCAACACAGCAATCCAAAGTGCAAAGCTCCCTGGGAAACAGTAATATGCAAAATAAATGTGGAGCCCCAGTATTGGGTCTACGACACAATGAAAGCCAGATATCCCTCAAAGGAAGAAAAACCGAGCAAAGTAGCGGGGGAGGGTTAATACTATGACAAAGTTTGTGTGTTGGACAGGACCTGGGAGCTGAATCAGGGTGCCGAGGAGGAGATATCTGAGGAGGAGGGTGGTGACTGTGGCCATGTACGGCCAAAAGCTCCAAGAAGACTGGCAAATGGAGACGTGGAGCCTGAACAACCAGGTTCAGTCCCACCGGGACTCTGGCCTTTCTCCTGCAGATACCATGTTCCCTGAACCCATGGGATTCTGGGCAGCAAGATTGGAACAGTGGCCAAAGCTTGCCCAGTACGCTCTTTCTGTACTGTCTTGCTCAGCCTCCAGTGTCATTTCAAAGAGAGTTCTCAGTACAGTAGGTGATGTTGTCACAACCAAACGGACAAAGTTGTCCTCTGATGAACGGATATGCCATTGTTGACTGTAGCCATTTTATTTGCCAGCCCCATCATGCCACTAACTTTGCTTACCTGCCTATCATCATGTTCCACACCGTATGGCTGCTGCTGCCACGGCCGCTACTCCTCCTAATGCCACTACCATTATCCCTACCCAGTCACCCCTACTATTATTACCCCTACACAGCTGAACACACATGTATTCGACTGCCTTGTCTGTTCCATGCTGTGCTGCCACTATTACTCTGCATTTCCAAAAACACTGTGTGTGTTTAAACACCATTTGCCCCCAATAAGGGACATTTTGGGGAACATTTTTAAAATGTAAAAAGCACGACATGCCATAGTGCAATGTGTTTTTAAACAGGGTGTTTGTTAACATCTTCAACCATGCATTTACCAATATATATATGTCATTGTCAGGGCTCATGCACACAACCGTATTTTCTTTCCCTTTCCGTTCCGTATTTTGTGCGGCCCGTATGCGGAAACATTCACTTCAATGGGGCTGTTTAAAATACGGAAGTTACTCTGTGTGCATTCTGTTTCCGTTTGTCTGCATGGCCGTTTCGCAAAAAAGTTGTGCACGTCCTATTATTGTCCGCAAATCACAGTCCGAGGCTTCATTCAAGTCAATGGGTCTCCAAAAAAAAACGGAACGCACACGGAACACATCCGTATGTCATCCGTATTTTGCGGATCCATACTGTAGAAATGCTATGTCCAGCCCATATTGCTCATGTGTTTGGTGATTAATAAGTTACTGTTTCCGTTTCCGATCCGCAAAAAACGGGTTGCATACGGAAACCATACAGATATGTTCTTTGGAATAACGGAACGGAAGAGGACTTAAATCAGAGAAAAGAAAAACCTCAGATGCAGAACAACGGGTCCGTGAAAAACGGACCGCAAAACAACAACGGTCGTGTGCATGAGCACTCACTCTAAAGTTATTTGCTATTGCTGTCATTGCGCTAAAGAACTTAAAATGGAGGGGGAGGGGGGAGAGAAAAAAAACCTCAGAGTGTCATACAATGATTTTCTGGGCAACTGGAGCACTTTTGTTTCGGACAGATATATTTCATACAATAATTAATTTTTTGTTCAAATATTTGACGAATCGGACACAAACGAATTTCAAGAAATTTGTTCATCTTATTCTACATGTATCAATACGTTACTCTGATATAATTACAATGTTAAGCTGAACCGCACACATCAAAAAATTGCCACATCATCAATTTGGAAAAGGGAGTAAATAGCGGTAAATCTGAACCAAAACAAGAGAGCTAAGACGGGCACTGCAGTGGTTGCCAGCTGAACTTCAACAGGACCAAGATGACAACATGGGATTTTAATGTTTTGCTTGTTGCTAAAGCTACTTTCACACTAGCGTTTTTTGCAGATCCGTCATGAACACCACTGAAAGTCAATGGGGGACGGATCTGTTTTCTATTGTGCCAGAGAAAACGGATCCGTCCCCAATGACTTACATTGTGGGTCATCATGGATCCGTTTGGCTCTGCTTCGTCAGGCGGACAGGAAAACGCTGCAGACAGCCTCTAGATCGAAATAGTGACTGAACGGAGACAAACTGATGCATTCTGAGCGGATCCTTTTCCATTCAGAATGCATTAGGGCAAAACGGATCCGTTTTGGACCGCTTGTGAGAGCCCTGAATGGATCTCACAAACGGAAAGCCAAAACGCTAGTGTGAAAGTAGCCTAACTCTGAGGTGCACAACCTGGTGTCCGGGGAAAACTGTGCATCCTTCTGATGAAGAGAACAGACTGGAACTCCATTTGCCCTTTTGTGGCTGGTACTTTTATATGGGAGCACTGGTATAGGGAAGCACTGTGTGGCTGGTACTGTTATAGGGAGGCACTGTGTGGCTGGTACTGTTATAGGGAAGTACTGTGGGGCTGGTACTCTTATAGGGAACCACTGTGTGGCTGGTACTCTTATAGGGAGGCACTGTGTGGCTGGTACTCTTATAGGGAAGCACTGTTATAGGGAGACACTGTTATAGGGAAGCACTGTGTGGATGGTACTCTTATAGGGAAGCACTGTGTGGCTGGTACTCTTATAGGGAACCACTGTGTGGCTGGTACTCTTATAGGGAGGCACTGTGTGGCTGGTACTCTTATAGGGAAGCACTGTTATACGGAGACACTGTTATAGGGAAGCACTGTGTGGATGGTACGGTTATATGGAGGCACTGATATAGGGAGACACCCTTATAGGAAAGCACTGTGTGGCTGATACTGTTATAGGGAAGCCCAGTGCAGCTGGTACCGGTTAGAGGGTAGGACTGTGTGGCTGGTACTGTTATACAGATGCACTGTCTGGCTGGTACTGTTGTAGGTAAGCACTGTCTGGCTGGTAATGTTATAGGCAAGCACTGTGTGGCTGGTACTGTTATACGGAAGCACTGTGTGGCTGGTGCTGTTATACGGAAGCACTGTGTGGCTGGTGCTGTTATAGGGAAGTACTGGTAAACGGTACTGGTATATAGAAGCACCTACGCAGATGGAACCGTTATACGGAAGCACTGTGAGGCTGGTACTGTTGTACGGAAGCACTGTGAGGCTGGTACTGTTATACGGAAGCACTGTGTGGCTGGTACTGTTATACGGAAGCACTGTGTGGCTGGTACTGTTATAGGGAAGCACTGTGTGGCTGGTACTGTTATAGGCAAGCACTGTGAGGCTGGTACTGTTATAGGGAAGCAGTGTGAGACTGGTACTGTTATACGGAAGCACTGTGTGGCTGGTACTGTTATACGGAAGAACTGTGTGACTGGTGCTGTTATACAGAAGCACTGTGTGGCTGGTACTGTTATACGGAAGCACTGTGTGGCTGGTACTGTTATACGGAAGCACTGTGAGGCTGGTACTGTTATACGGAAGCACCTACGTGGATGGAACTGTTATACGGAAGCACTGTGAGGCTGGTACTGTTATATGGAAGCACTGTGAGGCTGGTACTGGTATACGGAAGCACTGTGAGGCTGGTACTGGTATACGGAAGCACTGTGAGGCTGGTACTGGTATACGGAAGCACTGTGTGGCTGGTACTGTTATACGGAAGCACTGTGTGGCTGGTACTGTTTATAGGGAGGCACTTTGTTGTGGGAACTGTTAAGACACATGTAAAAGGGTAGTGATTGAATTTTCACTTTGGCGTCCCCTGAATCACTGTGTCATGAACAACCCTCAGGTCCTGTAGTATATCAGTAACATTCAGATGCTCCTTTAAAGGGTATTCCATTCTACAGATTATGTTCCAAATGGCTGAAAGGTGGGATGACACCTTCTTCAGTCCCCTGGAAATGAATGGAGAGGTGGACAGACATGCAGACTACTGCTCCATTCCGAGGGGACTCGAGGACCCTCTGTTCTCATCCAACATATCTCATCTACACTTTCCATGGGATCTCCTTAAGCAGGATACATTCTGCTACAATGATTTCTAGAATATAAATGCCCCACAACATATTCCAATACACAACCTAAAAATAGTCAAAAATCGCACAAAGAGTCAACTCTTAATATGGTGCAGGAGAAAGGGGTAAGGTGCTGACGGCCTTGGGTATTTGTTTCAGCCATACACTGACCTAGGGGCCCCTTAGTCTCAGAACAATGGACTAATGACAGCTGTACCTATCTGATATTTATCACAATTGTATCAGGAATTACATGAAATATTTATCAGCAGCCCTCCGCATTTCACGCATCGTTCCTCTTAAAGGAGTGACCTGCTCATCTCAACAAAGTAAATGGAACTGAGCTACGAGGGCCTTTCGTAGCCCTGGAAAATAATGATGAAAAAGTAACTCAATATACCATCAGGCCGATCCCCTGCCAGGTCCTGGGGGTGACCTCTTGTAGTCTATAGACAGCAGGCATTGATGTGACGCTCCACAGTCAGGACATGGGCTCCAAACGACTGTGACAGCAGAGATAGATCAGACTCAATTAAATTGGTGACCTGTACCCCTCGACGAAGACACCACGCTGATCGATGAACAGTCATCTACCCCAGGACTGCGGTCGCGGATCCGACCTTACATGTGATGCTGCTGATTTAACCCTTTGATGCTGAGGAACAGTACAAACCTCACATATCTGATAGATGGACTGTACTGAGGGCTTGCAGAAGAGGCTTTGTATGTGTTATACGTCCCTGGGGCGGTAGTACATCATGCATTAACATGCTGCATAACTATTGATAAACTGTAAAAACATGATCTGCCAAAAGGGGGCAACAAGTCAAGGTGAGCGTCCAATCTCAACCTCCAGGAAGAGAGATCTTATCGGCATATGTGATGTCATTTGTCAGTGAGCGTCGCAGTGATAACACACCCCTATTGTTGGAACATGTTTTACCAATGGACCCAGTACGTTATGCAACTTGTTAATAATAATAGTGATAATAATAATGATAAGTGATAATGATAATAATTGCCACAGAGGAAAAAAATAAGGTATTTATAAACACACCCGACCCTTCTATCAGTCCAAAAACACAAGCCTTAAAGGGGTATTCCAGTTGTTACAAGTTATCCCCTATCCAGACAATAGGGAATAACTATTAGATTACTTGGGGTACTACCGGTGGGACCCTCACCGATCACAAGAACGGGGACCTCGTATCTCCTGCAGCCCCCCAGAAATGAACGGAGCGGCCAGTGAGGCATGTGTGCGTCTGCTGCATTCAATTCTACGGGAATACCGCACATAGCCAAACACTGTACTATCCAGAACTCCCATAGAAATTAATGGAGTGGCCGTGCGCAGGTGCAACCGGCTGCTCCATTCATTTCAGGGGGCTGCAGAAGTTATGGGGCCCCTGTTTTCGTGACCAGTAGGGGTCCAATCTGTAGGACCCCCACTGGTCTAACAATAATTCCCTATTCTGTAGACAGGGGATAAATTCGAACCACCGGAATACTCCTTTAAAGAGGCTGAACTGAAATAGAAAACATGGCCGCCTAGTACCAAACACAGTGCAACAGTTACCCACTGGTTATGTCTGATATTGCAACTCTGGGGCTGTGCTGCAAAAGCCTCAACAGGAACAGATGTGGAGCGGTTCCTGAAAGACAGCAGCCAAAATTGTGTAATCCTGTATAACTCCATTAAAGCTCCCGACAGTTCCATCAAAATTAGAAAAACCCTCTGGAAATTGTCACTTCTTTATTGTAGACTTTGATTGATGGGTAAAAGGGGATTTATAACATGCACAGAAGTCCATGTAACCATTCCCCCTGGGATATGTACAGGTAAAACCGGGAGAGAGAATCTTCTTGTCGCTCCTACACGCTGTCAGCAGCTACTCACCTCCTCCAAACTTGCTGATATCACAGCCAGCTAAATGAAAGGGGGGGGGGGGGGTGCTATTCTAAACCTTCCTATGTCGGGCTAGGTAATACCTACAGATGTGAGCGTAGTCTTCTTTGAAAGCTGACAATCTAAGCCTTTAAGTCTAAGATCACAGTACTAGGCGAGATACATGGAGAGATACAGCGATTAGAATTTAGTTTGGAAATGAACGCTGCAGGAATATGCGGAATATATAGCATTCACTGGGACCCTTTCTAAGGGCAGTAACTTGGAATGTACTAGGGCTAGTGACACAATCTTTGTCTTGTTTAAAATATTAGATTATCAGATTTCAAACAAGACCAAATCAGAGCCTAGGGCCTTATGCACACAGCTGTGTTTTGCAGTCCACAAATTGCAGATCCACAAAACACTTATCACGGCCGTGTGCATGCTGCCATTTTCTTTTTCACATCAACAGAAATGTCCTATCATTGTCCGCAAAATGGACAAGAACAGGACATGTTCATTTTTTGCGGAGGCCACGGAACGGACATGCAAATGTGAGCTGGCTGCATCTTTTGTGGCCCCATTCAAATGAATGGGTTCGCATACAATCCACAAAAAGTATGGATCGGATGCAAATCAAACATATGGTTATGTGCAAGAGCCCTAAGAAATAGCCCTAAAAACTACCTCCCCTTCTTCAGCCACACAGTCCCTGAACAGTGGTTTCTGCTCGCACAAACACTGTTCGGATGATCAGTTGGGGGGAGGGGGAACGTGTAATGTGTATATCTTTGAAAACAGTTCTTTTTATTATCGTAATAAAACAGATAAAATGTGTTGTTCCAAACTAAAAAAAAAAAAAAAAAAAAAAACATTGCAAACCCTCTAGATTAAAGATATAATACAATGTTGTGTCCTATGCAGAACAGTGTGTCTCCATGGTTACAGACTACAAACAAACCCTATGTAGTCTGATAATACATTCAAGTGTTACCCAATGTATAGCAAAATGAAAGAAGGATGATCGCAAAGACAGCGGTTGTTTTGAAGTCTGTAACCATAGCGACACACAAGAAAGTATTGGAGATGTATACCCCTGAAAGAAAATAATGCTGCTTGAGAATTACAAAATGTTAATTTTAAGATGGATTTCACCTTTCTGATAACCAGATTGCTGGGGATTTCAGAAAAAAAGTCCACAAAGATACACCACTCAAAAACGTCCCCATAAGCATATATCTAAATTTTCCTAAAATGAAGGTTACCGCTCACAGTAAGAGTAATCACCGGATAATGAAATAGAGGACAAGAAGCGGCTGTCGCTTCCTAAATAAATCATCTCCTTTTTGCAGGTGAAGATTACAATGTGAACATTTCACTGATGGAAATTTGCTCGGCAAAGACAATTCAGGCTAAAAATAAAATCCTCAGAATATCGTAATTATAATTGCTCTGATTTCTCCCGGCTTATTTTATTAGTCCAATTTTCCAAACACGCATAATTGTGCTCAGATCTCAAGCGCTGCCTACCCAGCTGTTTGACGCCATGAGTTCTCTGAGAGCGGAGTAACACTTTGCCCTCCGAGGAGCAATAATACACTCGCCCATCTGGAAACACGATTGTGCATGTATGTGCACTGTGTAGGCGTACACATCCATATACTGGATACCACATAGAAGACTGGGCGAATACAGATCTAAGGGCCAATAGCGAGGGAAATGACAATCACTGGCAGAAAAAAGCTGCATCAATGTTCAGTTTTCCTGTCATCGCATTGTCATCAGTGAAATTACTCTGTGTCTGCGATATTGCAAGAATATTCATGTACCCAGGGGACAGTATTATTGTAGTTACATTCTTGTACATAGGAGGCAGTATTATAGTAATTATATTCCTGTATATAGGAGCAGTATTATAGTAGTTATATTCTTGTACATAGGAGGCAGTATTATAGTAGTTATATTCTTGTACATAGGAGGTAGTATTATAGTAGTTATATTCTTGTACATAGGAGCAGTATTATAGTAGTTATATTCTTGTACATAAGAGCAGTATTATAGTAGTTATATTCTTGTACATAGGAGGCAGTATTATAGTAGTTATATTCTTGTACATAGGAGCAGTATTATAGTAGTTATATTCTTGTACATAGGAGGCAGTATTATAGTAGTTATATTCTTGTACATAGGAGGCAGTGTTATAGTAGTTATATTCATGTACATAGGAGCAGTATTATAGTACTTATATTCTTGTACATAGGAGGCAGTATTATAGTAGTTCTATTCTTGTACATAGGAGGCAGTATTATAGTAGTTCTATTCTTGTACATAGGAGGCAGTATTATAGTAGTTATATTATTGTACATAGGAGCAGTATTATAGTAGTTATATTCCTGTACATAGGAGGCAGTATTATAGTAGTTATATTCTTGTACATAGGAGCAGTATTATAGTAGTTATATTCTTGTACATAGGAGCAGTATTATAGTAATTATATTTGTGGCGAAACCAACCGCGCCACTGGGTTTTGGAGGGGACAGATTGCCAGCCTCTTGCCCCAGGATTATGGGCCCTCTCATCAGCCCATGCTAAACTTAAACCCCATGGCGATTTGACTGTGTTTGTGGCATCTGAGCGCTGTTTGGATATATTGAGCACTCAGATCCAAGCCATCTGGGGATATGTTAAATGTCTGTGTGTATTGTAAAGGGTGGGACATTGTATATTGAATAATGATGTCTGTCCTATTGTTCCCACATGTGTATTGGCGATTTCCCTTTGTCCTGAGAGATAATTGAATGACTCCTCAATTGTCTCCAGGACAGAAGACATTGTGTATTCTCCGGCCTGTGATGATTACATTAACCTGTGTAGGGTAATTGTATCACAGGCAGAGGGGAGGGATATGCTGGGGGTGTCTGTATTGTCCCATTGTGTGTGATTGGCTGCTGTATCCCGTGTCGCAGTCTTCCTTCTGGTCCCCTAGGGGAGTGTCCACCAGGTGGGAGACCTGGATAAATACCGGGCAGGTAGCCCTCAATAAAGAGAGAATTCCTGTTTAACCATTAATACAGAGCCTCGTCTCGTACTTGGGGGGAATTGCTACGTCAGAACGTTCTCTTGCCTGTTCCAGGAAAGGAGGACTTCGTATGGTTCCAGTTCGGTGGATTCCAGTGGTTGTGGGTTGCTGTGCTCTTCGCCAGGGGAATCGCCCGAACGGTATTAACCCTCACTATACCGGGTTATACCGTAACAATATTCTTGTACATAGAAGCAGTATTATAGTAGTTATATTCCTGTACATAGGAGGAAGTATTATAGTAGTTATATTATTGTACATAGGAGCAGTATTATAGTAGTTATATTCTTGTACATAGGAGGCAGTATTATAGTAGTTATATTATTGTACATAGGAGCAGTATTATAGTAGTTATAGTATTGTACATAGGAGGAAGTATTATAGTAGTTATATTCTTGTACATAAGAGGCAGTATTATAGTAGTTATATTCTTGTACATAGGAGGCAGTATTATAGTAGATATATTCTTGTACATAGGGGGCAGTATTATAGTAGTTATATTCTTGTAGATAGGAGCAGTATTATAGTAGTTATATTCTTGAACATATGAGACAGTATTATAGTAGTTATATTCTTGTACATGGGAGGCAGTATTATAGTAGTTAGATTCTTGTATATAGGAGCAGTATTATAGTAGTATATGGCAGTACAGCTTATCAGTTTTTAACAGCCATATTTATTCACTGTTGTGTAAATGTATGTTTGTTCCATGAAAAAAAAAGAACAGATTGCAAATATGTCAAAATGTAGAAAAAAAAGACATGGGTTGCATATCCTATGGTGTGGTGCTGCGCCTTTGGGTGTTGTGGCCCAGTGCAGGGGGTCTCTGCTTGGTAGCACACGTGCTCTTGGGCTGCTGGTTCATGTCACCTGTGAGTGCTGAGTTGTGGCAGTAGTGGTCGCCATGATGTACTGTGTCAATTTATTGTCACAACCCACTTGAAGGAGGCCACCTCGGATGTGGAGGGCAGGCCTATGCATTTTGTATACAAAGTACCTTGTGTACAGTTTATGAATTAGGCCTCATGCACACGAACGTATTTTGTTTCCTTGTCTGTTCCGTTTTTTTCTTTTGCTGATAGGATGCGGTCCCATTCATTTCAATGGGTCCGCAAAAAATGCGGACAGCACACCATGTGCTGTCCGCATCAGTATGTCCGTTCCGTAGCCCCGCAAAAAAAATAGAGCATGTCCTATTTTGTTCTAGTTTGTGGACAAGGATAGGCATTATTACAATGGATCTGCAAAAATAACGGATCCGCAAAATAACACGGATGGCATATGGACGTCATCCGTTTCATTTTTGCAGATCCGCAAAACACATACGGTCGTGTGTATGAGGCCTTATTCTGAGCAGCAATAGATCAGTGCATGTCATGCAGACGTGCGCTTCATATCTTGTTTTTTCTTTAGTTTGGAACTTATCACTTTGCATCTGCCCATTTTTTCTGTAATTTTGTCTTTTTCTGCATTGCACATGTATGGGTGATGGCGGCAAAAATCTTGGGCGTGCACACGTCTTCACACAACCTGGCACCCTTGCATTGCAGTCACATCTGATTTGCACTTGCCCATTTCTTTCTTGTTATTAGGAGGGGCTGACTAAAACTGTCTCGTAAAAAATCCATCATGTCTCGGTAAAAGCTTCATAAACTGACCAGTTAAAATCGAACAGCGCTGCCGTGGTCACGTGACACATGCGGTTGAGCGGCTGGAATTCTTTAAATAGTAGCATCCAGTGTTAGCTTGTCATCGAAATAAAGTCACTTCCATCAGAATCTCTAAATTTAGACCCCGTAAGTGCTTTGGAGCCACAAGTCCTTGTTTCTCGCACGTAAGGAAACGACAGTAACTGTGCAGCCTCTCTGCGAGCAAGAGCGGATGCATTATTAATGCAATCAGATTATGTCGAGTGCAGCAACAAAGCAGCGAGGTTATTACGCGGGTTTTATTGCTGCAAGTCAGCAAACGTCCAGCACTAGCCACAGCACTTATCCCAGACGCAATCACCCCCATCGAATCGCAGAATGGCATTAAGATGCAATATTTAAAGGACTGGATTTTAAATACGGTAATTACAGCAAAAAAAAGTTGATAAAAAAAAACACACACCCCTGTTCAATCCCTGGCTGCTGCAGCACCTCCGCTCTGGTGACTCCTGTGGCCGTGACATACCCATACCTGGATGAGACTGCTGCAGTCAATCGCTGGCCTCAGCAGTAACACTAGGAGGTGTCGATTCGCTGATCCCTAGTCAGCACTGGTGCCTTGCAGCGCTGGGGTCTGACCAGGGACAACATCTGCATGGAGTTTGTAGGTCCTCCCTGTGTTTGCGCAAGTTTCCTCTGGGTTCTCCAGTTTCCTCCCACACTCCAAAGACAGACTGATAGGGAACTTAGATTGTGAGCTCTGATGGGGACAGCGAGTAATAATAATGTCTGTAAAGCGCCGCGGAATATATTAGCGCTATATAAGTGTGTAATTAATATATAGAACTTGGAGAAAAGTGATGTCACTTGTTGCATGACACTCTAGCTCACTAAATCGCAACATTAGGCTACATTCACACGATCGGAAATGTTTTGCGGTCCACAAATTACGGATCGGCAAAACACGGGTACCTGCTGTGCGTGTTCTGCATTTTGCAGACTGCACATTCCCAGCCCTATTATTGAACAAGAATAGGACATGCTCTACCTTTTTTTCGGGGCCGCGGAACGGAACTACAGATACGTAGCCGCTGCGGTGATCTTGACCAGGGAAACCACAGCCAAGCAGACATTTAACCTTCAGCGAGACCATCCATGTAGGATATGGACAATTCAAACTAGATTATATCGGGTACAGATGCAAAGCTTGAGGTGCAAGGGTTGCATGTGAACCGAAAGGTAGACTTCCTTGGTAAAAACAAAGAGCAGGGACCACTGCAAAAAAAGAGGAGACCACGGACTACATGCACATCCACCGATTTAACCCTTGCCAGTAAGGTCCAGCTGCTGGTCGTCTAGTTAGCATGAGGACACAACAGCTGGTTGTCCAAATCTGGCAAAAAAAGGTTTTTAGCAAAAATGTCAAAACTGTGGCCCCTTCCCCTTTGTCATTTGGGCCCCTGCACTGAGTACCCTTGAACTAATAGACTGTATCGATGGCTCTGACGGCAGCTCCCTTTAAGACCAATACTTTCAGCTTTGCGCTCTATAGATTGGAGGATGAGTCTCCGGGCCGTGATACATTGTGTTCCTAACATTGCAGAATGTATGAAGAGGAGATAACAAGGTTATTTTAGAAAGGACTTTTAATGAGTTCCCTGTGATGGCAGAAATCAATGTTTTCTCAGGGGGAAACCTCTTTCTGATAAAGAGCAAAAAGAAAAGAAAATCCCATTTGCTCTGCTCTCCGGGAAGGGTAGGTGTTCTCCGAGAGAGGTCACGAATCACTGCCACTATTTGTACATTGAACGGGCTCGCTTTGCTATTGTCTTATTACTTCCCGGCCTCCCCGCGCTTTGTCACTTAGCTGCAAACAACGCAATAAGCTTTGCCGTGAAGGAACGCCATTAACTCCTCACCTGCCTTAACCTCTGGCGAGGAGGATCTCCAACTCACGTCATCAAATGCTGACAAATGCAAAATCATTTCAATCTAAATGCAAATGTTTCCACAAAGCCAAAGCAAGAAGGATACCGAATACTCTGCAGAGGGATTATTGACTTAAGGATGATGGGATGTCACGGGGGCAACACTAGGATGAACTTGCCACGAGAGTCCCCCATGTACCTAAATGAGCATCAATAGCAACGCATGATCACATATTTTGTCCTGGTTTATTGCAAGAATTACTTACTAGTTTTGGGTGGAAATTTGGTCTCTCTCTACCACATACCATCACTATTACTACACCTTCAAAACATACATTACATTACTTATCCTGTACTGATCATGAGTTACATCCTGTATTATACTCCAGAGCTGCACTCACTATTCTGCTGGTGGAGTCACTGTGTACATTCATTACATTACTTATCCTGTACTGATCCTGAGTTACATCCTGTATTATACTCCAGAGCTGCACTCACTATTCTAATGGTGCAGTCACTGTGTACATACATTACATTACTGATCCTGAGTTACATCCTTTATTATACTCCAGAGCTGCACTCACTATTCTGCTGGTGCAGTCACTGTGTACATACATTACATTACTTATCCTGTACTGATCCTGAGTTACATCCTGCATTATACTCCAGAGCTGTACTCACTATTCTGCTGGTGAAGTCACTGTGTACATACATTACTTACCCTGTACTGATCCTGAGTTACATCCTGTATTATACTCCAGAGCTGTACTCACTATTCTGCTGGTGCAGTCAGTGTGCACATACATTACATTACTTATCCTGTACTGATCCTGAGTTACATCCTGTATTATACTCCAGAGCTGCACTCACTATTCTGCTGGTGCAGTCACTGTGTACATACATTACATTACTTATCCTGTACTGATCCTCAGTTACATCCTGTATTATACTCCAGAGCTGCACTCACTATTCTGCTGGTGCAGTCACTGTGTACATACATTACTTATCCTGTACTGATCCTGAGTTATTTCCTGTATTATACTCGAGAGCTGCACTCACTATTCTGCTGGTGGAGTCACTGTGTACATACATTACATTACTTATCCTGTACTGATCCTGAGTTACATCCTGTATTATACTCCAGAGCTGCACTCACTATTCTGCTGGTGCAGTCACTGTGTACATACATTACTTACCCTGTACTGATCCTGAGTTACATCCTGTATTATACTCCAGAGCTGCACTTACTATTCTGCTGGTGGAGTCACTGTGTACATTACATTACTTATCCTGTACTGATCCTGAGTTACATCCTGTATTATACTCCAGAGCTGCACTTACTATTCTGCTGGTGGAGTCACTGTGTACATACATTACTTACCCTGTACTGATCCTGAGTTACATCCTGTATTATACTCCAGAGCTGCACTTACTATTCTGCTGGTGGAGTCACTGTGTACATTACATTACTTATCCTGTACTGATCCTGAGTTACATCCTGTATTATACTCCAGAGCTGCACTCACTATTCTGCTGGTGCAGTCACTGTGTACATACATTACTTATCCTGTACTGATCCTGAGTTACATCCTGTATTATAACCCAGAGCTGCACTCACTATTCTGCTGGTGCAGTCACTGTATACATACATTACTTATCCTGTTCTGATCCTGAGTTACATCCTGTATTACATTCCAGAGCTGCACTCACTATTCTGCTGGTGCAGTCACTGTGTACATTCATTACATTACTTATCCTGTACTGATCCTGAGTTTCATCCTGTATTATACCCCAGAGCTGCACTCACTATTCTGCTGGTGCAGTCACTGTGTACATACATTACATTACTTATCCTGTACTGATCCTGAGTTTCATCCAGTATTATACTCCAGAGCTGCACTCACTATTCTGCTGGTGGAGTCACTGTGCACTGATCCTGAGTTTTATCCCTTTGTACACACATTTGTTATCTTGTACTGTAAAGGGAACACACGAGGAAAACATGAGACGTCAGAGTCCATTTTGTCATCAAACACGCTGACTTCTCCCAACCTAATAGTAAATTCAGTAAATCGCTGCTGGAGACAGTAAGGAGACGTCCAGGAGAGGACCATCCCTTGTTTCATATTCCGTTCTTATCTTCAAGTCAGCAGATCGCCACCAGAAGTAAAGTAACAATCTCTCGCCTTTGCTTCTCTCTGTTGCTAATATCATCTGTAACTGGCATTTGCTTTTCTGAATTACAAACAGACATTTTCAAACTCCAAACCAATTATAGACAGAAAAAAAGACGCTCCTCTTTCAAGATAATCTCCCCGGCGCACAGCCGAGCAGAGAGAACGACATTACTGGATTTAAACGGGGATTTCCACACTGTTCCTTCTTTAGTTTTTGTTCTCGAGGACACCCTGATATCAAGTCCCCATTTCAAATAACAGAATTTGCCAAGATGGGAAATTCATTCTGCTAATTTTTTTTCTCTTCTGAATAACAGTTACTCCGTTAACCCTCTCGTGACCGGGCGATTTTCCGTTTTAGTTTTCTACGCCCAGCCCTCCCAAAGCCAAACGTTTTTTAATTTTCTGTTCACATAGCTGTATGAGGGCCTGTTTTTTGCAGGACAAGATGCCCTTTCTAATGGCACTATTGACAGTCGCATACAATGTGGTGGGATGCGGAAACATATTTTTTTATGGGGTGAAATTGGAAAAAAAAGGCAATTACAAAACAATTTTTTGGGGTTTTGTTTTTACGGCGTTCCCTATATCATAAAACTGACCAGTTACTTTCATTTTCCAGGTCAGTACGAATCAGGCAATACCACATATGTATATTTTTTATTTCTTTTTTTTAAATGAAAAAATAAAAACCTTGAAAATAACTTATATCCCCTATAACTTTTTAGTATTTATGTATGCGGACCTATGTGAAGACTGATTTTTGTGATGCAATCTGTACTTTTCATTGATACCATTTTTGAACACTTTTTTTTAATTTTTTGTCGGAGGGGACGGGACCAAAAAACAACAAATCGGAAATTTTTACTTTTTTTTACTTTTTCACTATTTTCCGTATGGGATAAAAATATATATATTTTAATAGTACAGGTATTTTTGCACGCTGGGATACCTATGATGAGTATCATTTTGGAGAAACGGGAGTGATTTTTTATTCATTTATAGAAACTTTTTTTTTTTTTACACTTATTTTTCACACAGGGGCACAGGGGCTGGTACTAACACACTGCAGCATTCCCTGATCCCCACTGGAAGCACGTGCTTCTGGGTTTTCAGCATTTAGATGTCCGTGGTCAGGATTGACCACGGTATCTAAAGTGTTAAATGTCCATGATCGACATTACCGCCGGTCACAGACATTAGCCGCAGGTGCCTGCTGTATGTAACAGCAGGCAACCTGCGGCTATGGCATCCGCTCCACCATCTTTAAACTTCTGACCGCCGACGAATGTAGCCGTATGGTGGTCAGGAAGGGGTAAAGACTACAAAAAATGTTGTGTTATTTATTTTAGTTTTCCTGTTTTTTCGGTAGTTATAATGATTCCTCCCTGTCTGATACCCCAAGAGCAAATTGGTCAGTCCAATCTGTGCATACACGTCTTAACCTCTGCGACATTTGCATTCCAAGAATGTTAACCTCAAATCAGAAATTCCCAGACAATAGAAGCTCTTCCATTGTCCCCATCCGTCACGTTGTTAAAGGCTATGTACACTTTTGGGGGGAATTTTTCTATTATTATTGCATTTCATTCATTTTGAGCTAATAATTATGTTTTTCAGTTGGTCTTTATTAAAACTGTTGAGCCCGTTTCTCTGTACAGCCTTTAGATTCTCTAGTAGTATGCTGTCTGTTTTCACTCTGTTCACTCAGACAGCACAACTAAGGGCTCCTTATCTTTGACCTCCTAAACACTCATGATAGCTCAGTTCTTATCTTACTGATACTAATGTGGCTTGCACCATGCACACAGTTAGACAGTTAACCCTTTGTGACAGAACAGCTGAATATTTAAAAAAAAAAAAAATAAAAAAATGATTTTTAGCCCAAAATGAGTAAAATGACATCATAAACAAATTACCCCCGAAGGTGCACATAGCCTTTAAATATTTAGTTTATTTGTTTAACAGTTTGTTATGGGTCAGAGGTCATGGAGGGCAGCGAAGAAGCAATACAGAGGTCAGGCACAGGTCAGGTCAGGCAGCAAAGGGTCAAAAACTAGGAAATGGGCTGAAATTCGTACATGGGCAAACAGCAGAACATCTCATCTTTGCAGGAACTAGCAAGCTAGGAACCCTATTGCTCAGGCACCCTCCCACAGGGAAGGTGCCATAGACTGGGACAAATTAGGGTGCTTACACATTGGCCCTTCAAGAGCAAGAGGAAGAGAGGTCTTGCCTTGCGTGGAGGGATAGAGCAAGCCCAATGGTCTAGCCTTTCGGGAAGGGGAGAAAAGGAAGCTGGGCTGTTGTGCTAGGCACACAAACCCGAGAGCGGTGAATTGAGCAGCGCTGACCACAGGTCATCTCTGTAACACAGTTTCAGGGATCGATGATTAACAGCAAACATGGGCGCCATCAAAGTCACCTATGGGTTAAGTCTGAAAATGTTTCAAAAGGAACAGGAAGGAGGAAGAGAAGCAGGCCATGCACAGTGCATGGGGGTGAAGACCAAGTAGAAGAAGATCTGCTGGAATAACTTAAGACCACACTTCTGGGCACCGCTTTACTGAGCATTTCACGGCTTTGCCTCGAATATACCTTGAGCTAAAAGACAAAAACACAGAAGAAAAGTATTTTTTCCCTTGTTTTTCCTCTGAAAAGTTTTGCTACTCCAAGAACTTTCTTCCCTTCAGATGTGTTTGGAGAGGTTAATCAAACTGCTCAGTGTCAAGTGTTAAAAAAACGTATGGAAATTTATTTCAATGAGACTGCGCCTTCAGTACACAGTGCCGACCCGGCTGGCAACGCAGGGAATAGACAACGCGCTGCTGCCTGCCCCTCACCAGACACTAAAAGGATGAGGTTTATTTTTTTACTACTTTAAATTGCTCAAAGGAAACGCCGAGGGACAGAGCCACAGACGCCGTCATCCCGAGAGGAACGGCAGAGCCGGCTAAATTGATTACAATGTGAACAGAGGACTCGATGGAGAGGATGCCCTTTCAGCACTTCTCTCTCCCAATGCAATTCAGAGCCTGTTGTTTTGTAATAAACCCGTTTGATGCGGCAGAGATGTGTTTTTCGAGCATCACGCAGGGCGAGCTACCAGCAGCGCAGACTGGAGGACGACGGGAATGTTTAATGATACGCTGTATGGGATGAGGGATTTATCACGATGATGCGGGCTGGATTGGCATGTGGTGAAGTTCTCCACCGCTGCACTAAAAATGGTGCAACACAAGAATATTTGCTAAGTGTAAATGGCCTTAAATGAGATATCGGGCAACATTGTGTACAGAGGAAACAGAGCAGAAGGCCTATCATACAGAGTGATGAGACTCGTTCGACTTCTGACACCTGTGCCACTGCTGGGGGAATGGCTATAGAAGACATAATACAACCGGATCCGTCTGTCTTGGCGATGTTAAAGATAATACAACTGGGTGCATTCATAACGGATGCAGGCGGTTGTATTATCAGTAACGGATGTGTTTTTGCTGAACCCTGCCAGGTCCAGCAAAAATGCTAGTGTGAAAGTAGCCTAACCTACCTAAGCTATATCAGTTAAAAAGTAGGGACCACACAGTATAGGTGACTGCAGGACCAGACTACCCCAGGTTTGTTTGTAGCCTGTAATCATGGAGACACATACGTCTGCATAGGATCTGAAGACAAAAAACAAGATTTCTAATTAAGACTTCAGGCATAGCTCTTTTTTTCTTTAGATGCATTGGAATCATTAAAAAAGTTGTTTGCAAAGACGGACTTCAATAAAATGGATACTATAGATAAAAAAATGTGGTTCTTAATGTAATTTTTCCCTAAATCATGGCAAATCCATCACAGAACATTTTGGTCAGACGTTAAGCCCTTATCTAAACTGATTACCATCATCTCATGTGATTCCACATAGAAAGGATGAAAGTCAAGGTCCATGGACACAAATAACCCAGTGAGATATCTAGAAAAGGATATGATCTTCCAGCGGATGTCCAGCTTGTTGTTGATCTCCAGGCCCTTGGCTTGCTGCCTCTCTTCCTCCACCTCCTTCTGGTTGGCAAACTGTATGTGGTCTTCTGAAGGCTCCGCGATGGTCTCAAAGTTGAACTTGTCCACCTGGATGGCCATGCTGAAGAGAAGAAGCACAAGAAGAAGTGTTAACAGGAAGAACTTAAGACGTAAATTCTAACTTTTATATTTTTTTTTCAGTTCCTTTTACTTTGACCAAGGAACCAAATAGTTACAAATAGACAAAGAGGACTAAAAAATGAGACCCAGAGGTGAGGCTTTCCGTCACTCTCTCCACGTCACGTCCAGTAGTAGGGCTGGATGCCTGTCAAGACAGTTTTTTACAGGTCTGTTTTTTTTATTTTTTATTCAACTTGGACTGGACCACATACCGAGCTCCCATTACTAAAACTTGGCTTTTCTGACTAGCATTTAGGCTTGACTCTCATACATCATGGATCTTAGCCATCTGATGAACCTCCTGGCCACCGCACCGTTATGGAATACTTGGCTCTGCTTGACTATTGTTTCCCAAATGTTGGCAACTTGACTGCACTTACACCCCACCCCTGGTACCACATCTCCCTCTACTTCCAGCACTGTATAGAAGGAGAAGAAGAAAAGGGAACCTCTGTATCGGCGCTGTCAGCAGGGGTCAAATACCAGGTGAGTATTGGTAAAAGTAGATCATTTTTATTTTCAGTCGACGCGTTTCAAGGGCGGAACGCCCCCTTCATCAGGACAGTAATCAGATGTCATCTACATACAGCGATTTTTAAAACATTTTTGGAGTGCAGGCCAGGGGGTGGGAAAGGGAGGAGGGAGAGGGGGCCGATCTGGGCGTGTTTCTGCATAATCTTGTGGGTGCACTATATGTAAATAAACAGTTGTGGACAGAAATGATGTTGTGATTGTCTTTGTTTAGATTGTAAGTGGGCGGTATGCTCGGCGGTATGTTGATTAGACTTATAACAAGCGCGATCATGGCTGCGTGGCAAGTGCGATCGTGCTGTATGCTGTCATAGAGGATGCTGTGGTGGGCTGAATGGGGAGAATTTTTGGTGGGGACATAGAATATACTGTATGTCCTGCAGTCCGCTGATTTTACCAATAACAAGCACGATCGTCACTGCATAGCAGGCGCGATCGGGCTGTGCGCTTGTTATACGGAGGGTTGGATGGAGGAGTGCGCCAGTGAGATCAAAGTGTCTCTGTTACATAAAGTTACAATATATCGGCTTAGTGTCAAGGGGCAATTGTTGTCACTTTGTAGCTGGTCCGTATCAGCAGAGCTAAGTTTATGTCTGTAGGCCTGTAACCGAAGGCATACGGGTAGATGTGCTGCTCTTGTGCGTACTTGCGCTGAGTGAGAGGCCGGCTCAGTGGGGGGGGGGGTCTGAGTACAGATATGGCCACTGGTCTGGGTGACTTAATGTATACAAGGTACATCATTATATAATACATGCAAGATATAGCATTATATAAGGTTCATACGGGTAAAATCACTTAATAAAAAAAGGACGCGGTAACAAAATTGCATAAATCGCGGTTATAAGTAGTGGGTGGCATAGATATGATGGGGACACATTGGGTGTTGGGTACACATCTTGGGTTATTTTGAATTAGCTTATCATATATTTCTGTATAAGGGGGATAGATTGTAAAGGGGCCCTATTATTTTAGAAGAGCTAGTATATGTAAGAGCCCTTCTAGTAAGGGTACTTTCACACTTGTGTTGAAGGATTCCGTCAGGCAGTTCCGTCAACGGAACTGCCCGACGGACCCGTTAAACCGCTTGCAAACGGATCCGTTTGCAAATCCGTTTGACAATTGGATTGAAATAACGGATCTGTCTTTCCGTTGTCATCCGTAAAAACGGATTCGTTATTTATTATTTTACCATTTGTAAAGGTCTGCGCATGCGCAGAGTGGAAGAACGGATCCGTTAATGCGTCAATTTTCAATGTCGGATCCGCACTTAATACATTTCAATGGAAATTAATGGCGGATTCGTCATGTGTTTCCGCATTTTTGGACGGTGATAAAAATACAACATGCTGCTTTTTGCAAAAAAAAGAAAAAGAGGTAGGATCGCACACCCACAAGCTCGGCTTCTGATCTTTAACTGCTTCTCAGCAAAAATTACATCGCCTCTCGGCGCAAAGTTACTGTACTGCCCCCTATGCTGCATGCTATATAAGAGGCATTAGTGTACATTTTGATCAAAAGGCATAAGCCCACTCACCGCGCCAAGGTTGCCTCTTGGAGTGGGTCCTACTCTAAATTTGGCGCAGCACCACCCAGCGACCGCCACGGCGGCGGCACCGCACCAGCAGGCGGCGGGATCCAGCAGCCAAACAGCACCCCTGCTGTCTGGCAATGCCACCATGGCAAACAAGTGATCACATACTGTAATATAAAGCGCAGCCCCCCAGCGCCGCGCCACAGCAAACAACGGCCGCCACGCAGTACTGCACCATGTGAACAGTTAGTAAAGCTCACCTACAACATGCTGCGCTTTTATCTGCGTCTAAAAAACGTGAAAGGACTGAACTGAAGAGAAACTGATGCAAACTGAACGGATTGCTTTCCATTTAGGATGCATTAGGATAAAACTGATCAGTTTTTTTCCGTTATTGAGCCCCGAGGACGGAACTGAATGACGGAAAACTTTGACGCTAGTGTGACAGTACCCCAATATGTTTCATATTCAGACAGTTTTTATGGAGCTATTTACAGAGAATGAGAGAATAAATAGACAAATAAATATATAAGAAATATATGGATGCTGCGATACAGTAACTGATAAAGACCGCCCACCTTCATTATCTCATGTAGGATTATCTTCATAAGTAAAATTAGTAAATAAAAATAATAAAATTGGTAACAAAATTATCAATAACAAATGATACCAATAGTTGTCATATAATATGAATAACCTTAGGTACAGAAAAGGGTTAAAAGATGTATTAAAAGATCGTCTCATCAATCTCATTCCAGCCGTGCGGTGTGAGGGTGTCTAGTTGATAAACCCAGTAGACCTCTCGTTTTTGGAGGCTGCTGAATCTATTGAACGGGTTTTCGGGGATGTGGTCTATGGGTGGGATTTTCAGCGGGTGTTTTTCTTTTTCAGGCTTGGATGCGCAATGTCTAGAGGGGCTATGTTTTTGATATTGCCTTTGGATCTCGTCTCTATGTTGGTTCACACGACAATGTAAAGCCTGTGTCGTGCGGCCGACCTATTGGGGACCACAACCACGTTCGATCAGATAGATTACATAACACGATTGGCAGGTCGTGTTGTGTTTTATATTAAAAGTGGTCCCATTTTTGTTTGAGGAAAAATTTGTGCGATTATGTGTAATTACGTTACAGCAGAGGCGCCCCTTTATTCCACCTTCGAAGCACCTAGGGGAGTTTGTATATACTCCTAGGGTTTGGCTTTTTGTGTTGTTTAGGTTTTCTTGGGGCCAAAATGTTCCTAATAGTTGGGGCCCTCCTGTAGACCATTCTTGGCTTTGACGGTAAATATTCGGATTACTTCACCCCGACGACCGCAGGCACGGATAGGAACCAAGGCAGCAGCACAGGCTCCCTGAGCGCTGATCGGGGAAGCTGAACATAGCTGTAATGACTCCTCAGCGCAACCATTTTTATGTTATTATTCTAATGAAACAACACCACACATGAGGCGCTGCCTCCTGTCCTCTTCTTCTTTCTACTTCCAGCACCACACCTATCCATGGGTTCTGTCAGGTATTGCCGCTCAGCTCCACCGAAGTGAATGGTGCTGAGCTGCAATACCGCACACAACCTGAGGACAGGTGTAGCGCCGTTTCAGGAAGAAACCACTCACGTGTTTCTAACACTGTAAAAAAAAAAAAAAACTGCAGAAATCAAGGACCACAACATCATAAATGAACTGCATTAAAAACGATAAAGGTAAAAACGATAAAGGTCTATTTGTACAACAATTAGGGCAGGCGAGGAGCAGATAGCAGCCGATGAATGCTAAAAACGCACATCGTCCGGCCTCACAATGTTTAAAGAGCAATTAAAAGATAATTAAACCACATAAGACGACGTTTGTTTCTGGACTGACTTCTGCAAACAGAAACTGCGGAGAACAAGATAATAAAAAGAAATTAAAAATTAATATGAAGCTACGGCAAGTCGGCGCGGCGCTTCTTCTCCCGCGGATCCCCCGTCTCTTCTATGGACTTATGGCAGAAAATTACGCAACTTACAGAAAGCTTAATTAAAATAAGGAAAAGTGCGTCATAAATTCTCGAATTCATTATGTATCACGTAATTAAGAGCTCGGCTCTATATGGCGGCACTTATTAGAAAATATGGAAGCTCTTAACTGAACAAAGCACGTACTGTAAGGGTTTCCAGAGAAAAAACTTTTTGTAAATTATTACAGTATGTTTTTTCTCTTATTGGTTGAGATATCGGAGTATTTCAATAGGGCAGGGAATAAAGGGTGTGCTCCAGTCAACATGGGAAACAGGGCCAATTGGAGGATGGACCGCCATCAACAGGAGGTGGTCAATGCCAGAAAAATAAATATTTTTTAGGAAGATCAATTTATAGGGGACAGTTCACCCAGCCCGATCTAATCTAGACTAGTGGGTCAACCTGAACAGAAACCATTGAATGCTCACATTAGTTTATGCGTTGGCAAGATACATAGAGCACGCTACCCTGCCCAGAGTCCTACACATTTCTAGCTACTGCTATACAGTGCCCATATAAAAGCAAACAAGTGGTCACATAGTATAAAGCACTGAGTGCCATAAAGTACACACATACCGCTATACAGTGCCCTTATAAAAGCAAACAAGTGATCACATACTGTAGTATAAAGCACATAGTGCCATAAAGTACACACATACCGCTATACAGTGCCCATATAAAAGCCAACAAGTGATCACATACTGTAGTATAAAGCAGAGTACACACATACCGCTATACAGTGCCCATATAAAAGCCAACAAGTGATCACATACTGTAGTATAAAGCACAGAGTGCCATAAAGTATACACATACCGCTATACAGTGCCCATATAAAAGCCAACAAGTGATCACATAGTATAAAGCACATAGTGCCATAAAGTACACACATACCGCTATACAGTGCCCATATAAAAGCCAACAAGTGATCACATACTGTAGTATAAAGCAGAGTACACACATACCGCTATACAGTGCTTATATAAAAGAAAACCAGTGATCACATAGCATAAAGCACAAAGTGCCATAAAGTACACACATACCGCTATACAGTGCCCATATAAAAGCAAACAAGTGATCACATACTGTAGTATAAAGCAGAGTACACACATACCGCTATACAGTGCCCTTATAAAAGCAAACATGTGGTCACATACTGTAATATAAAGCACAGAGTGCCATAAAGTACACACATACCGCTATGCAGTACCAATGCCAAAATGACACAATGTAAAACCCAGAGTGAGTGCCATACTTTGCCCTGATAAATACTGCATCCACTGAGTGCACAGAGTCCTCAGAATCCTCCTTACCAAGAAGTCACCTATCACTTACCTCCTTTACGCAGGACTAGGCAGGTAAAGTGTGTGTGGCTCGGGCCCGCCCTCAGTGCACTTCAGACCTGATATGCATATTTTTACTTTTTTCAGCCTCAGATCGGGCAAAAAAAGGTATGTTTTAATCAGCAGAGTCCACCCTCCATAGCATTATGGATGGATCAATAAGGTTGATGCTTCTGACCGATATCCTTTATCGGTTTGGGCCACCTGTTGTTTTTTTTGGGCAATGCCCCCCCCTCCTGACTAGACGCTGGGTCCTGAGCTCATTCACTCCCCAGTCTTGGCTGCCTCACTCGGGTCCCTCACTGTCAACATCCGCTTTGGCGCCGCTGCAGCAGTGACCTGCTCCCCTGCTCAATTGTTCACGTGACACAAAGAAGGGCAGGTGACCACTGTGACCAGTCATTGGCTGCAGCAGCAGCATCAAAGTGGATGTTTACAGTGGGGGACCCCAACAAGAGGCCAGGATCTGATGGAGACAGGACCCAGGAGCCGGAAGTAAGTAGGCTTCCCTTTTGCTGGTCTGGCCAGGAGGGAAGTTTGCCAAAAAAACATCCAAAAGGTGGCCAAACCCTTTAAAGATCATCTTTCAGCAGGGTCAACCCTACTAAACTAGTCATAATGCCTGGGAGGGCCGAACCTGCTGATTAAAACACATCTTTCTATGCTCGATCCAATGCTCAAAAGTAAGTTTTTTTAGGTGCATCAAGGACGGGCCCTAGCCATACACACCTTTACCTCCTACCCATTGCTGGACAATGCTCCCTCCACACGGATGCCTTGGCCTTTCCAGGAGAAGCCGAGAAAAGGAGCTAATGTGCACCGAGTGGCTAGACGCCCACTCTTGGTGCACTTAAGCCCTATTTTGCATTTTTTTTTAAACACATATCTCCAGACAGATCATAGGAAGAAAAGTATGGTTTTAATCAGCAGGGTCGGCCCTGTACTTTAAGATGGTTGATCCTGCTGAGATGCTAAAAACAGCGGTCTCAGACCGCGTCTAGATGTAGCAGCTCCCGCTAAGTAGCTGTCTCGCTCGCTTCGTACAATCAGAGTAAGTGTGAGTGATTTCTCATTTAATGTGCAGACTCCCGAATCTCCCAATGGATGCTAAATAAAGCATGAGATTTATAATAGCTGTTCATTATCGATCCGTCACAAGCTCCTCGATCAATGCCCCAAATGGCAAAGCAATAGTGCGCCGGGAAGATTCAGGAAGGATAAGTAGCGAGCGATTTACTGCTGCTGAAGCGTAGAGGGAGAGGACATTGACTGCATTCATGATAAATTATTCACACCCTGCAGCAAATACAACCAAATCAGTCCTGGGGTACGTCCGTAGGACTAAGGAAGAGGAAAGCACAACAAGAACACAACCTGAAATCCACAAGAGATGATAGCGTAAGAAATCCCCGGAAACTTGGAACTGTCAAATTATAGCTAAAGGGGTGCTCGACTGTGTTTTAGAAGGGTTTCGCCTTAACAGGAAAATTATCTCAGGGCTTCCTACTGCTTCGATCACAAGCGATCGTTTTTGATTGCTCAGGAACCCAGCAGCAAGTGCTCAGTATTTCTGCAGCGCCACCACAGGGCAAATTAAGTATTAAATGCTTGAATCAACAAAATTATGGAAAGACCTATGCTACTCAACATACCCGGCCGTGCTGATCTGTAGGAAAAGGTCCTAACTTTTCCAGGTCTGGAATAGAGATGAGTGAACTGTTCAAGATTTGCTTCAGGTTTGCCGAATTTTTTTATAAATTTGGTTCAGGCACAAATAGATTCTACCCGAACACGAGAGAGGGTGTGAGTTGTCTTGGTGGTACACTTTCTCATTATGGAGAGCGCCTAGTATGAAGAGTACGTTTGGATAGTATTGTAGGCTAGGCAATGACCCTCTGGGTTACTGGGAAAGCTCTATGTTGACATAACAATTTGCAGATATTTTTCCCAGAAACCGAGAGAAGCATTGCCTAGCCATAATAGAAATAATACCCACCCAGAGATCCCACCAAGGACTCGCAACTAGAAAAGTGGTTTCTAACTGCTTTGCTCCTGAAAGAGCTAGTTGCAGATGTGAGGCTGGCTAAGAGCCCTCTAATTCGTCCAAAATGAATCGGCGAGCGCCCCCGTAGGTGTCCAATGACTCTTTAGTGGAACAAAGTAAGGACATGGACGGAGGCAGCGCCATTAAGTTGTGGAGGAAAAAAAGGCTGTTTTAATCCATGTTGTGGCAGTGCAAACACGTGCTTTTGAATCATTTCTGTTAGCTGTGCATCATTATTAGGCTTAGTTCACACTTCACTTATTTGGTCAGTTATTCTTATCAATTATTGTCAGCCCAAAGCAGGTGCGGGTCAAGCCACAGAACAGGTGCAGATATATTAATGATACCTAATCCGAGAGTAGGCTTGGCTCCTGAATTTGGCTCCCAATAAGTGATGGAAATAACTGACCGAATAACAGAAGTGTGAACTCTGCCTTACAGGTCAATGTTAACCGTACAATGGCCCAAGATTCAAGTAGTGGCACCATAACTGTGGGGAGGGTGTCAGCAGTAAGGCTTTGTTCACATCACTGCTTATTTTTCTGTTGTTCTTATCCGTCGGAAGGACAGCCCAAAAAGAAGCAGTATCCTGTATTTTGAGCATCCGCCTTCAAATCGTCAGTATTTGGTCAGCATTTGATCAGTATTTGTAAGGCAAAAACAGGAGTGGATTCAAAACAGATAAAATGGGATTGAAATATGAGCATGTTTTCTGTGTTTTGGAACCACTCTTGCTTTTGGCTTCCGAATCATGATTAAATCCTGATGCAAAATACTGACTGTGATAGAGGCCTCATGTTCAATTTGCATGAGTTTTGTCCATTTGCATCTGAAATTGGGTTTATTCAGTTGGAAAAGAAGTCCTGCATGCAGAACTTTAATGGCCTCTATCACACAGTCAGTATTTGGTCAGTGTTTGATCAGTATTGGTAAGGGAAAAACAGGAGCAGGTCCAAAACAGGGATAACATGTGATGAGAATATTTGCATGTCTTCTGGGTTTTGGACCCAATCCTGCTTTTGGCTTCCAAATTATGATCAAATCCTGATGCAAAATGCTGACAGTGTGATAGAGGCCTTATGGACGCTCAAACGACAGGAACCGTTTTTTTATGTTATTTTTCTGATCTTCTGACGGATCAGAAGAACAGAAAAATAGACAGCGATGTCAACACCGCCAAACAGGGACACTAGTGGCCCTGTAACAGATTGTTGAGGGTGCCAACCGCAGTGACAGCACAAGATGGTGGCAGATCACAGTAGAAGCAGATGGCAGTAGAGGCAGCAGACGGGTGTCAGCAGCACGTGGGCACAAGTAACGGGCCATTTGTCACAATGTTCCAGTGTGGCAGCAGTCTACAGTTAGATCTAGGTTTAACCAAAGCAAGCTTCGGATCACAAAATGTTTAGACTGACCTTTATTAACTCCTTAGTGACAAGCCTGTTTTGGGCCTTACTGACCAAGCGTTTTTCTTCCTTTTTTCATAGACGCGTTCCAAGAGCTATAACTTTTTTATTTTTCTGTCTATATAGCTTGTTTTTTGCGGCACAATTAGTAGTTTTTAATGGCATAATTTTGGGGTACACAACTTTCTGATTAACTTTTATTAACTCTTTCTGGGAGGGAGATGGGAAAAACAGCAATACTGCCACTGCGTTTTTATGTTACAAATTCTACAGCGTTCATTTTTCAAAATAAATAACATAATATCTTGATTTTATCAGTACGCTTACATTGATACCAAATACATATAGTTTTGTTTTACGTTTTACTACTTTTTTGCATTAAACCCTCTTTTTTTAAAAGAAAAAAATGTTTTTGCATTTCCGCTTACCAAAACACAGTGTGAGTTGTGTGAGGGCTTGATTTTTGCAGGACAACTTGTATTTTTCATTGGTATCATTTTGGAGTAAATGGCGCTTTTTGATCGCTTGTTGTTATGTTTTTTCAGTGGCAACTAAGAATAAATGAGCAATTCTGTGTTTTTTTTCATGGCATTCACCGTAGGGGATAATTTATGTTATATTTATGTAGTCTGGGTCGTTACGGACAATACCAAACATATGGTGGACTTTTTTTTTTGTTTCTTTTTTTTTATTGAAAAGCATATTATCAATGGGAAAAAAAGCGTAATTTTTTTAATGGAATTTTTTTTATTTCATAAATGTGTTTGTTTTTTTGTTTTTTTTACCACTTAATAGTCCCACAATGGGACTATAAGAGACAGTATTTTGATTGCTTTTAAAATGCAATGCACTATCCCTATTGTGCATTACATATTAATGGCAATGCTATTCTAACATTGACCAGCAGGCTGCGCCATGCTGGAAATTACTGAAGGCTGGTCTGGGGCCTACATTAGACCCATGCCAGATTTCACACACATCGGCACCCCAAGATCGCATTTGTGGGGTGCCGATGGGAGACAGAGAGAGTCCGTTCCTTTTGTCAGCACTTTAAGTGCAGCGGGCACCATTGCCTGCGGCATGTAAAGTGTTAAGCACCCGGGATCGGCACTCCTGCTGGTCCGGGCTGTTAGAGCAGGGCCGCGGCTCTCATGTGAGAGTTGGGGACCCATGCAGCACATAGATTGGGCCTCCGTAAAAAAGCGGCGGCCCAGCATAAGGCCCCTTAGTGATCGCCATAAAAACACGTATGGGTGGTCACTAAGGCCTGGATCAATCATTAAATTTCCAGACACCGGTGCCTGATGCAACAGGCTAGATCATTCTGGCAGTAATAATCGGACTAGTGTTGAGTGAAGCGAGCTTCGGATCATAAATCCGAAGTCGCTTTGATCAAAACTTGATTCTGAAGCCGACTTTGGATTCAAGTTTTAAAACGTTTTTCAAGTTTAAAAATCAAAGTCCGAAATCCTAGTTGATCCAAGCCTGATTCATCTTAATAAAGGTCAGTCTCTCAACATTTTGTGATGAAAGGCGAGTTCTCTTTGGGAGAACTATGCCCCCGCCGCATGTACGGCGCTGGTAGCGAAAGGTTTAAGGCGCAACAAGTGACCTTAATAAACATGCCAATATATTACACTGCATGTGGAGACTAAGTCTGATGCTCAGTAAGTATATGTATATGTATAAGAGAACAGATTAAGTATGAATGGCGCAGAAGATGAACTAGGTAGACGTGCCTATATATTAGACCGCCTATTGACACTGAGTGTGATGCTCACTAAGTCTATGTATAACTGAACAGATTAAGTATGAATAGTGCAGAAGATGAACTAGGTTAATGTGACTATATATTAGACCGCCTGTTGACACTGAGTGTGATGCTCACTAAGTCTATGTATAACTGAACAGATTAAGTATAAATAGCGCAGAAGATGAACTAGGTTAATGTGACTATATATTAGACTGCCTGTTGACACGGAGTCTGATGCTTAGTAAGTCTATGTATAACTGAACAGATGAAGAATGAATGGGGCAGCAGGTGAACAAGATGCACAGGGCGATTGCACCGAGCCTGAACTGTCCCTCCATACAGTGGATAACTCTCCCCACAATGTCCCTATCCAATATTCTACAATTAAAACCTTGCTAAAACACTGTCCATATGCTCAGCTCACAGTGAAATGGCGACGACTGCTCGGGATGAGGCAGTTAAAGGGCTGTGACAATACGGGGCTGGCTAGCTGCTGATTGGCTGTCTGTAGGGCATTATTGGTGATCTCGCATTCCCGGGCTTCTTACTTTCACTTTTAATGATTTGTTACCACGAAGCGAGAGGAAATTTGGATTCCTTGCTTACTTGAAAAATCAAATTTTTGTTAAAATTCGTATCGAAGTCAATTAATTTCGCTTTAATTCGATCAATACCATTTAAAGTATAACTGTCAAATTTTTTTTTTTTTACTATTGGATTCTGGTGATTAATATCACCTTGTTGGCCCTGTTTTAATTTCTGATTATTTAATAAATAACCCCTAAAAGCCACCTAAAAGTCCCCAGTATTGGCTATTGTTACCTGAGATAAAATCATGTTGCTATGCTCCTTCCGTCTACCAGATGAGAGGACCGAGCATGCAGCGTGCACTGGGAACTGATAGTGAGTCAGCATTGTAAGGGAATGTATAAAAAGCCAGGTTCTTCCTGACAGGAGATAACAGTGCTGGGCTGTGTGTGTGAACTTCTCCACATGCCTGTGCTTGGAAGACACTCCCTTAGCAGTGCAGGACAATGTGGCTGCTCAGTGTATAAATGACAGCCTTATCTGATAAGAGGAGAGCTTGTAGAAGGACTACAGGCTTCAGCCAGACCTGGGAACTTCACTGCAAGACCCCCCTATAAAGAGCTGGTCTTCACTAACTTCACTGCAGGCGTCCTATGGATTAGCCTCAGGGCTGGGGGCGGCCATCTTAACAGAATAGTGAAATTGCAGTTTTATGCAGACTGGTCGCTAAGGGCTGAATCTTATTAAATAAGGGGTAAGTAAGTCTAATAGTTATTGATTCAGGAATATTATCATATTAGTAAGTACATATATGAAAAATGAAATTAGGGTCTAAATGTGACAGTTATCCTTTAAGAATATTCAGTAAAATGCATGGGGATCCCTACAACTTGACAAAAATCCAAAATGATGAGGCCATACAAGAGCCATGTAAGAACTGGACTATGGCACTAACTCAAGTACCTATTCTCTTGGTGAAGCACCATCAAAAATTAGAGTCTACTTGTAAGCCAAGTGGCACCTACCGAAGAAAATGACCCCGCACTATGATCAAGCACCATGATGCACTTTCAGGGCTTGAACAATCAGGGCCCGGCAGATTAGACTTGCATCACCCTTGGCAAAAAGCGGGTTATGCAGCTGACATTTTACCTTTCGCCCAGTGCCCTCTGCACGTGGAAATGTAGCATTACATGGTGTCCAATCAGATGAATGGCCATCGATGTAATGCATGTATGTCACAGGTCTGCTTAATTGTATCTCCCTGCTTGCTGTAAAGAGTGGGGTCCTTCTATGCCACCCCAATAGGACACTCAATCTTCATTAGACAACCCCTCGAAAAACACAGTTTGAGAATATTGCAAGTACCCCCTGGTCGGTTGAGAACGTATGCAATATGTGGATATATGATGATTCTGGCCCCTGAGGTGGTGGACATACAAGACCTAAGGAGCTGGAGCTGACCAGTCACACAGAAGCACTGGGGGCAAGTTCCCACTTAGCTCTCCCTAAACCTAGTACTAATATACTGTAGATACCAATCAATGCAAATGCTCCCGCCAGTACAAAAATCAACTCAGATTTTTCAGCAAAGCAAGAAAATCTGCGACTTAATCAGGAATAAAGTGACACAGCGTGAATCAGCATGGAGCGCTCCAAAGATTAACCTCACACACTGTCATTCATTTTCTACTGATTTTCTCTGACATCAGAGCTGACAGTCCTATTCAACATAATGAAATCCGCCAACCTGCACCCTGACTGCTAGGATGACAGCTCAGATTAGGAAGGTGCACATCGTGGTGGCACGTGACCTCAGAAGATCCACAGATCGGCTATCACATATTGGGTCCTGAAACGACAATCTATACGATTGGGGTTCACCACTTGTACTCAGATGGGACAAAACATGGACATTAAACCCCAGCAATCTGAGAAAGACTGGTAGTTAGGGACCGAAAACACCAACAAAAATTGTAGTATTCCAACAAATGCAAACTGAACAGAAAGTTCATTCCAGCCTCCGGATACCACAATGGAATCCTTTATTGAGATATAGTCATAAAATCCAGGTATGCCAAACACATAGTACACAGAAAAAGCGCACCTTCTGTGACTCGTTTCGGATGTATATAACACCCTTACGACTATACATACAAAACGCGTCACAGAAGGTGCGTTTTTTCTGTGTTCTATGTGTTTGGCATACCTTGATTTTATGACTATTTCTCAATAAAGGATTCCATTGTTTTATCCGGAGGCTGGAATTAACTTTCTCTGCAGTATTATAGTAGTTACATTCCTGTACATATGAGCAGTATTATAGTAGTTATATTCTTGTACATAGGAGCAGTATTATAGTAGTTATATTCTTATACATAGGAGGCAGTATTATAGTAGTTATATTCTTGTACATAGGAGCCAGTATTATAGTAGTTATATTCTTGTACATAGGAGCAGTATTATAGTAGTTATATTCTTGTACATAGGAGCAGAATTATAGTAGTTATATTCTTGTACATAGGAGCAGTATTATAGTAGTTATATTCTTGTACATAGGAGGCAGTATTATAGTAGTTATATTCTTGTACATAGGAGGCAGTATTATAGTAGTTATATTCTTGTACATAGGAGGCAGTATTATAGTAGTTATATTCTTGTACATAGGGGCAGTATTATAGTAGTTATATTCCTGTACATAGGAGGCAGTATTATAGTAGTTATATTCCTGTACATAGGAGGCAGTATTATAGTAGTTATATTCTTGTACATAGGAGCAGTATTATAGTAGTTATATTCTTTTACATAGGAGGCAGTATTATAGTAGTTATATTCCTGTACATAGGAGGCAGTATTATAGTAGTTATATTCCTGTACATAGGAGGCAGTATTATAGTAGTTATATTCTTATACATAGGAGCAGTATTATAGTAGTTATATTCTTGTACATAGGAGGCAGTATTATAGTAGTTATATTCTTGTACATAGGAGGCAGTATTATAGTAGTTATATTCTTGTACATAGGAGCAGTATTATAGTAGTTATATTCTTGTATATAGGAGCAGTATTATAGTAGTTATATTCTTGTACATAGGAGCAGTATTATAGCAGTTATATTCCTGTACATAGGAGGCACTATTATAGTAGTTATATTCTTGTACATAGGAGCAGTATTATAGTAGCTATATTCTTGTACATAGGAGCAGTATTATAGTGGTTATATTCTGGTACATAAATGAGCAGTATTATAGTAGTTATATTCCTGTACATAGGAGCAGTATTATAGTAGTTATATTCTTATACATCGGAGCAGTATTATAGTAGGTATATTCTTGTACATAGGAGGCAGTATTATAGTAGTTATATTCTTGTACATAGGAGGCAGTATTATAGTAGTTATATTCTTCTACATAGGAGCAGTATTATAGTAGTTATATTCTTGTACATAGGAGCAGTATTATAGCAGTTATATTCTTCTACATAGGAGCAGTATTATAGTAGTTATATTCTTGTACATAGGAGCAGTATTATAGTAGTTATATTCTTGTACATAGGAGCAGTATTATAGTAGTTATATTCTTGTACATAGGAGCAGTATTATAGTAGTTATATTCTTGTACATAGGAGCAGTATTATAGTAGTTATATTCTTGTACATAGGAGGCAGTATTATAGTAGTTATATTCTTGTACATAGGAGGCAGTATTATAGTAGTTATATTCTTGTACATAGGAGCAGTATTATAGTAGTTATATTCTTGTACATAGGAGGCAGTATTATAGTAGTTATATTCTTGTACATAGGAGGCAGTATTATAGTAGTTATATTCTTGTACATAGGAGCAGTATTATAGTAGTTATATTCTTGTACATAGGAGCAGTATTATAGTAGTTATATTCTTGTACATAGGAGCAGTATTATAGCAGTTATATTCCTGTACATAGGAGGCACTATTATAGTAGTTATATTCTTGTACATAGGAGCAGTATTATAGTAGCTATATTCTTGTACATAGGAGCAGTATTATAGTGGTTATATTCTGGTACATAAATGAGCAGTATTATAGTAGTTATATTCCTGTACATAGGAGCAGTATTATAGTAGTTATATTCTTATACATCGGAGCAGTATTATAGTAGGTATATTCTTGTACATAGGAGGCAGTATTATAGTAGTTATATTCTTGTACATAGGAGGCAGTATTATAGTAGTTATATTCTTCTACATAGGAGCAGTATTATAGTAGTTATATTCTTGTACATAGGAGCAGTATTATAGCAGTTATATTCTTGTACATAGGAGCAGCATTATAGTAGTTATATTCTTGTACATAGGAGCAGCATTATAGTAGTTATATTCTTGTACATAGGAGCAGTATTATAGTAGTTATATTCTTGTACATAGGAGCAGCATTATAGTAGTTATATTCTTGTACAAAGGAGCAGTGTTATAGTAGTTATATTCTTGTACATAGGAGCAGTATTATAGTAGTTATATTCTTGTACATAGGAGGCAGTATTATAGTAGTTATATTCTTGTACATAGGAGGCAGTATTATAGTAGTTATATTCTTGTACATAGGAGGCAGTATTATAGTAGTTATATTCTTGTACATAGGAGGCAGTATTATAGTAGTTATATTCCTTAGTGGTGCCTAAAGGGGCTCCGATATGTTCCTGATTGGAAATATTGGCGAATCTCTCAGCTTTTAACACCAGAGTGAGGGATTAGCCAGTGTTGTCAGTTGCTTATCCATGTGGTGCATCTTTTTTCTGTGAGTTATGTGTTTATATATTTTCATCCGCACATGTTTTATTTTGTGTAGGATGTTTGTGTGGTGCTTGTGGTTCGCGCCGGCATCCTCCATTGTATGCAATTTTTGCTGGGGATAGCCGTTCGCTGCGAACCACATGCGGAGGAACTGCCCCCCCAGTTAGAAACACGCCACAGTGTTTGGGGTCTGGAGCAGTCCCACCCATTTAGGCCACGTTTATTTTTGTGATTCTTGTTTTATATGCATTGAATGTGCCATTGCATATGGCTTGTGAACATTCTGTTGCACCTGGAAGCCGGTGTCACATGGTCTGTTGTAGGTGTAGCTTGCGGCCTCATGTGTTCCCCATTGCATTGTTGGTCCTGCAGTGCAGGTGAGTGGGATGGGGCTGTAGGCTGCTTAATACCTGTTCAGACCTTGTTCACACACCATAGGTAGTCTAGTGGTAGGACCCCATGTCATGCTGAGATACCGTGTAGTGGTGCCTAAAGGGGCTCCGATATGTTCCTGATTGGAAATATTGGCGAATCTCTCAGCTTTTAACACCAGAGTGAGGGATTAGCCAGTGTTGTCAGTTGCTTATCCATGTGGTGCATCTTTTTTCTGTGAGTTATGTAGTTATATTCTTGTACATAGGAGGCAGTATTATAGTAGTTATATTCTTGTACATAGGAGGCAGTATAATAGTAGTTATATTTTTGTACATAGGGGCAGTATTATAGTAGTTATATTCTTGTACATAGGAGCAGTATTATAGTAGTAATATTCTTGTACATAGGAGCAGAATTATAGCAGTTATATTCTTATACATAGGAGCAGCATTATAGTAGTTATATTCTTATACATCGGAGCAGTATTATAGTAGTAATATTCTCGTACATAGAAGCAGTTCTAAATCATGTAGGATGATGGGAGTGATTAGGATTAGAAGAAGGATGTTACAGAACTAGTTTATTAAATGTCAATAATCCAAAGACACTTGTGTGTTACAATGCTGATAGATGTGCATTGTTTGTAAAAAAAAAAAAAAATGCTTGCTAAGAAGAAGAGCATACACTTGCACACATCCTCCCTTTACATTTACACCTCAGGGCAGTACCTCTTATCATCCTTTGTACCGAGCACTCAGTCAGCAGAGCGGCGGCAGGCACTGCTACTTCAGAGCTCTCCAAACCAGTATCTGTTTTTCAGTGAGCGCTCACCAGGGGTTGTTTGTTATTTTCTATATTTGTGTCTCTGGTGTGAATGTTTTATGCCAGAACTTAATGTGATGTGAAGAGGTGAACACAGGGGACTGCTTGTTGAGGCGCCTGGCGCAGTGAGAGGCTCATATGGTCAAGATGGCAGATTTGAGGGGGCAGCAGGGAAAAAACAGGAGACTGAAAACAACACGGGCAGAAAAAAACAGCTCTGTTATCGCAAACCATAATATGGGTTGACGGAGCGGACCCTCCACTAGACAAATATTTCCACATTAAACAGATATCTGTAATGGTCTTAAAATACAGGTAAAAAAACCTATACTAAGGAGAACTGTGGTCGACCGACCCCTTATTGGCCGATTCCTGGCTACTGTATTCTCTATACACTTCAATGGAGAGGTCTCCGCACGAGCAAGAAGCAGCCGCCCACCATCCCCCCAGTCACCTGATATCAGTCATATACAATTATATTAAATCACTGGGGGGCAACTATGCCCCTAGACTATAAAAAGGTGTGAACTGGATGGCATGAGGGATTTCCGAAACCAGACCCCAAGTATCCTCCACCAGCACGTCTCCGAGGTTTGATATACTGAAAGTGAACGTCAACCATTCGACACTTTTTCTTTTGTCCAATCCAAAATTGTGATCTGATTGACTTCTTATACTGTCTCTTTATAGCGGTAGAAGCTCAATTTTTCTCATGAAGACCTCCGAATAGCCTGCATAGAGTTAGGCTACTTTCACACTTGCGTTTTAGTTTTCCAGTATTGAGATCCGTCATAGGGTTTCAATACTGGAAAAAAACGCTTCAGTTTTGTCCCATTTCATTGTAAATGGGGACAAAACGTAACTGAACAGAACGGAGCGCACCAAAATGCATTCCATTCCGTTTAGTTGAGTTCCCATACCGGAGAACAGACTCTAACATGTTGTAGTTTGCTTTCCGTCCTGGGATGCGGAGCAAGACGTGACTCTGCCACAATAAAAAACGGATCCGTCCCCCACTGACTTTCAATGGAGTTCAATTATCGTCTTGGCGATCTTAAAGATAATACAACCGGATCTGTTCATAACGGATGCAGGTGGTTGTATTATCAGTAACGGAAGCGTTTGTGCTGAACCCTGACTGATCCAGCAAAAACGCTGGTGTGAAAGTAGCCTAAATGTTAAAGCAAACCTGTCACCTGGTCGAGGCGTGCCGTTATGCAGCAGGGTTTAGATTCCCAAACATACCCATAGCAAAACCATCCAGCCCCACAAAGAATAGTCAATGAATAACAAGCTTACCGGGAGAAGAGTCCAGGACTCTTCTCCGACGGCATCAAACATATGCTCACTGCGCTGATGAACGGTACACCTCATTCAACTGTGTGTGGGCCAATGTACAATGCATGCACAGTTAAAGGGGTGGACCCACGGAAAATATTCTACAGTTTTAAAACCAGCTCCTTAATCTAAATACTTTTGTAACTACATGTAATTAAACATTTAGCATAACCACTAAATTATTTAATAAAATATATCTGTATAGCGCCACCTGCTGATTGTTCTATTTCTTATTTGTCCTGCTCACTGAGATGGCCGCACATGCTCAGTTTCATTCTTCAACTGCCTCCTGAGCTGTGATAGGGAGAGCATGGACACGCCTCCTGAGCTGTGATAGGGAGAGCATGGACACGCCTCCTGAGCTGTGATAGGGAGAGCATGGACACGCCTCCTGAGCTGTGATAGGGAGAGCATGGACACGCCTCCTGAGCTGTAATAGGGAGAGCATGGACACGCCTCCTGAGAGGCAGCAGAAAAGACACTCCCCCTTGAGCTGCTAGCTTGCGCAGAGTAATTAATGGGGAGATCCCTGGATCCATGTGAGGTACAGGGCTGGTTCTAGCTTTGTTAGAAAGAGGGTTTCATGTACTATATGATGTTGGATTTTCATTTGTTTACATTTGTAACGGACCGTTGCTGCAGACAAGGGGTAAAAACCGTTTAGGCGATCGGCCCCCTTTACAGAGATATAGGCACAGCTACTGCAGAACACCAAACTCCCGAACTGGATACAAAATAGCACTCCAACTCCCGTACTGGAACCTCCCAAATAGCTGCTAGCAGACGAACAGGAAAAGCAGACAATCAGCTTACACTCCTGGCAATCAGTCTCTAACAGCATACAGTGAATCCCCCCCAAGAACGAGACGAGGCTCCGTATTGATGGTAAACAGGAATTCTATCATTTATTAACGGCTACCTGCCTGGTATTTATCCAGGTCTCCCACCTGGTGGACACTCCCTAGAGGACCAGAAGGAAGACTGCGACACGGGATACAGCAGCCAATCACACACATTGGGACAATACAGACACCCCCAGCATATCCCTCCCCTCTGCCTGTGATACCATCACCCTACATGGGTAATGCAATCATCACAGGCAGACAGATACTACAATGTCTTCTGTCCTGGAGACAATTGAGGAGTCATTCAATTATCTCTCAGGACAAGGGAAATCGCCAATACACATGTGGGGACAATAGGACAGACATCACTATTCAATACACAATGTCCCACCCTTTACAATACACACAGACATTTCAGAGACAAGACTCCATTATGCACATGGGGACACAGAACAAGCATTACTGTTAAAATACACCAGGTAAGACACATTACATTAAAACTATACATTTAACATATCCCCAGATAGCTCAGGTCTGAGCGCACATTATTAAGTGAATGGCGCTCAGACCACACGAACTACTAGTTTAATCGCCATGGAGCCAAAGTCTTTACAGTCAGTTTCATACGAATGGGCTCCATGGGATTCCTATCTGGGGTATAACACATTCAACCAAAACTACCGAACCCCAGGCAGAAAAGCACGAATTAAGCTTTTCTGCAGGTAAAAGATGTCTTTTAACAGGGGGCCATAGTCCAAAGGCAGCAGGCGAGCAACCAGGTTTCTCCAATGCAATGTGGCGAGATTGGTCTCGTCACATCTCTCCCCTTTTCCAAACAGACTAACAGGGTATCTGACCTCCTGCCGGTCAGTGCCCTTGTTAGTCAGCAGCCACCCACAAAACACAATCAACAGCACAGCCCACCCACAATAAATAGTTACTGCAACTGGGTAGAGGAGAAGCTTGTCCATGTCCAGGTGCCTCACCACGGCTGTGCTGGAGTGCGAGTGCGCTGACTTGGTGGGGTGCTGCATGGGCAGAGACCCGCGTCACTCTGCCCTGTTGCCAGCGCTACTGGGAGGGTAGCCTGGTTGAAGCCTGGTTGTTGGAGGGAGACCGACTGTCTCCCCTTTAGATATACCGTCCTGCTGCTGGAGACCGACTGTCTCCCCTTCGGTTACACAGCTCTGCTGCTGGGAAAGGAGACTGAGCTCTCTATTCCCTGCCCATTAATGATCCGCCGCTGGGGAGAGGTGGTAGTAAGCTCCTCTCCCATACATACCTTCCTCCTCAGTGGAGGGAGACCGACTATCTCTCCTCCCAATACAGAGTCCTGCTGCTGGAGAAAGGAGACTGGGCTCTCTATTCCCTGCTGGTTACTCTGCCGCTGGGGACTGGAGACCGGGCTCCCAATTCCCAACAAATAATACTGCCACTGGGGAATGGAGACCGGGCTCCCAATTCCCGAAAAATCACGCTGCTGCTGTGGGGCAGGAACAACTACCTCTGCCCCCTGTAGCTCAGCCTGCCGCTGGGGAATGGAGCTCAGGCTCCCAATTCCCTGCAATATCTCCCGCTGGGGAATGGAGCTCAGGCTCCCAATTCCCTGCAATATCTCCCGCTGGGGAATGGAGCTCAGGCTCCCAATTCCCTGCAATACCGGTGGAGAGACCTCGGTCCCATCTCCACCTGCCGCCTGGGGTTCCTCCCAGTAAATTTCAATAATATCTTCCCAGCGGAATGGGTCTGGAACTGGATCTGTCACCTTGCTGTCCTGCTGAGCCTTCCCAATGGAGTGGAAGAGATCTCGGTAGTCCTGCTCCAGTTCCCACTCCAGGGTTGCTAGGTGAGCCAGGTCTTGCTCTACCTCATGGGGGTCATCCCCGTCATGCCTAGCCTCCCTCTCGTAGAAAATGTCCTGAAGTCTGTTCTGCGCAGGACTCCCGAAGTCAGGCTCTGCAAAGGACTCCCATAACAAGCCAGAACCATCAAACTCCTCTCCCTCTGGCTTGTCATGCTCGGCTGTCCAGGGTATATACTGTGCCATATACCACCAGAGCGCCTGGTAGGCATTCTCCAGCCATAGCTCCTGCCATACCCGGTGCTCTAGTTCCTTCACCCATTCATCCAGGGGCTGCTCTCCCAGAAAGGGCATCCGCAGGGCCACTTGCTTCTGCCACCGCTGCTCTTCACTGGGGAGACTCTCACCCCGCTGGTATTGTACATTGTCCAGGGCCTGGTACCAGATGCCTTTCCTTAATGCATCCCGGCCATCCAGGTCCTCCTCCTCGTATGACACTGCTGGTTCCATTCTGGTTGCTTTTAGGGTCGCTGTACTGGGACATGCGTTGCCCCCACTTGTAAATCAAGGAAATGGTGTCTCCTGTAGCTGTCCTTCTGGCTGTAGGAACGATCCGCTGCTCGCCACCAATTGTAACGGACCGTTTCTGCAGACAAGGGGTAAAAACCGTTTAGGCGATCGGCCCCCTTTACAGAGATATAGGCACAGCTACTGCAGAACACCAAACTCCCGAACTGGATACAAAATAGCACTCCAACTCCCGTACTGGAACCTCCCAAATAGCTGCTAGCAGACGAACAGGAAAAGCAGACAATCAGCTTACACTCCTGGCAATCAGTCTCTAACAGCATACAGTGAATCCCCCAAGAGCGAGACGAGGCTCCGTATTGAGGGTAAACAGGAATTCTATCATTTATTAAGGGCTACCTGCCTGGTATTTATCCAGATCTCCCACCTGGTGGACACTCCCCTAGAGGACCAGAAGGAAGACTGCGACACGGGATACAGCAGCCAATCACACACATTGGGACAATACAGACACCCCCAGCATATCCCTCCCCTCTGCCTGTGATACCATCACCCTACATGGGTAATGCAATCATCACAGGCAGACAGACTACAATGTCTTCTGTCCTGGAGACAATTGAGGAGTCATTCAATTATCTCTCAGGACAAGGGAAATCGCCAATACACATGTGGGGACAATAGGACAGACATCACTATTCAATACACAATGTCCCACCCTTTACAATACACACAGACATTTCAGAGACAAGACTCCATTATGCACATGGGGACACAGAACAAGCATTACTGTTAAAATACACCAGGTAAGACACATTACATTAAAACTATACATTTAACATATCCCCAGATAGCTCAGGTCTGAGCGCACATTATTAAGTGAATGGCGCTCAGACCACACGAATACAGTTTAATCGCCATGGAGCCAAAGTCTTTACAGTCAGTTTCATACGAATGGGCTCCATGGGATTCCTATCTGGGGTATAACACATTCAACCAAAACTACCGAACCCCAGGCAGAAAAGCACGAATTAAGCTTTTCTGCAGGTAAAAAAAGATGTCTTTTAACAGGGGGCCATAGTCCAAAGGCAGCAGGCGAGCAACCAGGTTTCTCCAATGCAATGTGGCGAGATTGGTCTCGTCACAACATTATTCATGGGATAACCCCTTTAAGTGAGGTGTACACACCTCGGCTTCATCGGTACAGCATGCATGCAGCTAATGCCACTGGGAAGGAGTCTCAGACTCTTCTCCTGGTAAATTTGCTACTATTTTTTGTGAAGACAGATGTTTGCTGTAGGCAGATTTGGGACTTGCTTAACGGCATGCTGATAGTTTAGTGGCTCACAAAACCAGTGACAGGTTCCCTTTAGCATTCTGGTGGCCTGCAGCCACCCCTGCATAGGGGTTATGCGTTGAACTCAATCAGAAAATAACATGCACTAAGCTCCCCCTAGTGGTGGCTGTAGGCAGACAGAATTTATAAAAATATATTAAAGAGGAATTCTGGTGAGATGACGTTATCTACTACCCACAGATCAGTTGATGTCCGACTGAACACACAAACAGGGGCTTCACACCACTGAAATGAATGGGGCGGCAGGTTGAGCATGTACCCTACAGCATCCCCACATGGGAGAATGCAGCATTCCAGAGCTCTCATTCACATCAATAGGCTATCTGTACAGTCGTGGCCAAAAGTTTTGAGACGGACACAACTTTTGGTTATTACAAAGTCTGCTGCTTCAGTGTTTTTTGATCTTTTTGTCATAAGGTTCTAGGGTATACTGACAAATCCATCAAGTTTATGCAAAGAGACAATATTTCCCGTGTTAAATCGTCTTGTTCAAGACTTCTGTGATTTGCCCTGGCAAGTTAGGTATCAGCTTCCGGGCCAAATTCTGATTGATAACAACCCATTCTTACCTAATCACTGCTTGGAGTTTATCACAATTTCTCTGCCTTTGTTTGTCCCCCAGTTTTTTGACCACAGGTTCTCTATGGGATTGAGATCTGGCAAGTTTCCTGGCCAAGGAGGCCCACAATTTCAATTTCAGTTTTCTTTGCGGAGCTACTTCGATATCACGTTTGCCTTGTGACATGATCTCAATCATTATGGAAAAAGAATTGTTCACCACCAAATTGCTCCTGGATGGCTGGGAGAAGTTGCTCTTGGAGGAGGTTTTGAGGAGGCATTTATTCATGGCAGTGTTCGTAGGCAGAATTGTAAATGCGCCCATTCCCTTGAGTGAGAAGGAACCCCACACATGAATGGTCTCAGGATACTTTACTGTTGGCATGACACAGAAGTTATGGAAGCGGTCACCTTTTCTTCTCGGAACATTTTTCCAGATGTCCCAAACAGTCTGAAGAGGACTTCATAAGAGAAAATTATTTTACCCCATTTCTCTGCCGTCCAATCCCAGTACTTCCTACAGAATGTCTGCCTGTCCATGATGGGGGTTTTTTTTTTTTTAGAGAGGAGGGTCTTCTTTCCTGCCCTTCTTGACAACAAGCCATCCTCCAAAAGCCTTCACCTCATTGTGCGTTCAGATGCGCTCATACCTGGCTGCTGCCATTCCTGAACAAGTTCTGCACTGGTGGTGACACTTTCTTGAAACGGAATCCTCTTTTTTTCCCTTGGCATTTGCTAGACTTTCTTGGGTGCCTTGATGCCTTCTTCACAGCAACTGAACCTCTCTCCATGAAGTTCTGGATGATTTGATAAATGGTTGCTTTAGTTGCAAGAAGTAATGAGCAATGTCCTCGCCTGTCAGGCCCTTTTGAAGGAAAAGAATAATGACTGCAGGGGTTTCCTTGGAAGTAACCATGGTTAACAGAAGATGACAATGATTTAAAGCACTACCCCCTTTTATAGCAAGCAGTCTGCTCCTCGAATTCAGTCAGCATGAAGCAGCAGTAAAATGTTTCTCCTGAGCTAACGAGATAATGGAAAATGATTTTAGCAGTTAATTTTGTGTCAGGGATGAAATTCAGTTTTTGTGAGTTTTGCTGTGGAAATGGGGGTTTTAGGATAATTTTCATGGCAAGGGATGACTTTGAAATAAATTGAAGTTCATCTAATCACTCTTCATAACAATCAAGAGTTAATGCAAAGTGACCCCAAAAGAATTGACTATGGCCTAATTCACTCGTCCGCAATCTATGTCCGCACCAGTTCCGCAAATTTGCGGAACGGGTGCGAACCCATTCATTTTGAATGGGGACGTGATGGATGCGGAGAGCACACACTGTGCTCTCCGCATCCGCGGAGCGCGCCACCGATCTTCCGGACGGCGGCTCCGCAAAAGTATAGAGCATGTCCTATTCTTGCCCGCAATTGCGGACAAGTATAGGCATCTCTATAGGGCTGGTGGCAAGGTGTTGCGGATCAGCAAAACACTATGGACGTGTGAATAAGGCCTAATGGTGTATATAAAAGTTGGGGTTTTTTTGTTCGTTTTTTTTTTTTTTTTTCAAAACTGAAAAAAAAAACATAAGGAGTCGTGCACTTGCGTGCGTGGAACAGAACGTTTTTTACTTCTTTCTGTTTCCCATTCACTAACAGCAAGCAGAGATTGCAATGATTAAGAAGAAATGTAACATGGTTCAATCGAGGCAATGAGGGTTTGTTATGGGGGGTTTTTATGAACCAGAAGGTAAAGATATGGCCATTTGTGGGATAAACTGGTTCCAACCTTCACTAACATCCCCCAACCTCCGGCAGTTCTGTGTAATACTAGGTTGTATTCACAGACGGCCACCCCAGTGTCTCATATAAAATGTTCCATCTTTAATTCGCTTGGCTCATACGCTCTCCCTCTTGTGTTTTCCTGGTAGCCTTCTTACATATATTTTCTCAGCTTCAGCGGCCATAATTTCATCTATACAGCGGTAACAACTCTTGAAAATCATCAGCTCATGAGTGTCTGCAATACAAGTGTTTTCATCAGAGCCCCATTCTCATAAGACGGCCGTGTGCACAGTCCGCGACCCGCCTGTACAATGCTGGGAGTCCATACAGTTATATACAACCCGTTAGGACCACAAAAGTCATAAAAAATGTCAGTGGATGCTATCATCACAGTCCACCCCTCTATAGGATGTCCCTCTTATGTAGCGACTGGGACGTGATGAGTATTATAGAAAGCAGAAATCATCGGTGGTGCATATAGGGCAGAGCGGGCACTTTGCCAAACAAAGCAAAAAATGATGCACCCTCCACATGGTGGTCCATGTCATGTTCAGCTGGTGCTTCTTCACCCTACTACCATCCCTTCTTAAGCGAAATGGACAGGTGGAAATCATCTGCTTCCAATTCCCTTACTTTCTAATATGGTGGTTCTTGTGGATAACTTGCACGCCAATGTGGAAGATAGAGGATTCTCAGCTTGGCCATTTCCTCCATGGGCTTGTCTTCCTCTTGCCTACAGTGGTTGCAACTTTTTAGTTCTTAGGCACTCTAAACTTATGGAGCCACGGCATAGGACAACTTACATGATCTGTACCTACTTGTGGGCGAAATCAAGATCAAACTGCTCTTTGACAATCGTCTATATAACCTTATGCAATTAACCACTGGAATGAATTGTGAAGGCACGGACCTAGAGGAACAGCTTTTATGATAAAACAATAATGCAAAACTTGGAGGCTAAAAAGGCAAGAAAAGTAGAAAGTGGAAGAAGAAAGTTTGAGGTGGTTAATGTGTTTAAGGAGGGTTCGGGTTCCTATTTCCATGATGAACCATGTCTAGTCTTCAATTTTGCCAAATTCTCCAGTATGGGACCCTCCTAATAGGGCATTTGGACAAGGGCTGTCACTCTAAGCCAACCACCTCAAGGGTGATATAGTTACGTACAACCCTTTAAGAAATGGCCAAAAAGTTATGCCGACCAGCGACAACTCAAGGCGAGGGCTACAAGAAGATCAAGAAAACACAAGGTTGCTTTTGAAAAACACAGTAATTGCTAAATTGATCATAAATACTGTGAAAACAGGAAAATACCAGCCGACTTCCAGTGAAGGATGCTGAAATGGAGATCCAGCAATCTTTCTAATACTATTTTGGTTTTAAAAAGCCACAAGGAAATTCATCTATTTATCCTTCTTAAAGAGCTTTAGAGAAGAGTGGGTCAGGATTAATAAGCGTAGTTCAGAGGGTCCTAAGTAGAGTGGAAGCATAAGCCAGTAATAGTGGCTGTCACCGCGCCCCGGAACTGGTTGCACATGAAAAGGCAGCATCTGGCGAGACTCTTAGACAGTGTCAGATGAAAGACAAGAAGCTCTCTCCCAAAATTACCCATAATCATTACTGTTGCGTGCAAGAAAATTGGGCTTTTAATCAAACGGAAAGGAGGGGGGGGGGTGCCGTGGATAAAAGTAATGACGCAAATTGGACTATGTCAGACGAAGAGTGGATCGGTGAATGGCGAAAAATGCAGCAAGTCTTGGACCATCAGTCTCAAGCCAGAGATAAAAGGTTGTAAGACCTAGTCATTCATTACTGACCAGGCTGCTTTTGGCTATTTTTGTTACCCCCTCCATGTCATTACAGAGCTCATAACTTATATTTTTCAGTCTCTGTATAGTTTTGGCTTTCTGCCAGTATGTGCAATTTAAAGATCTTTTATGCTACTGTAAAAAAATGTTTACACAACCATTGTTTAATTTTAGAAAAATTAAAGAACCTTTCTAATGGCCCCCAAAAAAGTTGTCCAATGGAACAGCCTGTCCTGACACAGGTAGACAGCACTGCAACGCAAGTAGTACAAGTAGAGGGCAGTACAGTGCAAGTAGTATAGGTAGGGAGCAGTACAGTATATATAGTACAATTAGAAACCAGTGCAAGTAGTACAGGTAGAGAGCAGAGCAGTTCATTTAGTACAGGTAAAAAGCAGTACAGTTCATGTAGTACAGGTAGAGAGCAGTATAGTATATGTAGTACAGGTAGAGAGCAGTACAGTTCATGTACAGGTAGAGGGCAGTACAATACACATAGTACAGGTAGAGAGCAGTACGGTACATGTAGTACAGGTAGAGAGCAGTACGGTACATGTAGTACAGGTAGAGAGCAGTACGGTACATGTAGTATAGGTAAAGAGCAGTACGGTACATGTAGTACAGGTAGAGAGCAGTACGGTACATGTAGTACAGGTAGGGAGCAGTATAGTGCATGTAGTTGATGTAGAGAGCAGTACAGTACATGTAGTTCATGGAGAAAAGTACAGTACATGTAGTTGATGTAGAGAAGTACAGTACATGTAGTTCATGTAGAGAGCAGTACAGTACATTTAGTTCATGTAGAGAGCAGTACAGTACATGTAGTTCATGTAGAGAGCAGTGCAGTACATGTAGTTCATGTAGAGAGCAGTACAGTACATGTAGTTCATGTAGAGAGCAGTACAGTACATGTAGTACAGGTAGCGAGCGGCACTGTGCATGTAGTACAGATGGAGAGCAGTACAGTGCATGCAGAAAACAGTGTGCTACAGTACTTGCTGCTGAGCTTAAAGAGGTTTTACTAGTTTTACTTTATAAAAGCAATACCCCACACTGTAGGCCATGTTCAGTAGGTGTCCTATCTCGAATTGTTTTCATGATATGCTCCACTCTTGTGCCGCTGTGCCCCCCATTCAGTTTGGCCCTGGTATTCTAATTAATAGCATCAGTACAGGGAGGAGACATCAGCTTTTCTCAGTGAGTGTCTCCTTTTGTAGCGCAATCAAATCTCAGCGGAGCGCGTCACAGCCATTGAGAAAACAGACGCTCACTGCGAAAAGCTGATGTCTCCTCCTCCCTGTACCACTGCTATGAATTAGAATACCAGGGGCCAAAACGGAACGGGGGCACAGTGGCGCAACGGAGGAGCATATCATTAAGAAGAATTTGTGATATGAGATCTACTATACATGGGCTACAGTGTGGGGTATTGCTGTTATAAACTAAAAACTGGTGAAAGGTCCTCTTTAAACTGTGCAGCCAATCTGCAAAAGCAGAGCTTTAAAATGGAAAAGGGGAGTAGGATAAAGAAGTGGCCTAAGCCTCTGATGGGAGTAGTAGTTCATACTACCGCAGACTCCAATAGACCATGCATCTAAGCTGTAGGTACTGATCACCGCCATGGCGGTATTACATGTAAGGTTATCATTTAATTAAGCTGCAGGAGTAACTCAATAGCATTCTACGGGAGAAGGGGGTCAAACGAAAGGTCGATCTAAGGGCTGTTATATGAGGCTGGTGTCAGACTACAGCAGTCTGGAACTTGCGGATTGATTTATATGACACTCATACGGAATATCAGTGATTATCAAGAAATATTCCTGCAGTTTAAGGTGGAAAAACCAATAATATTACTTAAGGAGGTCTGTGCTATTTTCTACAGTGCTCCCTTTAGTGCATGCTCTCCACCCGGCTAAAATCACCATCTGAGTGTGAAGACACGCCACCATGGGCATCTTGCGATTACGTAGCATGCCGTGCTCTGTAGCCCAGACATCAGGCTGCACTATAAAAATGCTTCCTTTAAAGTTGTATTGTAGAAGATACTAATTAGATTTCGAGATAATTAACTTGACATTTTCTGAAGCACTGGTATAATGAAAGGTTATGAGGAGGGGCTGTTATGGAAAGGCAATGGCTAGTTACGAGGAGTGGGGGCTAGTTACAAAGAAGGACGCTGGTTATAAGAAGAGGGATGGTTATGGTGCTTGTTAGGAAGTCGGGAAAGCTGAGAAAGAGGGGGATCTGGTTATGAGGGAGGGGTGTTATGAGGATGGGAGCTGGTGGCGAAGAGGGGGCTGTACATGAATGGAGACTCTGCTTATCAGGAGGGGACTGTGGTTACGAGGAGGGGACTGTGGTTACGAGGAGGGGACTGTGGTTACGAGGAGGGGACTGTGGTTACGAGGAGGGGACTGTGGTTACGAGGAGGGGACTGTGGTTACGAGGAGGGGACTGTGGTTACGAGGAGGGACTGTGGTTACGAGGAGGGGACTGTGGTTACGAGGAGGGGACTGTGGTTACGAGGAGGGGACTGTGGTTACGAGGAGGGGACTGTGGTTACGAGGAGGGACTGTGGTTACTGAGGAGGGGACTGTGGTTACGAGGAGGGGACTGTGGTTACGAGGAGGGACTGTGGTTACGAGGAGGGGACTGTGGTTACGAGGAGGGGACTGTGGTTACGAGGAGGGGACTGTGGTTACGAGGAGGGACTGTGGTTACGAGGAGGGGACTGTGGTTACGAGGAGGGGACTGTGGTTACGAGGAGGGGACTGTGGTTACGAGGAGGGGACTGTGGTTACGAGGAGGGGACTGTGATTACGAGGAGGGGACTGTGATTACGAGGAGGGGACTGTGATTAAGAGGATGGAACTGTGGTTATGAGGAGGGGCCTCTGGTTATGAGACGGGGATTTTGGTTATGAGGAGGGGACTGTGGTTATGAGGAGGGGACTGTGCTTATGAGGAGGGGACTGTGGTTATGAGGAGGGGACTGTGGTTATGAGGAGGGGACTGTGGTTATGAGGAGGGGACTGTGATTATGAGGAGGGGACTGTGATTATAAGGGGGGGGACTGTGATTATGAGGAGGGGACTGTGATTATGAGGAGGGGACTGTGATTAAGAGGAGGGGACTGTGATTAAGAGGAGGGGACTGTGATTAAGAGGAGGGGACTGTGATTAAGAGGATGGAACTGTGGTTATGAGGAAGGGACTGTGGTTATGAGGAGGGGCCTCTGGATATGAGGAGGGGCCTCTGGATATGAGGAGGGAACTGTGGTTATGAGGAGGGGACTGTGGTTATGAGGAGGGGACTGTGGTTATGAGGAGGGGACTGTGGTTATGAGGAGGGGACTGTGGTTATGAGGAGGGGACTGTGGTTATGAGGAGGGGACTGTGGTTATGAGGAGGGGACTGTGGTTATGAGGAGGGGACTGTGGTTATGAGGAGGGGACTGTGGTTATGAGGAGGGGACTGTGGTTATGAGGAGGGGACTGTGGTTATGAGGAGGGGCCTCTGGATATGAGGAGGGGACTGTGGTTATGAGGAGGGAACTGCGGTTATAAGGAGGGGACTGCGGTTATGAGAAGGGGACTGTGGTTATGAGGAGGGGACTGTGGTTATGAGGAGGGGACTGTGGTTATGAGGAGGGGACTGTGGTTATGAGGAGGGGACTGTGGTTATGAGGAGGGGACTGTGGTTATGAGGAGGGGACTCTGGATACGAGGAGGGGACTGTGGTTATGAGGAGGGAACTGCGGTTATAAGGAGGGGACTGCGGTTATAAGGAGGGGACTGTGATTATGAGGAGGGGACTTATTATGAGAAGGGGACTAATTATGAGAAGGGGACTGTTATTATGAGGATGGAACTGTGGTTATGAGGAGGGGCCTCTGGATATGAGGAGGGGACTGTGGTTATGAGACGGGGATTGTGGTTATGAGGAGGGGAATATGGTTATGAGGACGGGCCTCTGGATAGAAGGAGGGGACTGTGGTTATGAGGAGGGGACTGTGGTTATGAGGAGGGGACTGTGGTTATGAGGAGGGGACTGTGATTAAGAGGATGGAACTGTGGTTATGAGGAGAGGAATCTAGTTATGAGGACGGGGCTGTGGTTAAAAGGAGGGGACAGTGGTTATGAGGAGGGGACTGTGGTTATGAGAAGGGGACTGTAGTTATGATGAGAGGGCTCTGGTTATGAGGAGGGAACTGTGGTTATGAGGAGGGGCCTATGGATATAAGGAGGGGACTGTGATTAAGAAGATGGAACTGTGGTTATGAGGAGAGGAATCTAGTTATTAGGACGGGGCTGTGGTTAAGAGGAGGGGACTGTGGTTATGATGAGGGGGCTCTGGGTATGAGGAGGGGACTGGCACTTGCTCAGCACTGCCCACACCCCCACCGTTGGCTCCAATAGGCGCTGTACGCACCATTATATCTTCTCGCTAACTGGCTATCCACAGTAGTGCTGGTCTAAACCTTTAATTCACTTCCAATAAAAAATCTCTATCAACAAGGACAAACAGCAGACACAAAAGATTCACTTCAAGCAATGTGCCGAAAAGTCTGACATCAGGCAAACTCTAAATATACCGTGGTCACCTCCAGACACAAAATTTTATAATGTATAAAACACAAAATGCCCAACTTGAGGCTGCCGAGGATATTTTTCTGTGAGCGTCGTGTCTAGATAAAACTCTACGTGGCTTCATTGTCACAGAACTCAAAAGATCGCAGGCAGATTCACAAGATGTTACCCTGAAATGACCAAATCTCACTCCCGAGGGGAGGCGCAAACTGAAAATGACCGTGGTAACTTGACATTTAAACAGGATTTTGCAGTGGCTCCAATAAGCAGATTTTTTGAACTCTGGATAAAAATTCATATAATGTACATTACTGAGACAATCATCAAGAAAAGGTGAGGCGAGAGAAGAGTATTACATGAGTGGAGATTCAGACTACAGGGCGTTTGTAGTCTGTAGCCATGGCGATACAATGCATTCAGAAAGTCTTTTAGACCCTTTCACTTTTTTTAAATGTATTTACGTGGCCGTGTGCTAAAATTAAAAAAAAATAATCTGTTTTTCCCTCAATTATCCCCTTCCAGTCGGTGATAATGCTGATCGCAGCCATTTAATCCCTCACATGCACCTGGGAGCGCTAAAACCTTGATTAGTGCGCTTCCCGGACCCAGGTCAGCTTTCCCTGGCTGAAATAGGGGAAGGTGGTCCATAATCCCATTATAACAAGGAACATGCAAAATCAGGAGCACTTCCCGTGATTTGGAACTACCTTAACTTGCCCAAAAATCTGCAGATAAAGTACTTTTGATGTTTATGCTAGAGCAGTTACGTGCCCCAGAGGAGGGCCCAATGCAATCTATGCACCCTTGCTTCCCGTGCTTCTTCTAACAGCCCCCCCCCCCCCCTATTTTATTTAAAATAGTTATGTTAGTTGAATATGTAGGAACCTGGCACTGCCAATCAAGAAGTAGGAGGAGCAAAAGTGCATAGCGTGGCTTAGTCCCACCCACAATGCACCTAACTGCTCATTTGATATGGATTCAAAATAGTTTTTTTCTTCAGAATAATGAAATGAATCATTGAGTGAAATGTATCATTACATTCAGCTGAGCTGAGCTTAAAGGCGCTTGCCTGGTTTAGCAGGGAACTTCCTGTGGATAAACTCCCTTTAAAGTGATTTATTGTAAAGGTTTTATTAAAAATGGGTTATTTTTTTAAACAAACAGATGGTGCTTTTTTCAATTTTTATGTTGCGCTCCATCAAAAAAAATATATCTTTAAGTCTTCCCAAAGCTAGAGCTTTCCCTTGCATTTCCTGCTTTCCTTAGATTTGCTGTACTGACTGTGACACAATGAGCAGAGTCATCTCATATTCATTACAGGTCAGATGATACTGCAGAAGGCAGGATAGTAATACTACACATTAAATACACAGATAAGGCTCTGTTCATAGCACCCCCTGGTCTCTGGGAGAGGAACTGCACTACAATAACCAAGGACACTGGAGTCAGGAAGGAATTTTTTGCTCTAAAATGAGGAAAATTGGCTTCTACCTCACAGGGTTTGTTGCCTTCCTCTGAATCAACTTGCAGGATAACAGAATATGACATTTCTCTGTCAATTGACATTCATTCATTACAGGGACCATAAACCACACACCCCCTACTGATACCAGAAGAGTGTGTCCTCCTGTTCTCCTTTTGATTAGGTATATAGAATGAAGCCTAAAGAAGATAGAGAGGAATGCTGGAACCTTTAGTTTCACAGAACCAAGGGACTGCCGGACAATCAAGCGGCAGAAGCTCAAGACTCCTTCAGTAAGCTCCTCTGAAGCGGAACAGAAAAGGTGTAAGATCTATGGTATACATTTTGGGGGCATAAAAAAACATCAGTAACATTTCAAAGCCAAGTGTTTTACGAAAATGGAGTGATGGCGCTGTCACCTTCCCAGGGCCGAGGGAAAATACAGAAAAATCAGATGAATGCAGAGCATGGGCAGCAGGAATCCTGAGCTCAACTAACGCTTCTCCGCAATTTATCTCCCAGCCCTGATACACAAACTGTGCCATAAATCATCCTCTCCCGGCTGTCATATCCAGCAGCTCGCGCCTGCCTCAACGCTGCCAAAACCGAAGAAGACGCCAGCGCGGCATCACTGGCCAGAACCAGAGTCCAGATGATAAGCAGCTGAAGGTCTGTGGGGGGGGGGGGGGGACATTTACATTTTTCACAAGCCTTTTGGAACATTTTTTGCAGGAACAACAAAAATGACAGAAATATGAAATCTGTATGAAAATGTGACAACAACAAAAAACCCAAATAAGCAAGAATGGAAAATACAAATCAGCATCTGACAGATCTCTGGATGAATGTATTCTGAAAGAGGTCAGAGATTTCACTGTCACATTCAGGAATGCGAAATGCAGGGCTTAGGTGGTCTAGGAGAAAAGTTCTGTCCATACAGACAAGCAGTACACAGTCGAGTCCCGTTATTAAGACCACTTCCTACTTTTGAAGATGCGCAGTGTGAACTGTTCTCATGCTGCTGAGGTGAAAGCGTCTCCTGAGTGGCCAAATGGCGCCATGGTAAATGCGTGTGGAAACTGCGGAGCACCTCGTGCCACTGATGTGAGAGGTGAATGTCGGCTAAGAAGGAGCACGAGAGAGGGCCGACACACTACAGTGAAGCAGCTCACTAACGAAACGACCCAGAGGCTGACCAGACGTCCGTCTAACATACTGCGTAGGCGCTCCGGGGCAGACAGATGGTCACTGCACCTCTGATAATGAAGTTGTATCGGCAGAAAAGGCTTTTATTTTGGAGACAGTATCAGAAGTCGACCACCGCTGATTGGTAAAATGTTGTCTTCTCCGATCAGTCACGTTTTCTGCTTAATGAAAAGTATGGACGTTGGTGTTTAGGGCGAGAAACATCAGAGAACATTAGAGAACACAAGCTGGTGGTGGCCATGTTTTCGTGGCATTCTTTGGGCCCTCTCATCTATGTAGAAGGCAATCTCAACCAATTTGGGTATGAATTAATCCTTGCAGATCACGTACACCCATACATGCTGATTATCTTCCCTGGGGTGGATGCGATCTTCCAGCAAGAAAATGTGACATATCACACGGCTAGAAATGTCTGACATTGGTTGGATAAGCATGACCAAGACTTTCAAGTACTACCCTGGCCTCCTAACTCCCTAGACATGAACCCAATTCAGTATCTGTAGTACCACTTCTACGTTAATGTTCGCTCCATGGATCCTCCCACACACACCCTGCAGCAGCTGTGGGATGCACTGCAGAGACCATACTGAGTCACTCCCAGCTCGTCTAGCGGCTGTCGGTGCTGCACACGGTGGGGTTACTCTGGATATTAGCTGCTGGTCATAATAATGCGACTCAACCCTGTATTATAACAGTAGTATTCTTACACATAGGAGAAGCATTACAGTATTTATATTCTTGTACATAGGAGGCAGTATTATAACAGTTATATTCTTGTACATAGGAGGCAGTATTATAGTAGTTATATTCTTGTACATAGGAGGCAGTATTATAGTAGTTATATTCTTGTACATAGGAGCAGTATTATAGTAGTTATATTCTTGTACATAGGAGGCAGTATTATAGTAGTTATATTCTTGTACATAGGAGCAGTATTATAGTAGTTATATTCTTGTACATAGGAGCAGTATTATAGTAGTTATATTCTTGTACATAGGAGCAGTATTATAATAGTTATATTCTTGTACATAGGAGCAGTATTATAGTAGTTATATTCTTGTACATAGGAGGCAGTATTATAGTAATTATATTCTAGTACATAGAAGCAGTATTATAGTAGTTATATTCTTTTACATGGGAGCAGTATTATAGTAGTTATATTCTTGTACATAGGAGCAGAATTTTAGCAGTTATATTCTCGTACATAGGAGCAGTATTATACTAGTTATAGTCTGTACATAGGAGCAGTATTATAGTAGTTATATTCTTGTACATAGGAGCAGTATTATAGTAGTTATATTCTTGTACATAGGAGCAGTATCATAGTAGTTATATTCCTGTATATAGGAGCAGTATTATAGTAGTTATATTCTTGTACATAGGAGCAGTATTATAGTAGTTATATTCCTGTACATAGGAGCAGTATTATAGTAGTTATATTCTTGTACACAGGAGACAGTATTATAGCAGTTATATTCTTATACATAGGAGCAGTGTTATAGTAGTTATAATCTTGTACATAGGAGCAGTATTATAGTAGTTATATTCTTGTACATAGGAGCAGTATTATAGTAGTTATATTCTTGTACATAGGAGGCAGTATTATTGTAGTTATATTCTTGTACATAGGAGCAGTATTATAGTAGTTATATTCTTGTACATAGGAGACAGTATTATAGCAGTTATATTCTTATACATAGGAGGCAGTATTATAGTAGTTATATTCTTGTACATAGGAGCAGTATTATAGTAGTTATATTCTTGTACATAGGAACAGTATTATAGTAGTTATATTCTTGTACATAGGAGGCAGTATTATAGTAGTTATATTCTTGTACATAGGAGCAGTATTATAGTAGTTATATTCTTGTACATAGGAGCAGTATTATAGTAGTTATATTCTTGTACATAGGAGCAGTATTATAGTAGTTATATTCTTGTACATAGGAGCAGTATTATAGTAGTTATATTCTTGTACATAGGAGGCAGTATTATAGTAGTTATATTCTTGTACATAGGAGCAGTATTATAGTAGTTATATTCTTGTACATAGGAGCAGTATTATAGTAGTTATATTCTTGTACATAGGAGGCAGTATTATAGTAGTTATATTCTTGTACATAGGAGCAGTATTATAGTAGTTATATTCTTGTACATAGGAGCAGTATTATAGTAGTTATATTCTTGTACATAGGAGCAGTATTATAGTAGTTATATTCTTGTACATAGGAGCAGTATTATAGTAGTTATATTCTTGTACATAGGAGCAGTATTATAGTAGTTATATTCTTGTACATAGGAGACAGTATTATAGTAGTTATATTCTTGTACATAGGAGCAGTATTATAGTAGTTATATTCTTGTACATAGGAGACAGTATTATAGCAGTTATATTCTTATACATAGGAGCAGTGTTATAGTAGTTATAATCTTGTACATAGGAGCAGCATTATAGTAGTTATATTCTTTTACATAGGAGCAGTATTATAGTAGTTATATTCTTGTACACAGGAGACAGTATTATAGCAGTTATATTCTTATACATAGGAGGCAGTATTATAGTAGTTATATTCTTGTACATAGGAGCAGTATTATAGTAGTTATATTCTTGTAGATAGGAGAAGTATTATAGTAGTTATATTCTTGTACATAGGAGGCAGTATTATAGTAATTATATTCTAGTACATAGAAGCAGTATTATAGTAGTTATATTCTTTTACATGGGAGCAGTATTATAGTAGTTATATACTTGTACATAGGAGGCAGTATTATAGCAGTTATATTCTTGTACATAGGAGCAGTATTATAGTAGTTATATTCTTGTAGATAGGAGAAGTATTATAGTAGTTATATTCTTGTATATAGGAGCAGTATTATAGTAGTTATATTCTTGCACACAGGAGGCAGTATTATAGTAGTTATATTCTTTCCAAATTGTCTTTTTATTAGTAAAAACAATGAACATGTGACATAGGTAGCAAATAATTCCATGGCAATATGGCAACTGGAGTCGCAGACACCAGATACCCAATGCATAAGACTGATACAAGGTGTTACATACACTCCACAAATGCAGTAATCATAACATGGCATCGGTAGCACACAGTGGAGAAGCATAAGCATTTCCCAAAAACAGAGCTATATACTTCATAGCTACCCTAGTGCTAAGGACTGACAGTAGACGAGACAAGACAGACGAGAAGGGGAAGGGGGGGAGGGGTAGTACCAGGTGATGTGGGGTATGTGAACCTGAGTGAATCAGGAGAAATTTCGGTATCGTTTCCATGGGAGCCAGGTGTTCAAGAATTTCTGTCTGGTGTTTTGTTCATAAGACGCAAGTTCTTCAAACCTATATATTTGGTCCGTCTTCTCCGTCCAAGAGGCGATGAGGGGGGCTGACTCACATTTCCAGAGCAAGGGGATTAGAAGTCTAGCTGAAGTTATAAGCATTGTGGGAAGGCTGCGTCTGGATGGGGTGAGAGAAGGGTTTGGGCACCAGAGCAGGACTAGCTTTGAGTCCAGCTGTATCGGAGTATGAGCGTTACAAATCTGGTTAATGAGATGTTCGATTTGGGTCCAAAAGGGGCGTATTTTGTGGCAATCCCACCAAATATGCGACAATGAGCCTGGCTCTACTCCACACCTCCAGCACACCTCCGGTATATCTGGGTTCAAATTGTGCAGAAAGACCGGGGTTTTGTACCATCGCGTTGTAAGTTTGAATGAATTTTCTTGGATAGTGATGTAGCGTGAGAAACCGTGGGCATTAGCTAGTATTGACGCTTTCTCAGGAGCAGTTAGAGTAATAGAAAGCTCACGTTCCCAGGCAGCTATGTGGGGAAGGGCCGAAGGTGTGGAGGAGAGCAGCGCCTTGTACATGATGGATAGCGCTTTGCGAGCGGGGGGTTTTTTGCCTATTTTTTCTTCGAGCCAGGTAGGGGAGTCGTGAGGAAGGGGAGGTAGACAGAGCTTCTTAATATCGCTCCTGAAGCCTATGAGGTGGAGGAAGGAGGCCTCTTTCATACGTGGCAGGTCAAGGATGGGTTTCCAGTCACAGTTGCCATCTGGTCCACATATTTTCTCTAGGGTGTGTCCCTGTAAAGTCGCCCAGACGCCCGAGGGTGCTAATTTATCAGTGTGGAGAGATGCTTGCAACAAAGGTAAGGGGAGGCGTATGTGTGGGAACCTCACTTCCTTAGTGGAATATAGCTTGGACCACTCCGTCAGCGTTGCCTTCCATATTAGGGAAACGTTGACTGTGTTGAACAGACACGGGCGTATACCCCATAGGGTCAGTTTCTCTCTATAGGTGAGAATAGTGGATTCTAAGTGTGCACATAATGATGTTGGCTGATCCGCCAGTAATTCAAGTCCTCTATTAATCTGAAAGGCTTTGTAGTATTGGCGGATATCGGGGAGTCCAAAGCCACCGAATCTCTTTTCCCTGGTAAGGGTTAAGTAGGCTATTCTGGCCCTCTATAGTAGTTATATTCTTGCACATAGGAGGCATTATTATAGTAGTTATATTCTTGTACAGTGGAGGCAGTATTATAGTAGTTATATTCTTGTACATAGTAGCAGTATTATAGTAGTTATATTCTTGTACAGTGGAGGCAGTATTATAGTAGTTATATTCTTGTACATAGGAGCAGTATTATAGTAGTTATATTCTTGTACATAGGAGGCAGTATTATAGTAGTTATATTCTTGCACATAGGAGGCAGTATTATAGTAGTTATATTCTTGTACAGTGGAGGCAGTATTATAGTAGTTATATTCTTGTACAGTGGAGGCAGTATTATAGTAGTTATATTCTTGTACATAGGAGGCAGTATTATAGTAGTTATATTCTTGTACAGTGGAGGCAGTATTATAGTAGTTATATTCTTGTACAGTGGAAACAGCATTTTAACAGTTTAGCTGTCAATTTTCCCCCATAATAACGCATATTCGGCAGAGCTGAGCATGCATGAATATTTCAGTAGGGAGAGAGATTAGATTGTAGGAAGATTAAGAAGACATCTGAATCAGAACACAATTGGTATGGTAGATGTTTTTCAAAATTCTTTCTTTTTCAATTTTTTAAAAAGTTGCCCTGTATTTTAACTGCTTAAATTCCTATTAACACATAATTCTAAATTACTTGTGATATCCACAGGTTGTCTTCATGCCGAATTATAACACTGAAAAGACCATTGAGAAAAATAAACACCTGTCATAGACACGGTGCAGCATATCACGCCGCTGTCAGCGGAGGATTGGAAACTGTGAGATCGATATGTTATAAAAGATGTCAAAACACTTGACGGCCAAAGAAAGGAATCTCATGCTGTTAAGAACCAAGTAAACGAGTCCTCTGAGCAGAACGACTTCAAGTCACTGTCCATGTGACAACACGGCTCGGAAAGATCAATGACTCGGAGACAAGATGCACTAACCGCAGAGAACCCAGAGCCTCGGGTCACAGTATTAGTCACTGGCATCACTCCACCAGCTGTCTGCTTCACCAATGGCGTCATTTCCAGAAAAAATGCCAAAGGAGCTAGTAGTATGGGGGCCAACACCACTGTTAAAAGATCCTCAGAGGTAAACCGTAGATCATGATGGCTGCCTTATAATGATGGAGGAGACAAGGTGTTCAAAGGAGAAGGTTAGAAGAAATTGGCTGAACGTGCCAAATGGGGTTTTGCATAAAGTCGTGGAAAACAGGCATCACGTCTATTGGATTTTAACATGTCCAATCCTAAAGAGAAACTGTCAAGAGTTCACTCTGTCCATGGTTCCAAGGACATGCTACCTGGCTGCAAACAACTATATTGTACTATGGATAAGCTGGCAACAGGGAGCAGGACCCAGCTCAGCATGACTGACAGGTTTCTCCCTTTTACCAAAAAGCCAGCATGAAGCTCATCACAGGTTCCCCTTAAGGAAGTGAAGACCATAGACTTGAGGTCTATACCACGTTTTCCCCTGGGCTCTCGTGGTCACTAGTTACTCCCCTGGGTTGGGAGGAGAAGCCTGGATGTGCTCGTCCTTGGTTCTTACAGATGTCACTTTTCCATAACTTTCCATAGAGCTCTTTGGATTTGGCAGCTGAACAGAAGATACAATTGGCAATAATGGAGAGGACTTCATATCATTGTGAACCTCACAGGGAATCGTTCCAAAAATGTTAGAACAATACATGATTAATTCTTAGATTGCGTCTTGATGAGGAACTTATAAAAGGTAAAATCAGTGCATACAAATGAATGTCTGTTACAAAGAGGTTTATTATAATTACTGTGATGAATCATTAATCACAAGGAGAAGACCTTAAAGGGGTTCTGCACTTTTTTTAAACTGATGATCTATCCTCCGGATAGATCATCAGCATCTGATCGGCAGGGGTCTGACACCCAGGATCGCCGCCGATCAGCTGTTTGAGAAGGTAGCGGTGCTCCAGGAGCGCCGCGGCCTTCTCGCTGTTTACCGCCGGCCCAGTGACGTCACGAATAGTATCAACTGGCCTGGGCGCGGCTAAGCTCTGTTCACTTCAATGAACAGCTGATCGGCGGGGGTCCCGGGTGTCGGACCCCCGCCGATCAGATGCTGATGATCTATCCAGAGGATAGACCATCAGTTTAAACAAAGTGCAGAACCCCTTTAACGGGCACTGAATAACTATTACAGGAGAAGAAAATGTAAAACATGGGGGTTTGTTTAAACTTTAGGACCTCCTCTTTGTTTAAAGAGATGCCTGAACTTTTCAGGACCAGGAATCCACAAGGTGGTAGAAAGAGTTATTAGAGGTTGTGGTCCTTCAGATCCTTAGAGGTAGATGGTAGATCATGATGGCTGCCTTATAATGATGGAAGAGACACGGAGTTCAAATGAGAAGGTTAGAAGAAGTTGGCCAAACGTGCCAATTGGGGTTTTGCCTAAAGTTTTGGGAAAAAAGGGATCATGTCCATTGGATTTTTACATGTCCAATCTTTTATGCCATCGTCCTACCTAAAAGGGAAACTGTCAAGAGTTGCCCATGGTTCCACGGACACGCTACATGGCTGCAAACAACAATATTTTTTAGGAATGAACAAGGTGGTAGAAAGCGTTCTCAGAGGTTCTGGTCCATGTTATCGTGTAGATTTGTTGGTCGCACATTTATGTAAGGAATGTCCCATTCTCCCCCACCTCAGGGGCCTTCTTTTGGGTGGAGGTCTATGCAACCAATAGAGGACGCAAAACATTATAAAGGGGTTGTCCTCTTTTTATATTGATGACCTATCCCAGAGATGATCAACTGGTTAAAAGATGGCTGCACAATAAATCATAAACTAACAGGAAAATAAAAAAAGGGGGTCATTCCAAAAGTTGGAATGAAGGAAGTTCTTAGCGCACATCTCTGATCACAAGTATGTCGGGCCCAAGTACCACTTCACGGCGGCTTCCGCACAAGGGTCCCATCTTTTAACCAGTTGATTTACTCTATTTGCCTTGTGGTTATGCACTTCTGAGTGTAGAAACATATCTGCTTAGTCTGAACTCTGTCTTGTGCTATCCCAGAGATGGGCAGACTGCGGCTCTCCAGCTGTTGCAAAACTACAACTCCCAGCATGCCCAGTCTGGCTAAAGCTATCCGCCTACAGCAGGGCATGGTGGGAGTTGTAGTTGTACAACAGCTGGAGAGCCGCAGTTTGCCCATCCTATCCTATCGAGCAGAGAAACAGGCAGTGCTTGCAGGAGCGATGCTCTCTCTTAAAAAAGCTGATCAGCGAGAGGTTAACTCCCGGAAATGGATACGACATTGATAAAAAAAAAAAAAGTGGACAAACGCTTTAACAGGTTTGAGGTATGACCTTTAAAGGTTAATTCCATGACTAATATAAAAAAAAATGAAAATCAGACGTCATATAGTACATGACAATTTCTTTATAACAAAGCTCGAACCAGCCCTGCACCTGACATGGGTCCAGACATCTTCTCATTTATTGCTCCAATTGCTTTGCTAGAACAATTTCAGGCTGGCAGCTCAGGGGCGTGTCCTTACTGCTGCAGTGCTCTCTCTAAAACTGTCATAGCTTCCAAGTTATTGCTTATGAGCATGTGCAACCACCTTAGTGATGTTACTGAGGTGGACAAAGACATAAGGAAAAGAACATACAGCAGGTGATGCTATACAGATTTTTTAAATAACTCAGTGGCTACACTAAAGGTTTTATAAAAAGCCATAGTAGAATTAGCGTTTTCGGCAGGATGCGTATTACATTTTACGGAACAATTTAAGGGTGTATACAACTATGGATGAGCGAATCGACTTCGAATGAAACATCCGAAGTGGACAGGTAGGGATGAGCGATTCGCATAAAACTTTGTATCAATACTGTATGGAGCGAGCGCTCCGTACAGTATTAAAATGTATTCGCTCAGATGAGGCGAAGTTATTACTTTGCAAAGTCTCGCAAGACCTCGCATAATAACTTCAGAAATTGATTTATACTGTAAAAAACCATCTCCGTAAATTATTGAAAAAACTCGATCCGTACAGTATTGAAAATAAGTTTTATGCAATTGACTTTGGATGTTTCATCCGAAGTCGATTCGCTCATCCCTATATATAACGTATTTAAAAACTAAGGAAAAAATGTGTGTGTGTAGCTGAAACAGAAAATAAAAAAATTACAATTCTGCCTTTTTCGTGGCAAGGTCAGGCTAGACAATTATGCAGAAAAGTCGCCCTGTCAATCACGAAGCATAGGGAGGGTCTAGAGGAGCAAGGGTGCACAGAAGGCTTGGGCTTGAACCCGGGGCACTTAAATGCTCATTTGCATAAGGATTAAAAGTATTAAAAGTGTGTTTTCTTCAGAAGGACAGAACTTCCAGGTGAAGCTCCCTTTAGTGAACTGGTGGGCAGTTCTGGAAGGGCTGTGAGTATAAATATATGACTTGGACTAGGGCTCAGATTCAAAGGCAAATGGACCCTGGTGCAAAAGATCAATTTGATCCCCCCCAACCCCTTCTTATCCACACAATCTCTCTTCACTCCGGCCACGACCTGCAAATAACTTTCAGCTGCATCGCTGGCAATGTCCCTCTAAGTGTCTGTAGCTAATAAGCGGGGCTGTCGGCGCTGCCCTTTCTAAGCTGGGCAACACAGATCCATGTCATATGAATATTAATGTGGAGGCCCCTAATCATTAGGCTTAAACCAGTAACATAAACAGGGACACAAAGCTCCAAGTAAAATAGTGCAAAACTGTATCCAGGACTAACGCAGTAAAGGTTCTTGTCTGCATCTCTGGTAGTCTAGGGCTGTGAAGTGGTTAATATCAGTAGACCTGATGCACAAGTGCAGTGAAGGGGTTAATGTCAGTATACCTGATCACTGAGGGTCTGGAGGAGTCAACTGGTTAAAATTAGTATAGTTAGTCGTAAAAAACTGTGAGGTGGTTACTTACAGTATTTAAGGTGGTCCAGTATCAACAGTGGTCTAGATCAGTGTTTCCCAACCAGTGTGCCTCCAGCTGTTGCAAAACTACAACTCCCAGCATGCCCACACAGCCAAAGGCTGTCCGGGCATGCTGGGAGTTGTAGTTTTGCAACAGCTGGAGGCACACTGGTTGGGAAACACTGGTCTAGATCTTCGGTTTGATTATTTTCTGCCTTCTCTTTTTGTAAGCGCTGCACTTTTTTAAGGGGTTCTGCAGTCCCTTTAAACTGATGATCTATCCTCTGGATAGATCATCAGCATCTGATCGGCAGGGGTCCGACACCCGGGACACCTGCGGATCAGCTGTTTGTAAAGGCAGCGGCACTGGCAGTAGCGCCGCAGCCTTCTCGCTGTTTAGCGCAGGCCCAGTGACGTCACGACTGGTATCACTGGCCTGGGCGGGGCTAAGCTTAATTCGAGTGAACAGAGCTCAGCCGCGCCCAGGTCAGTGATACTAGTCGTGATGTCACTGGGCCTGAGGTAAACAGTGAGAAGGCCGAGGCGCAACTGCCAGTGCTGCTGCCTTCTCAAACAGATGATTGGCGGCGGTCCCGGGTGTCGGACCCCCGCCGATCAGATGCTGATGACCTATCCAGAGAATAGATCATCAGTTTAAAAGAAATGCAGAACCCCTTTAAGGGCTCATGCACACGACTGTATGTATTTTGACATATGTGTGACATTCGTATTGCATCGGGTTTTTTTGCGGATCCATTGTAACAATGCCTGTCCTTGTCCGCAAAACGGACAAGAACGGGACATGTTCTATTTCTTTGCAGAACGGACACGTGGATATACGGAAACGGAATGCACACTTAGTCGTTTCAGTTTTTTTGCGGACCCATCATGTTAATGGTTCTGCATACGAACCTGTAAAAAAACGGATCGGAAACGGAAAGAAAAAATATGTTCGTGTGCATGAGCCTTAAATCAAACCTTAAAAATTTAATAAGCTTGGTCCTTGTAAGCGCTAAAGAATCCATAGCCATTCTTCAAGTGGGTTAACCTTTAGACCGGTAGCTAGGAGGTGGCGGTAAGTCGTGTATCGGGGTGTATAGGTGTGTTAGCGGGTTATGCTTCATTTACAACCTGAATAGTGAGAGGAAAATGAATAACCCCTTAAAGGTTACGGGCTGGGGAACTGGATAAATACATACAGGTGTATGCACGGACACACAACGGTTGTGCATCGCTCCCCCAACCCACGGCCTTATGGGGGCGCTCTTCACGCCCTCCCAAGTAATTGTAAGAACTCTCCTTGCTAGAATTAAGAGTCACATAAATGCCTGGAGCCAAGTGACAAGGAGACGTCTTCCTTATTTTACATGGTGAAATGGCTCTTCCGCGGGCACTCAAGATAACAGCGACTCTTTAAGAAGATTGACCTTTGCAGCGTCTGCCATAATGAGATGCTGCCGCTCTATAACATCACCGCTGACACTTTTTACCTCCTCCTATTTTTAGTGCTGGCGAGGAGAAGAATTGCTTTTAATAGATTAGTGCAGGAGCGGCTCAGCTGCTTAATGTAAAGATTAATGCAAAGTGAGGGAAAATTAAAAGGGCTTTAACTATAAATGTATCCATTATGAGGAAGGAGAAGCTGCAGCAATGTGCCCCTGCTGTGATCTCAGCTGTTACTGTATGGCGGTAATATAGACATAAACACCAGTACCTGTTCTGGCTTAATTCCAGTATATTCTCAGGGAATATGATCAGAGCATTAGACGGGTTGGCACCATAGTTTTTTCTGACCCTGGCAGGAGTGAAGATGTGTATTACCGCCCTACTCGCACCACATTCAGTGTGATGTAATAGTATGCCCAAGGCCCTAGGTATCTGAGCACCTGGCATAACATGAAGGTGTAGGAAGACTTTAAGAAGGCTGAAGGCTTAAGAAGGTTTACAGCAAGTGCCAATCAATTTTACCAATGCTTTCGCTGTGAACAAACGTTACCGATCCTGAGTTACATCATGTATTATACTCCAGAGCTGCACTCACTATTCTGCTGGTGTAGTCACTGTGTAATACATTATTTATCCTGTACTGATCCTGAGTTACATTCAGTATTATTCTCCAGAGCTGCACTCACTATTCTGCTGGTGCAGTCACTGTGTACATACATTACTTATCCTGTACTGATCCTGAGTGACATCCTGTATTATACTCCAGAGCTGCACTCACTATTCTGCTGGTGGAGTCACTGTGTACATACATTACATTACTTATCCTGTACTGATCCTGAGTTACATCCTGTATTATACTCCAGAGCTGCACTCACTATTTTGCTGGTGCAGTCACTGTGCACATACATTACATTACTTATCCTGTACTGATCCTGAGTTACATCCTGTATTATACTCCAGAGCTGCACTCACTATTCTGCTGGTGGAGTCACTGTGTACATACATTACTTATCCTGTACTGATCCTGAGTTACATCCTGTATTATACTCCAGAGCTGCACTCACTATTCTGCTGGTGCAGTCACTGTGTACATATATTACATTACTTATCCTGTACTGATCCTGAGTTACATCCTGTATTATACTCCAGAGCTGCACTCACTATTCTGCTGGTGGAGTCACTGTATGTATGTCTTATGTAGGATGTCCATTGTGGTCCATTGTGGTACTTGTAGTCCGTTGCTGGCATCATCCATTGTATGCATTTTTTGCTGGTGATTGCCATTAGCAACGGACTACAAGTGCAGGATGTGCTCCCCTACAGAAATGCACAACTGCATCCTGCTTTCTTATCACCACCCTTTTTGATGGTTTATATATATATGTACGGAGGTGTATAAAACTCCAATTTAAATGTGCCTGTTTTTCATCTTCAGGTCACATTTGGGTGCACCTGCTTGGTCTTGGGCTATATCAGTCAGTCTTGGGTAGGGCTCATAGACACCTCCCACCTCCCATTGCAAGCATGGCCACATGCTGGAGGTAACAGAGGAGATGTTTGTGAGTCGTCCTAATGCTCCTGTAATTGCCCACTGGCCCCTGATATCGCCCATATGGCGCAGGTAGGTGAGTGTTAGGGCCCACGGGCTACTTGAGAGACCTTGACGCTGGTGCCCGAGGCTTAAGACATGTCCTCCTAGTAGGATATGTCGAACTAACTCTCAATTTTTAACATCAGTGTGAGGGTTTAGTGTGACGGCAGCGTGCACCTATCTCTGGTTCTGTGTTTGTTTTGAATTCTTGCCACATCCACATAAATTTCATCTTATGTAGGATGTCCATTGTGGTACTTGTAGTCCGTTGCTGGCATCATCCATTGTATGCATTTTTGCTGGTGATTGCCATTAGCAACGGACTACAAGTGCAGGATGTGCTCCCTACAGAAATGCACAACTGCATATGGGTATGAGCGCATCCTGCTTTCTTATCACCACCCTTTTGATGGAGTCACTGTGTACCTATATTACATTACTTATCCTGTACTGATCCTGAGTTACATCTTGTATTATACTCCAGAGCTGCACTCACTATTCTGCTGGTGGAGTCACTGTGTACATACATTACTTATCCTGTACTGATCCTGAGTTACATCTTGTATTATATTCCAGAGCTGTACTCACTATTCTGCTGGTGCAGTCACTGTGTACATACATTACATTACTTATCCTGTACTGATCCTGAGCAGAACCTCAGTGCAGCATAAAATACTGCAGTTCGCATTGCAGAGGACGGCGATACAGTTGAATTTAGGAGGGCAGGTGTGCAGGCCGGCTAGGGACATATGTACCTGATGCTCCTTGCATTAATTAATGCTGACATCATCAGTTCGTTGTGTACCCAGCCAGCATCCATGAGAAGGGCTCGGGCGGCTTCCTGAGCATTGGCCCACCAGGAAATTTCCCTGTAGGGTGTAAGGCCTGTCCGCCCCTGACTATGGAGTGCGCGGACTCCCTCCTCTGTGGAGGTAACCCGTCTGCAGGATTACAGGGCAGCGACCATTTACCTCCAAGTATAATCTGCGGCGGTCAACGTGTTCACTTTATGGCTCGCTTCCAAAGAAACACATGCACGCCCCGTCTCCCGGCGGCTCACAATATTTATATAGAGCCGGAGTACAGATAATGCTGTTTGCGTTAGGAACTAATCGACTGCGTGCAGATGGCGGCAATTAAGAGTCAATTAGCCGATCCTGGATGTATGCCTTTAAGAGACAGACTCACAGCTACACGGGATCACAATGTGGTGGAGGACGTCAGACCCATCTGTACTTTCTTATCACCACCCTTTTTGATGGTTTATATATATATGTACGGAGGTGTATAAAACTCCAATTTAAATGTGCCTGTTTTTCATCTTCAGGTCACATTTGGGTGCACCTGCTTGGTCTTGGGCTATATCAGTCAGTCTTGGGTAGGGCTCATAGACACCTCCCACCTCCCATTGCAAGCATGGCCACATGCTGGAGGTAACAGAGGAGATGTTTGTGAGTCGTCCTAATGCTCCTGTACTTGCCCACTGGCCCCTGATATCGCCCCATATGGCGCAGGTAGGTGAGTGTTAGGGCCCACGGGCTACTTGAGAGACCTTGACGCTGGTGCCCGAGGCTTAAGACATGTCCTCCTAGTAGGATATGTCGAACTAACTCTCAATTTTTAACATCAGTGTGAGGGTTTAGTGTGACGGCAGCGTGCACCTATCTCTGGTTCTGTGTTTGTTTTGAATTCTTGCCACATCCACATAAATTTCATCTTATGTAGGATGTCCATTGTGGTACTTGTAGTCCGTTGCTGGCATCATCCATTGTATGCATTTTTGCTGGTGATTGCCATTAGCAACGGACTACAAGTGCAGGATGTGCTCCTCTACAGAAATGCACAACTGCATATGGGTATGAGCGCATCCTGCTTTCTTATCACCACCCTTTTGATGGAGTCACTGTGTACCTATATTACATTACTTATCCTGTACTGATCCTGAGTTACATCTTGTATTATACTCCAGAGCTGCACTCACTATTCTGCTGGTGGAGTCACTGTGTACATACATTACTTATCCTGTACTGATCCTGAGTTACATCTTGTATTATATTCCAGAGCTGTACTCACTATTCTGCTGGTGCAGTCACTGTGTACATACATTACATTACTTATCCTGTACTGATCCTGAGCAGAACCTCAGTGCAGCATAAAATACTGCAGTTCGCATTGCAGAGGACGGCGATACAGTTGAATTTAGGAGGGCAGGTGTGCAGGCCGGCTAGGGACATATGTACCTGATGCTCCTTGCATTAATTAATGCTGACATCATCAGTTCGTGTGTACCCAGCCAGCATCCATGAGAAGGGCTCGGCGGCTTCCTGAGCATTGGCCCACCAGGAAATTTCCTGTAGGGTGTAAGGCCTGTCCGCCCTGACTATGGAGTGCGCGGACTCCCTCCTCTGTGGAGGTAACCCGTCTGCAGGATTACAGGGCAGCGACCATTTACCTCCAAGTATAATCTGCGGCGGTCAACGTGTTCACTTTATGGCTCGCTTCCAAAGAAACACATGCACGCCCCGTCTCCCGGCGGCTCACAATATTTATATAGAGCCGGAGTACAGATAATGCTGTTTGCGTTAGGAACTAATCGACTGCGTGCAGATGGCGGCAATTAAGAGTCAATTAGCCGATCCTGGATGTATGCCTTTAAGAGACAGACTCACAGCTACACGGGATCACAATGTGGTGGAGGACGTCAGACCCATCTGTATCCGCAAAGTCACATCATAACGGCCCTCTGCAGCTTTACAACGTACTCTGACTTTCAATTCCTCACCCTATTCCAAGAGCTCAGCTTGCTTTCAGTTAATGGAATCATCATGGCTTACGTCCAGGGGCTGAACATCCGGTCCTGTTCACACAGCTGCGGCTGGCGGAGCCACTGCGCTCCTTTGCCAGATCTTTGATGCAAGCATGAAAAGGTCCTCTGACAGCACATCTCCCCGTGTAAATGGGACATGTGCCGATGTAAAAGCATGGGGGAATGATCGTAATAATGATTGTTGGTCTCCAATGCACTGACCACTGACCTGTGCTAAGGCCTTTTAAACGAGCGTCGATCGACTGGTTGCATCATTGATCGGCGATTGTTATTACAAGCCACGTAGAAGGACCCTTAAGAGCCCTTCTACACAGGAGGTCATCAGGGACTGGGTGAGGAAGCCCCTTAAATAAGCAAAAATAACCCCCACATTTTTGAAGGGGCACTTACCGCTGACATTCTCCAGCATGCAGGATGAGGTCCTCGTTGTCTTTGGCGCTCACGGACAGCTCGTGTTCTGTGGAGTTGAAGACATCGAGGAGGAGATGACACTGTCTTGTGCTGGGGGAAAAACAAACATCAAAGCACTGATGATGGTGGGGGGGGGGAGATACAAAAAAGATTAAAGTATCAATGGTGGAATCAAGCCAACCGGGGCCCAAAACTCAGGAGGCCCATAAACTCCGGAAATTTAGAAAATGAAAACACTTAAATATTACTATTAAATATTATAAATATATTCCAAAATGCTCGTTTGGTTGGGGAGCGATCATCATGGGAATTAAAATGGCCGCCGTCCTATTAGTACAGAAAAATCCTGTCCTAATCACAGAGCAGGACAAGTGACTTCAGAGCACTGAGCTAAAGAGCTGCCTCATCCTCCTCTCTGCTCTGCTCGTCAGAACCATGATCCTAAATACAGATGATAAGATCTTCAGCTAAATCTCTGCAGGAATGGGGTTCATGAGTAGGGTTGAGCGAACTTGTGTTTTAAGTTCGGCGTCCGAAGTTCGGGTTATCGCAGAATCCCGTTATGGATTTCGCTACCGCGGATCATAACGGAATTTTGAAACCATAACGGGCCGTTTTCAAACATGAAGTACAGAGAGGACGGACAGGACATTCTGTGGTAATGGAGACTGCTGCTTATCACCCTCCTCTCTGTACTTCATGTCTCCTTATGGACTCCATTACTACAGATTCAGCTGAAGATCTTATCAGCTGTATTCAGGATCATAATCCCTGACGAGCAGAGCAGAGAGGAGGATGAGGCAGCTCTTTAGCTCAGTGCTCCGAATTCACTTGTCCTATTGTGTGATTAAGACAGGTTTTGTGAGGACTAAGGCTACATGCACACGACAGTGAAAAAAAACGGACACACTGTCAGTTTTTCATGGCCATTTTGCATCAGTGTGTGCATCCATTTTCTGGCCATGTGTCCGTTTTTAATGTACATTTTGCATCCATTTTGCATCAGTTTTTCATGTCCGTGAAAAACTGACATGAAAAATGGATTAATTTGATTGGCAGTTATTTCTAGACCCATCCTTCTGACTGCCATGATCTGTGGGCGACAGTGTCATGGGGGATCTGTGGGCGACAGTGTTATGGACGGGATCTGTGGTACACTGTTATGGAGGGATCTGTGGGTGACACTGTTATGGAGGGGATCTGTGGGTGACACTGTTATAGGGTGAATTTTCCATTTTAATCCATTTTTCCAGTAACAAAGCTAGGTTAAAAGTAAACAAAACTCAATATTTATTGCCCCGATTCTGTAGTTTGCAGAAACGCCCCATATGTGGTCGTAAACTGCTGTATGGCCAAACGGCAGGCACAGAATGAAGGGAACGCCATATGGTTTTTGAAGGCGATTTTGCTGGACTGGTTTTTTGACACCATGTCCCATTTGAAGCCCCCGATGCACCCCTAGAGTAGAAACTCCAAAAAAGTGACTCCATCTAAGAAACTACACCCCTCAAGGTATTCAAAATCGGTTTTACAAACTTTGTTAACCCTTTAGGTGTTCCACAAGAGTTATTGGCAAATGGAGATGAAATTTCCGAATTTCTATTTTTTGTTACCTTTCCTCAAAAAAAGTGTAATATAGAGCAACCAAAAATCATATTTACCCTAAAATAATACAGACAAAACTGCCACCTTATCCCGTACTTTCCAAAATGGGGTCACTTTTTTGGAGTTTCTACTTTGGAGTTTTTGGCGTTCCCTTCCTTCTACGCCCTGCCGTTTGGCCATACAGCAGTTTACGACCACATATGGGGTGTTTCTGCAAACTAGAGAATCAGGGCAACCCATATTGAGTTTTGTTTGGCTGTTAACCCTTGCTTTGTTACTGGAAAAATGGATTAAAATGGATTTGCAAAAATAGCTGTTTTGGGACCGTTTGGGGTTTGTTTCAGTTTGACAGAATAAAGCATGAAACAAAAATGATTTTTTTTAGTGTCTCCACATTCTGAAAGTCATATTTTATTTTATTTTTTGGGCGACTGTCTTATGTAGGGGCTCATTTTTTGCGGGATGAGATGGCGGTTTGATTTGTATTATTTTGGGGTGCATATGACTTTTTGATCGCCTGCTATTACACTTTTTGTGATGTAAGGTGACAAAAAATGGCTTTTTGTTATGTTTTTATTTTTTATGTTTATGGAGTTGACCTGAGGGGTTAGGTCGTGCTATATTTTAATAGAGCAGGTCCTTACGGACGCGGCGATACCTAATATGTATACCTTTTTTATTTATTTAGGTTTTACACAATAATATCCTTTTGAAACAAAAAAAAATGTTTTAGTGTCTCCATAGTCTGAGAGCCATATTTTTTTCAGTTTTTAAGCGATTGTCTCAGGTTGGGTATAATTTTTATGGATGAGGTAACGGTTTGATTGGCACGTTTTGGGGGTCATATGACATTTTGATTGCTTGCTATTACACGTTTTGTGATGTAAGGTTACAAAAAATGGCTTTTTGGCTAGTTTTTATTTAATTTTTTTACAGTGTTCACTTGAGGGGTTAGGTCATGTGATATTTTTATAGAGCAGATTCTTACGGACGTGGAGATACCTAATATGTCTACTTTTAGTTCTTTTTTACATTTAACACTAAAAGCATTTTTGAAACAAAAAATCATGTTTTAGTCTAAGAGCCATAGTTTTTTTATTTTTGGTCAATTGTTTTAGGTAGGGGCTCATTTTTTCGGGATGAGATGGCGGTTTGATTGGTACTTTTGGGAGGCATACGCCTTTTGATCGTTTGTAATATACTTTTGTGACGTAAGGCCAAAATGGCTTATTTACACCATTTATTATTATTTTTTTTAATGGGGTTCACCTAAGGGGTTCGGTCATGTGATATTTTTATAGAGCAAGTTTTTACGGACATGGTGATACCTAATATGTGTACAGTATTTTATGTTTTTCATTTTTATTCAGTGATATGTGTTTTCTATTATTTTCACTTTTTTACATTTTTTTTTTGCAAACCCACTTGGTTCTTTTAGATCCAGTGGATCTGGTTCTATAAAATACAGTAAGTACACTATATAATGTACTTACTGTATTTTTTTTTTTACTTTAGAAAGTCTGAATAGACCTGCCTATAGCAGATCTATTCAGGCTTTCAGCACCATGAGAGAGCAGGGCGCTTCAGTAAGCGTCCTGTCTCCATGGTGACCATCACCCGCTGCCAGAAGGGAACAGCGGGTGATGGGGAGGGAGCTCCCTCCCTCTGTGACCCCATCCTGTCGGGGGGCTGCATAGGCACGGCAGCCCCCGATGGGAGAGGAGGGAGCTCCTCCCTGCATCCCTTCCATACCGCGGTCCGTACGGGCCGCGGTATGGAAGAGGTTAAACTGCTGACATCTGCAGCACAGATGTCAGCAGTTTATAGCAGGGGTCAGCAATGTGCTGACCCCCTGCTATACCCACTAGACACCAGGGAATTCTTTTGAAGGAGCGCGGGGATCGCAATTGCGATCCCGCCCCGCACCCGCCTCCCGCGCCTGCAGCCCGCCTCCCGCCACAAAAATAGCGCTGCGCAACCCCCTGCACAGCCCCCCAACCAAATCAGCAAGAGGGCTGCAGGGGGGAAGGGGTCAAAAAGGTTTAAAAAATGGACATTTAACTGTCTGATCCGATCAGACAAGTCAGAAATCGCTGCAAACCGCAGGTCTGAATTGACCTGCGGTTTGCAGCCGATATGGGGCCACCATTCATGGCCTTTCTACACGTTTTAACGGCCGTGAGACGGGTGCCTTCCTGTCAATCGGCCGTTAAAACGGGTCCCATTGATTTCAATGGTCCGCGACGGTCGTGAAAACGCCAGAAATAGGACATGTCCTATTTTTGACGGACGCTATTCACTGGCCGTTAAAAGAACCGCCATGTGAATAGCTCCATAGACTTACATTGGTGGTAAAAATGGCCGTGTGACGGCCGTTACTTAGACGGCCGTCACACAGCCATTTTTCACTGTCGTGTGCATGAGCCCTAATAGGACGGCGGCCATTTTATTTCTCCCAATGATTGCTCCTCAGACAAAACGGGCTATTATAACTAATAAAATATATTTGGGAATATATTTATAATAAAGTAATATTTATGTATTTTCAGTAATTTTATTTTCTTAATTCCCGGAGAACCCCTTTAAAGAGGAACCCTCAACTCCTCTAATAAATACTTGTATTTCAAAAACTTTGAAATCATCATTAAAGTTTTTGACTTATTTTAAGCGTTTATTTTTTCCGTGATCCTCTTGATTATTTAGACGCAAATTATTGTACTCGTTTGTCCATGATTTTCTAAATACTTGTATTTCCCCTGGTATCTGGCTTGACTAGTCCTCCTTGTCATGTTGCAAGGCTTGTTAAAAGTTGGATTTTGACTCATAGGGAGACACTGCCACAAGGTGGCGCTAGCGAAATGGTTCTCTTTTCTCAGGCAGATACCTCTCTGCATAATGTACTTCTGTAACGCCCCAGAGTGGCATTTCCACTACTGCACCTTGCTACTATCTCTAATGGGCTAATATAATGTCATCTTGTGTATTTATTTCAGGTCCACTACAGTGTTATGTTCACATGTAATGTGCCTGGGTCACCAGCAGGTGGCAGCAAACATGGCAGAGCTACAGTTAGAATGGAGCGTTCTATTTCATTCTAACACCCCCCTCTGTGGAGGGGTGGGCGAGTCCCACTTCCTCCAGGAAGGGTGGGGACCAGTTTCTAGAGCAGTCTAGCTTACCCCCTGCTAGGGGAAGGAGGGTGTGCTGGGCACGTCTCTGCTGGACGTGCACACACCAGCCAGAGCACCCTAAGCCATGGAAGCAGAAGCTTAAAGTCTCAGAAGCCAAGAGCATAGTTCCCTGGCATAACTTAAGAGTCAGACTACAGAGAGAAAGTGCAGCAGACAGAAGAATCTGAGTTATACAGCAAGCCTGTCAGTACAGCAGAGCCAGAGAGAAACAGATGTAGCAGAGTTGAGTTTGCTTGCCAGAGTTTTAATGCCAAAGCCTGCTGGGACCAGGACAAAGCCTGAAACTGTTTGGAGAAACGTTTACCAAAGTAAAGCTGCTATTCAACTTCATCACAAGATCTGGGCTCAATTATTTCTTCAAATTCCTCAACTATTCCCCCCTATTTGTATCCAGGTAGGAGCACCGTAACACTCTCATACAACGTAAAGGGACATTTTAGGCCACCCTATACCTGGGTACCACCATCAATTACAAAAGGGGCCCAGGCCGTTGCCGCTGTGTTTCAGTTCCCATGAAACAGGAATTTAAGAGAAACATTTTTTAGATCTCTTTGTCTTGTTTTCCTCTGTTATCCCTCCTGGAAATGTATAAATGATTTGACGGCTGGATGTTACTAGCTGGGAGCGTGTCCTCACACACTCTGACGTTACCCAACAGTGCTGTCTGTGTAAGGACATACCCATTTAAAAAGAGAAATGGTAACACAGAGCTGTGAATTTACTGAATAATTTCCAGGGGGAATAACAGAGAAACATCACAATGCAGAACTCCAATAAAAGCTGCTTTAGAATTTAATGGGAAGTATAAGTATTTACTAACACAGAGGTGACCGTTCCTATTCAATACAATGATGTACGTGGGTCGACACTCCAACAATCCGGCATCTGATCATCTAGAACGTCTGACTTATCTCCAGAGACTTTCCAATAATCCGTGGGGGAATTTATCACGCCCAGCCGGAAAAAAGTGTTTGAAATTCCCAAGAGCAGCGCAAGCCTCACTTCTTTTACTAGAGTGATACATTGTAACAAGCCCACCAGCTGTGAGCAGGACTACCCAAGAAGTAAATGTTTCTATTCACTGACTGCAAGCATCTCAATAATAGAAAACTGACTAAATATGTTAGAAAGTTGCAGAGCTGTTCATCATAGCAGGATCAAGCTCTATGAACCGCGTGACGGCATGCACATACGTGTAGCATGTATGGCGCGAAAGCTCACGCGTCATACGCGCTAAATGTGTCCATAGTCAATGGGGAGGCCATCAACGCAGTGTGAAGACTCCAAAATGACAAGACTCACCTGGTGGCCGGCAGCGTGCTGACGCGCGTGAAGAACACTGACGGTTCTACGTCCACGTGGAGGCCAAGGGAGATGCTCCTGTAGTAACCCTCGGCGTGACCTGGTCCTCCGGAGTACTTGAAATTCAAAACGCCTTCAAGTGTCTGTGGAGGGAGGAGAAGAATGTTACCGTCAGAGGATGTCGATTGTGTGCGAGATGCAGGTTCTGGGTGCAACGTCCAGGTGTCCAGACCATCAGTGGTCACAGGTGGTAACACACCCCGGGCTCTGGTCAGAAGAGACCTTCTGAGACCCTTATGTATAAGGTTAGTAACCCTTAGGCTGGGGCTACACCGTGACTCAGGTCACACAACAAAAAGTTGCAAACCCTGAAGCTGCAGACCGCAGTGGAGCAATAATTTTTGGTTGCTCAACTTGTACATGTTTCCCACTACGACATTGCATCTGGTGACAGACCGTGTGGTTGCGGTGCAACCTTCTGTGATCCGACTGTCGACCAAAAAAAAACAAAACCCCGCTGTATTGTTAGTCGCAAGTCACACATCAAGTGCAACTCGCAACCCGCAAGGTGCGGACAAACTGCAAGCAACCAAAGGTGACCTAGCACTAGCCTCACTGTTACCTTGTTTGCCACCTTCAGTACCGGGAGATGATTGGGAGCCATAGCCCAACATCTCTGCTCCCCCTCCTCCACATCCTAGGGAGACTGGGGTCTTCGTAAATTATTGCCATTGTCTGAGGTCTTAGAGTTAAACAAATCCCAAAGTTTCTTCCCCAACGTTTCACTTCCTGGTCAAATTGATGGAGGGTTTGATGCCCCTACTTCGGAGGATCTCCGTCAGCGGAATAATCCATGCACAGCTTGCGCCTTGCACTTCTCCGAAGCTTTGCCTACCTGACTGCCGATACTGTAGAAGCGTGTGCCAGACACGAGCAATCAGGCAGCATCATTCGTATGCCGATTAGCGTAACTCAATGCTACAATATTAGGATGGTCCTTCAAATTTCGACTCCCAGGTGGCTCTCTGCTGTTCAGCTAGTCATGCCTGGTGTAAGTGCTAATAACGTTCTGCGGGGGCGGGAGCTATCTCAAAACTGTAGACTCCAGGTGAAAGCTGACTTGTCCTTACTGCCCTGATTTTCGGGCAAAAAAAACAAGATAAAGAGAAGTCCTCCAAAGTAGTGGCTTCAAACTCTCCATCAATTTGGCCACAGGGTGGGGGCCATTACTACCTCATGTTGTTGGGCATAGGGTTGCTATTCTTATATTTTGACTGGGTCATCATACTTCCATAAAGAAATATTGTGAACCTTTAAGACCACAGGGGGTCCACTCTCCATCTGCGGAAAGAAAGCTTTACTCTCTAGACGTGGAAAGGATTCTTTACAGTAAGAGCAATAAAGCTGTGGAATCGTCATCTCCAGAACTTGGTTCAGCATAAACGGTGGATCGCCTAGATGCTAAACTGATAGAAGACTTTGTTGATCCAATCTAATCACCACATGAGGTCAAGGAGGAAGCTATATTTTCCCCCAAACTGTCTTCATGTGCATCGAGGAGAAAACCAGGATTCCTTATTCATGACATAGCTGAACTTAATTACAATACTAAGGGCAGCCTTAGAGGTGTAGGACCTGTTTGTAGCCCCAGGTTGAAGGCCCTCCGACTGCCTGGCACCCAAAGTTTGGGTACCACCACGAATCTTAATACTAACTGCTCAGTGGTTAGCACTGGGGTAGTGGGTACAAATCCGACCAGGGACAACATCTGCATGGAGTTTGTAGGTCCTCCCTGTGTTTGCATGGGTTTCCTCTGGGTTCTCCGTATTTCCTCCCACACTTCAAAGACAGACCGACAGGGAACTTAGATTGTGAGCCCCATTAGAGCCAATGTCTGTAAAGCGCTGCAGAATATGTCAGCGCTAAGTGAGTGAATATGCAGAATATGTCAGCGCTAAGTGAGTGAATATGCAGAATATGTCAGCGCTAAGTGAGTGAATATGCAGAATATGTCAGCGCTAAGTGAGTGAATATGCAGGATATGTCAGCGCTAAGTGAGTGAATGTACTGGAACTGTATAATCAGTATGATTTAGCCATTGTGCAACACTGTACTTTATTACTGTATTATTTAAGCACTGTATGGCGGACTTCATGCGGCATTGGTACTAAGGTACTGTATGGTGTATTATTTTTGCAGTGTATAGCACACTGTATAGTTATTTACAGCACTGCACGGAAGTGTAATCTGGCTAATATCTGGCACTATTATTTGGGCACCATATATAAAACGTCAGCTGCAAATAAAAAAGATCGTCGATCCCCCGCATACAAAAAAAAAGTCATCGATCACCCGCATATATAATAAAAAAACAATAAATCACCACCATATAAAAAAAGTCTTTGATCACCAACATAAAAATAATTCTTTGATCGCCTGTACATTAAAAAAAAAACATCACTGATCACCCGCATATTTAAAAAAAAGTCATTGATCCCCCACATATAATAACTATCATCATTACGCGCATCTCTGATCGGTCATAGAAAACGTGTGGCTGTTACAGTAGCCGCGGCCTCGCCATTTTTTATAAACGGGTCTGAAACAACTCCCCTTGTACTTCATTAAGACTAATAGCATCCACTGGGAGGTAATACATCCGAAATTTTGGAATTCCTGCTGGGATTAATTTGTGTCTGCTTGTTGTTCCCACTTGGCAGCTTTAGAGCGTCACGGAGTCAGTCACTTATCAGGAGAAAATCAATGTCCTCGTTTCTCTGCTCCCAAAATATATTTAAAAAATGGAAAATACGATCAAACTGAAGCCTCTGAGCTTGGTGCTTTGGGGCAATATCTGCGACTTTTTCCCATTCAAGGCCACTTTTCCAAGGTGGCGAAAAAAGGGGGACGTGGCGAGCGCGGTGAAAAGGGCGGGCGGGCCGGCTCATCTCATTCATCATTTTCCATGCCGGTTTACGGTGTGGAAAATGGTCTTAAACTACGCCAGCAAGGGAGCTGGTGTAGTTTAAAGCATGTCGCACGGCCGGAGCATCCACAGCCAGCGCAGGGGGATTAACCCAACATCTAAAATCGCCAGTCTTAACAAATGACCCCCTTAACTGCTGTCTCCGAGAAACACTGCCACTCTCGTCCACAGGCTGCAATTGGTATTGCATCTCAGCTGCAGTACCACACACAGCCACTGGACAAAAGTGGCGCTGTCTCTAAAAGGAAAAAAAAAGATAAAAATATTTTTTTCTAATAAAAATAATGGACCACCCTATTTTAAGCTGAAAATGTGGACTGAAGAGAATAATAGTGACTGACTACTGGATGGGAGGCTGGATTTCAGTGCTGTCACCTTGGCCCTAATAATCAATAGTGGCCCTTCTGTGACCTTCCATTTGTCTCCACTCCCCTCCTTGTCATGTCAAGACCTGTCCTTATCATCATATGAGAGAAACGTACACTGCACCCACAAGATCAGCCAGCTCCTCTGCTGAAATACTCTGTGCTGCTTGGAGAACCTGCTCCTTACTCTATGTAAAACTGGTCTCCGACATCTCTAGACTGGAGTTTCCCTCCACACTTCCCTCTAGAATGTCTTGCCCCTTTACCCTAAGACCACGTCCTGCAGCTGGAGACCCCACAAGGCCTTCGCACACACTATTTTCACACCATTTTAAGTACTTTCGGCTGTCGTTTTATATTTTGCTACTTTTTGTGAGATTTTTTGGGCGTTTTTACGTCCGCTGTGTAAGTGAAGAGCACTGCGGCTGAGCTGCAGTACGCGGACGCTGGAAACCAGACGGTAGACAGGTCCTTCCACCCACTGTATAGTCCATGGCACCAGCTGATCGGTGGGTGCACAGGGAGCTGGACCCCCACCAATATGAACTAATGAGGATAGCCAATCAATATAAGTCCCGGAAAACCACTTTGCGACCTCCGCCATACACGCACGGTGAAAGTTGGGTCTTTAAACATAGCGTAGGCACCATAGTGTAAAATAAAGTTTTCAAAAACATTAAGAAAATAAATATATAAAAATTTAAATTAACCCAACTTTCCCCATAATTAAAGTAAAAAATAATAATCAATAATATAAAAAGATCATTTGCACCTCACGTCCCAAAACCCCCGAACTATGAAATATAAATGTATTTATCCTGCATGGTGAATGTCGGAATGGAAAAAAGAAAATCAAACTGGGCGATTAACTTTATCCCTTTATCCAGCCCCCCCCCCCCCCCCAAAAAAAAAAAAACTTAATAAAAAGTGATCAAAACACTCTCCAAAATGCAAATCAACTAAAAAAAACAGATCAACACAGAAAAAACGGAGCCCCCAAATATCCCCGTAGACGTTACTAGAGAAAAAGTATGGGGGTCAGAATATGGCAAATAATTAAAAAAAAAATAAAAAAATCTAAAAAAGTCAAAAAGTTATTATTTTTTTCTTAAAGGGCTTCTGTCACCCCCACTGATGTAATTTTCAGTAGCTGACATTAGCTACTTGCTAATATCAGCTGTGTTCAAACATATGTTTCCTAACTTTTTTTCTGTTTTCTATCTTCTAAAAAACTTACTTTTGTTATATGTAAATTAGCTTCGCTACCAGCAAGTTGGGCGGGTACTTGCTGGTAGCCGCCGCATCTTCATGCCCTGGGAACGCCCCCTCTTCTTTTGATAGACAGGGCCAGCGCGCTCTCCTCCTCCCGCTGGCCCTGTCTGCAGCTGCAATCCCGCGCCTGCGCCGTATCGGTCTTTAGTCGGCGCAGGCGCTCTGAGTGAAGGACGCTCGCTTAGGCGCTCCGTCCTCAGTGCGCCTGCACCGATGACGTCAGCCCTACACCCGGAAGAAAAGACGCCGGCATCGCCTGCTCCTTACCAGGGATGCCGGCGTCTTCTCTTCCGGGTGTAGGCTGACGTCATCGGCGCAGGCGCACTGAGGACGGAGCGCCTAAGCGAGCGTCCTCACTCAGAGCGCCTGCGCCGACTAAAGACCGATACGGCGCAGGCGCGGGATTGCAGCTGCAGACAGGGCCAGCGGGAGGAGGAGAGCGCGCTGGCCCTGTCTATCAAAAGAAGAGGGGGCGTTCCCAGGGCATGAAGATGCGGCGGCTACCAGCAAGTACCCGCCCAACTTGCTGGTAGCGAAGATAATTTGCATATCACAAAAGTAAGTTTTTTAGAAGATAGAAAACAGAAAAAAAGTTAGGAAACATATGTTTGAACACAGCTGACATTAGCAAGTAGCTAATGTCAGCTAGTGAAAATTACATCAGTGGGGGTGACAGAAGCCCTTTAAATATTAAAACACAAGAAAAACTACATAAATGTGGTATCGCTGTAACCGTACTGATGTGGAGAATGAAGGGCTCGTGCATGTGAATGTAGAAATAAAAAAAATAAAAACATTGTTCTGGGAAGGCATGGAGTTAAAATGAAAACGCAAAATCGCAGGTTCTTGAAGGGGTTAAAGTAACATCTGGCGGCAGTGTATGGGACCACTGTTAGGGACACCCACGAAAAAATCTGAGCAGGCACAGAGGCAGTCTCCCGTCACTACTGTAGGAAATGTTATTTCATGTCCTCATAAACTGGTCACTCAGACAGGAACTCAGTGACCCCTGACGGGTAACACCCAGCTGAACCATCGATGTAAATTTCTAGAAGGAATAATAGAGGAAGGACACAACAGTCATAAGAATAGATGGTCTAAAATTGTTTTTACGTGGGACATGCAAGTAGTTACCGATGCAGACGTGTCAGGGGAGGTTGGGGTCCTCTTTAATGTGCCGACACAGACGTAGTGTGTAATAAGCCATGTTATACGTTATAACACAAGCCGGCCTTTCAGATCAGGATAATACTGCGCCCGTCTCCCTCCTCCCCTCTATACAGCGAGCTTTGCGTCAGGATACAGACTTGTAATGGGATACCCGCCACAAACACAAAATTAGCCGATCGATTTCTAGACTGAAAACGCAGCAAATAGCAGCGCACGCCGCCGCCGCCCCCCTCCTCGCAGCCATCTGTGTTCCCGCAAATGGATGAAAAAATATCTGATTAAGAATATCCATTCTAGCCGAGCAGAAGGTAACACGAGACGTAATCCTAAAAATTTACCCGAAACAGGAGTCGTCGACGAAAACCAATTACAGCCCGGCATCACGACCACGGATGTGAAATCAATCGAAAAGTCCTCTATCCCCAGGATGGGGCAGGAATCACATGATACATGCTACAGCTGCTGCAGAACATCTTCAAGAAGAGAGAAGCGGAGATTTATGTCAATCACTTTTGTTTCAAAAGGTTCTGAAGCAGCTTAGAAATCTACTCTGCATCTGCAGCAGATGGGGAGAAGTATTAGACACCGCCTGCTGCAGAACATCTTTGAGATGTCGGAGGGATACCATGTCAGTTTCGGTATGACTGATGTGAACCACTATTCTCTTACAGCTAATTTGCATACCTTTTCCCATAGTGCACTGCATGAAAGATAAGTCTAAACACATCTGTGTGTCTCTTCAATGAAGAACAGTCTCCCCCGGAGATCACCATCTACAACAATACTACAGCAAAACTGTATAAATAACAGGGTCTAGGACCCTTTTGGGCTACTTCTAGTCTGGATACAAGATGAGATACGGCCTCTAGCCCGGATACAAGATGAGATACGGCCTCTAGCCCGGATACAAGATGAGATACGGCATCTAGCCCGGATACAAGATGAGATACGGCCTCTAGCCCGGATACAAGATGATACACGGCCTCTAGCCTGGACACAAGATGAGATACGGCCTCTAGCCTGGATACAAGATTAGATACGGTCTCTAGCCTGGATACAAGATGAGATACGGAATCTAGCGCGGATACAAGATGAGATACGGCCTCTAGCCTGGATACAAGATGAGATACGGCCTCTAGCCCGGATACAAGATGAGATACAGCCTCTAGCCCGGATACAAGATGAGATACGGCCTCTAGCCCGGATACACGATGAGATACGGCCTCTAGCCCGGATACAAGATGAGATACGCCCTATAGCCCAGATACAAGATGAGATACGGCCTCTAGCCTGGATACAAGATGAGATACGCCCTCTAGCCTGGATACAAGATGAGATACGGCCTCTAGCCTGGATACAAGATGAGATACCACCTCTAGCCTGGAAACAAGATGGGATACGGCCTCTAGCCTGGATACAAGATTAGATACGGCCTCTAGCCCGGATACAAGATGAGATATGGCCTCTAGCCTGGATACAAGATTAGATACGGCCTCCAGCCTGGATACAAGATGAGATACAGCCTCTAGTCTGGATACAAGATTAGATACGGTCTCTAGCCTGGATACAAGATGAGATACGGCCTCTAGCCTGGGTACAAGATTAGATACGGCCTCTAGCCCGGATACAAGATGAGATATGGCCTCTAGCCTGGATACAAGACGAGATATGGCCTCTAGCCTGGATACAAGATGAGATATGGCCTCTAGCCCGAATACAAGATGAGATACGGCCTCTAGCCTGGATACAAGATGAGATACGGCCTCTAGCCCGAATACAAGATGAGATACGGCCTCTAGCCTGGATACAAGATGAGATATGGCCTCTAGCCTGGATACAAGATGAGATATGGCCTCTAGCCCGAATACAAGATGAGATACGGCCTCTAGCCTGGATACAAGATGCATGTGTATGGGTGGGGGTCAGAAGGAGTAGCAGCGAACAAGCTTACTAATGTGTATTGAGGGGGTGTCTGTAGAGCTGTCAACCAAACACGAATGCATTCAGGGATTCGGTAGTGATAGCTGCCGCCAGAGTGACTGCACGTGTCGCAGCCAATGGTCATCTAATACTGTATGTATGGCAAGAATTGCTATAGTGACACACCCAGCTGAGAGACCGTCCATACTGGGAGTACGGCGGGAGTCGTTGCACCTGGGCTCTCATGCATAATGCTGCTAAAGGGCTCTTCTGCCCCATAACGCACATGGTAGATGAGAGGGCATTTACCGAAGCCCCCGGAGCTTCACGTTGCAGCTCTGCGCCACCTTTTGGCATTGCTGGAGCAATGAACCAACTTGTGATTACCTCAACAGGTGATGCCAAGCATCTCCTTCACTTTGCACCCCCAACCCCTGTTTTTGGAGCCTCCTCCACTCTTCTACTACCGTCCCAGGCCCTGCCCACTCTGCAGCACTCAGGATCTGGGACTCAGCCAGACCACTTAGACAGACAGACTGTGTAGACTGCAGAAGGCATCACATCTAATTAGAGAATTATAGACACTTATGAAATTTGGAGCGAACGGGGGGGGAGTGGATACCAGCAAGACGAATGTCTTCTCATCCGGGATTTAACCCTTTAAGCAGCATCGGCACCGACGACCGTGAGTCGGCGAGCGGTGAAATTACTAACATCACACAACAGCAATGCGGTGACAGTAACATGTAGTCGTGGACTAAAAATAGAGTACGCTAGAGCGCGGAGGGACATGAATAATGCAAGAGAGCTTTGATTTCTTTTTTTTTCTTCCGAGTCTGTCCACTCAGCGGAACAATCCCTCCTGTACGGGGGGGTTGGGAGACGTTCAATAAATTCAGGAGAGATTAGAGGGCGTATTTTAAACCTGCACCGGCTAAAAATAGCTCGTCTTGTAATGGAAGAAGAGATGTGATCGGAATCACTTTAGCCGCAGGCAGCCTGGTAAACGCGGGCATTAACCGGCAGTTGACCGCGGGGTCATAGAGCAGGTCGGATACGGAGCCTGGTAACCAAAAAAAAACTGCCCTAAAAATCACATACGGTCTTGTAAAATTCATAGTGTTTACCCACGGTCTCCAGGGAGAGAAGACAGAAGATTAGATTTTTTATTAATAGATATTCCCCCGGAAATTTTTCTCAAGGGGAGCGGAGATTAAATGCGGCTGGTTAAAGCAGAGGCGAAGGCGCTTATTTACCGTGAGCGTCCTCAAAGCTTCTATGCATACAAGCGGCAGGACGACAATGACGACCGGGTGCTGTTTATTATAGATCTCCGGAGAATTGTCACATTCAAAACTTTCAAAAGATAAACAATAAAAAAAACAAATAAATGAAACCTTGTATCTCCTCCTGCAGGAAGCAGCGGGGGTAGAAGAGTTTACTGCAGTGCAGAGGAAAGGAAGGTTTCAGGACAGCGTCAAAATCTGAGCTTAAAGGGGTTCTGCACTTTGTTTAAACTGATGATCTATCCTCTGGATAGATCATCAGCATTTGATCGGCGGGAGTCAGACCCCGGGACCCCCGCCGATCAGCTATTTGAGAAGGTAGCGGCGCTCCAGGAGCGCCGCGGCCTTCTCACTGTTTACTGCCGGCGCAGTGACGTCACGACTAGTATCAACTGGCCTTGGCGCGGCTAAGCTCTGTTCACTTCAATGGAGCTTAGCCGCGCCCAGCCCAATTGATACTAGTCGTGACATCACTGTTCCGGTGGTAAATAGCGAGAAGGCCGCGGCGCTCCAGGAGCGCCGCTGTCTTCTCAAACAGCTGAACAACGCGGGTCCGGGGGTCGGACCCCTGCCGATCAGATGCTGATGACCCATTCAGAGGATAGATCATCAGTTTAAACAAAGTGCAGAAGGGGTGGTCTCACTTCAGGAAATGGCATTTTTCACTATTGTTATTTATTATTAAAGCATCATTTATTCCATGGCGCTGTACATATGATATGGTGGCAGAAGGAGAGAGGGCTCTGCCCGTGAGGGCTTACGATCTATATGTACAGAAGGTGAATACAAGACAATTACTAATGTATTGTGATTCTCCATATTGCCTCCTTTGCTGGCTGGATTCATTTTTCCATCACATTATGCACTGCTCATATCCAGGGGTAACGGCTACCGCTGCAGCGCAGATACGAGGAGGCCGGGATGGGAGCTGCTGCCCATATGTGCCTGTGCACACTCCCACGGTCCCGGCCACCAGAGAGAACTGTGCTTTTTCCTATAGAGTGCAAGCACGACCACCACTGATGGACTGCAGGGTGGTCATAACCCCTGGAAACGAGCCATGTATAATGTGATGGAAAAATGAAACCAGCCAGCAAAGGAGGCAATATGGAGAATCCCAATACATTAGTAAGTGGCTTGGATTACATGATAAATGCCAGTGAGACGACCCCTTTAACCCCTGACTAGAGGCTGCCAATGCCTCCATGTTCACCTCTTTCTAAACATAAAGCTGATCCGGGGCCTTTTCCAACTGCATATAAATTGGGGAATAAGTCCTGCCCCACCCATCTCTTATTTTATAAGCTTCGGAGATATGGGTTGAGGTAAAATACAATTTGCGCTGGTTAATTCCCTACATTTGTCCCTAAAAGGAAGCCAATACTGGTCCATCTGCTGATAATTCTTTCCCGACACCAAATAAATCTCTGGATGCAATCTCCACAGCGTGGGAAGTAGACACCGGAGATTGCATCCAGAGATTCATTTGAAAGAAGTTCACTTTTCTGGATAACCCCTTCTTTAAGGGTCCATTCACACGTCCGCAAATTGATGTGTGCATTCCGCCCATGGCCGGCCCTATGATAGAAATGCCTATTCTTGTCCGTTACTGCAGGCAAGAATAAGACATGCTCTATCTTTTTTGTGGGGTTGTGGAAAGGAACTACGGTGTTCTGTCCGCATCTTTTGCGGCCCCATTAAAATAAATGGGTCCGTACCCGTTCCGCAAAATTGCATAACGAATGCGGACCCAGAACTACAGATGTGTGAATGGACTCTAAATGGGGACCTAAGGGTGACCAGCTGGTTGGAGCGCCCCCACCCGCAGGTGGTCGCACATTTCTCCTGCAGATACACAGGGACCTTTCAGCCATGTAGAAGATGAGTAGGTGAGAGAAGGGACCCAAGCAGAGAAGATGGTTCATGCGTACAGAGAATATCCTAATGGTCTGCAACCCTGCCATTTTCTGGATCACGATGGTCCCAGAGATCAGACCCACGGAGGGCACATCCCTGCAACAGAGTACCTAATAAGATGGATGATAACAGGAGGAGAAGTAACAGGGAGTGAACCCTACACCGATACAGCACCAGGAACTGAAACCTTTCACCCCGATCCTCAACTTGAAATGAGCGCTGCTTGCCGAATCTTGCACCGAAAGCTTTGATGGTATCATTTGAAATCAGAGGTTCTGGGCTTTAATACAATGTGACTGTCTCCATCACCGGTCCGGAACTTCTAACACTCCCAGAAGTGAACGGAGCATGCTGGGAGTTGTAGCTTCACTACATCTGACCACCGCTACATCACAATGCACTGAAGCAAAGAGTTATCTTGTGTCACTGACTGCCCTTACGGTACAATAAATCCATACTAATCATGAAACCTTTTTAATCCTGACAACATATCCAGAGACGGAGGGTAATCTGACCCCAGTCTTAAAGCCCATCTATCAGCAGGTTTGCTCCTATGACACTGGCTGACCTGTTACATGTGCACTTGGCAGCAGAAGACATCTGTGTTGGTCCCGTGTTCATGTGTGTCCGCATTACTGAGAAAAATGAAGTTTTTGGTATATGCAAATGAGCCTCTAGGAGCAACGGGGGCGTTACCATTGCACCAAGAGGCTCAGCTCTCTCTGTAACTGCTGCGCCCTCTCTACTTTGATTGACAGGACCAGGAATGATTACTTTTTCCGCACCAAGCATGGCTGCTATACAATGTACAGTGCTGTGCTTGGTAACCTGTAGCCTTCCTCAAACAGTTGATCAGTGGGGGTCCGAGGAGTCAAACCCCCTCCGATCTCATATTGATGACCTATCCTGAGGAGAACTCCTTTAACCAAACCATCCCTCTTCGACAGGTTCGAAGAAAGGCCAGTTTTTATAAAAAAAAAGCTTGGAGAACCCCTTTAAGCCGGTTCGTGACCCGACTCTGGGGGTGTTCTCATGATTTATGACCCGTCTATTATAGTGCTCCGCTGTAATGATGTTCTCCATCCACGGATTTTCCCGTACAGCCCGGACCGAATAATCAGACACTCCGGCGGTAGTGAATTTGCCAGGTGCCGCGGTCCGCAATGCATGTCTCTCTGGGGCTCAGCTCTATTAGCACTAACCTTTTAAAGTTTTCTAAGTGCAGACAAACAGAAGGCGTCGCTTAGCGTCATTGATTTTCTGTTTCGTTATTTTGCAGGTCTTATTTTTGGTTATTCATCGCTGTTAAGCACGGGAAGAGCGGCCAAGGATAGACCCACCCCATGCAACCGGGGCCTTCAAGCTGCAACGGCTAAGAAGGGGCGGAGGGGATATCAGTGGTCATGGTGGGCAGGGGGATAGTAAAGGAGTTCCCATCTTGTAAAGAGATGGCACATCAACAGAGAAAGCCATCCCTTTGGGACCCCCACCAATCCTAAGAATCAAGGGGCCAAGACACTAATTTGGCGCTACATTAGTGTTTCCATGCACAACGATCATCCCATCCACCACGTCAATGGGGCTGGTGCACCCCTGTGCAGTAAAACCAAAGGGGCACAGAGCTAAATCGGTCCTGCATCCTCGTCATGAGGGTCTGCGAGATCAGACTCCCAAAGGTCATAAAGTGACGGCATATCTCAGTAATCCAGTACCTGGTAAGATGGGGGATAACATTAAGGGGTCACTAGAAGGCAGTAAAAGGCGGAGAAGTCACAGTAACAGGAAGTCAGCTCTCTTCCTGCTCTCACTTGCAGCGCCCTCCTCTTTCCCGCTTTCATCCCGCTGTTCCCTGAACCTTGTACCTAAAGTTTTGATGGTGTCATTGGAAAGATGAGATTCTGGGCTTTAATATCATTTGATTGTGTACATCAAGGGTCAGCAACTACCAACACAGCAGCTGTTGTACAACTACAACTCCCAGCATAAACACTCGAACGGTTGTTATCAAAATCCCCACTGAAATGAAGGGAGCAAGCTGGGAGTGGTAGTTTCACTACAGCTGGAGTCTCGGACGTTGCTGACCCCCACTCTAAGCAAAGGCATTTGGATACAAAAAATCCCTTTAAAGGGCACCACACACGTCCAATAAAGCTGCACAACATCCAAAAAGCCTGCGAGTAAAAGGTAACGGAGATAGACTGCTCGCCCCGACAGGAAGATGAATGGCTTCAATAAATTATTTCCAAGGGATAATTAATTACGGCTACGTTAAAACGCATTCATTGCGAGTCACTGATTTAGCTTTTTTATTTCCCCAGATAGTGAAAATAAGAATAAAAAAAATCACTAGATAAAAAAATTAAAAACATTATAAAAAAAGTAAAATCTCTCTTTTACATCAGATTTCTCTTCAGGGGTCACGGCTATCGGACCCCCACCGATCAGATACTGATGAACTATACAGAGGATAGGTCATCAGTAGTAAAATGTCAGAAAACCCCTTTGACCTCTTAACAGTCACATTAAAATTGGAAAAACCCTCCCAAAAATGTCACTTTTTTATTGTAGATTTTTAATGTGTGTCTGCAGTAAATCTTGTTGGTGCACAACTCAGGGGACACTAAGAACCATTTTGGGGTATATACAGTACATAGTGTATAAATTTTATAAAAACTTTTATTTTTTGTGGGAAAGAAAAAAACTGCAATTTTTACATTATTTTGTGGAATTTATTTACGGCGTTCACTAATTAATTTTATTATGTGGGTCAGTACAATGATGATAATGCCAGATTTCTATATATTTTTGGGGCCTTTTTTTTCTGCTTTCCTCCTGCAGCCTGTCAGCTCTGCAACTAAAGACACCCCCCCCCCCCCCACCAAGTTTGTACTAGCTAGAGATATTGTATTGTTTGAAAGCTGACATTCCAAGCTTTCAAACACTACCAGAATGACAGAAACATCTTCAGTACAAGGGGAAGATATCACTGTTAGAAATCGTGATGCAGCGAATACTGCTAAAAGTGACCCAATTTCTAACAGTGATATCTCCTGTTTGGCATTGACTAATATCTGTTATTTTGGTCTAAAAAAAAACTCGGATGCCATACTTCTAGCTGTTACCATTCTGGAAATATCAGCAGCCCTCCCCGTTCCCAAGAATAGTTAGCTAGTTAATAAAAGGCTCGGCCAATTTAGAGAGACACAGAGATAAAGAAGGGACGGAATTTTCATTTTTATGGTTTTTTATTATTAAATATTTATTTAGACTAACAAATGCTCTACAAACATATTACATGAGAATATTTGTGTAACTTTATATGTAACTGTTTACGGGAGGTGTTGTTTCCGCTTACGGAGGGCGTAGGGAGTCTTATAGGCCGTGCAATGCTCCCTGGGAAAAAGGATATACAGATTAGCTCTCCCCCAAGAGAATGAAAAGCTGTCTCTGCAGTGACACCTAGTGGAGCTAACCTACAGCCAATATCTGACACTGAAACGCTGTGGACTAACCAAGAGGCTTTTCCTTAAAGGGAGCCTGTCACCAGGAGATTGACTGATAAACCAAGCACAACGAGGGACATCACGAAGGGTGCTACGCCGGTGTTTTGGTGTAAAAAAAATAATTGAAAGACCCCATTTTGTGACCTTTTAAAGCCCGTGCAACAATATTTCGTCACAAGGGAGTTTTTGCGCCATGCTTGCCACTTGGGAGTGACAGGGGAGTGGTGAAAGACGGGCCCGACACATTTGCCATCTTTCACTCCTGAAAACGGGCGTAAAAGCGGAGTTAAAACTACTCTTGGCAGAGCCTGGAGTCGTTTTTACTCCAGGTGCATGGATGCCAGCAGTGCGCCATATTTATGATGAGACCTGAGCAGGGCAGGGGGCAAACTTACAGATCAGTTGTTTCATTCTGCAAAAAAAGTATTTTGCAGTCATACGCCAATGAGCACTTAAGTGCACCAAAGGCGGACCCAACCCACTCTGTGCACCCTTGCACATCCTGCCTCCTTTCTTTCTTAAATTGTCAGGGCCAGGTTCCTGCACAGTCATCTTGCCTGGTGCCATCAATCAAGGAGAGGGAGGGGATGCAGGAAGCTGTTGGAACAAGGATGCACAGAGTGGCTTGGACCCGCCCCCAGTGCACTTAAAGGCTAGGTACACCTTTGGGGGCAATTTTTTTTTTATTTTCGCATTATACCTATTTTGAGCTAAAAATAATTTTTTAAATTGTTCTTTTTTAACAATATGGAGTCTGTTTTTCTGTATAGAGCTGAGATGCTCTACCAACTGCCTGTGGATTTTTTGTCTTTTCCGTCATCTGAGGAGTAGACTATCTGTTCTCTCACATTATAAACACCCATTATAGCTCAGTTCTTATTTTACTGAGAAGAATGTGGCTTAAATAAGTGTTTATGACCTCTTAATAGTTTAGAGATAAGGTTTATTAGATAACCGGCACAAAGTGAAAATTAGTTAAAAACAGTTAACCCTTTCTGACTGATCACCACAATATTTTTAATAAAGGCCAATTGAAAATATGAATTTTAGCCAAAAATAAGTTAAATGCAATCATAAAAAAAAAAAACTGCCCCCAAAGGTATACATAGCTTTCAACAGCTTGTTTCCATATGAATTAAAAGCATGAGCCCTAAAACAGCAGGGGGAGCGATGCCCCAAGATGGAAGGAGGTTGATTTTAGGTTGATTTCCCCCTCAATAAGAAAAAATACAACCAACAAAGATGACGGTGTCCTGAGGTCTCTATCTTCGGAAATTCATTGTGCAAGTCAACAAAAGTCCGGACAGAGATAATTGATTCCTCAGCAAAGTGTCCGTCTCTGCCGGGGACTCTGCGCGTCATAAACTGCACAGAGTCTGCCAGAGTAAGAGCTGCTGCTCGTTAACTGCATCTCTCTGGGTCAGGGGAGGGACACACAGGACGGCACTATTCTGCACCAAAAACAACAGAACCATACGGCCGCTGCGATGTTAAAGTTGTAAATTGACCAGATGATGTTGGCAGGAAACAGATATTTCACTAGCAAAACCTGGCAGCCAATATCGTCGCCCTCTGTGGCCCTAATTCCAGGAAAAACACTGAAAGAAGCCCACAACCTAATTTAGTTAATTAGATGCATAAAAGGACCAATAGGGAAACAGAGGAACAGATATGCAAATTAGCCATTACCAAAAACAAGAACTGAGAAGCTGAGCCTACCCGGAAGGTGGCTATAATACACGGCCCGCATACTATACCCCTGAAAACTATAGGCCAGTTATTAACCTTTGAAACAGGCCTTGAGACATAACTCAGGAATACAGCCAAGCCAGTCACTCATCTGCAGAAACCTATTTGGGGGTGAAGAAAAAGTACCCCTATATACCTGACAAAAGGCTGATGTACTGTAATATATGCACACAGTGAGTGACGAATAAACGAATAGTGAGTGCAGCTCTGGAGTTTAATACAGGATGTCGCTCAGGATCAGTACAGGATAAGTAATGTAATGTATGTACACAGTGACTCCACTAGCAGAATATTGAGTGCAGCTCTGGAGTATAATACAGGATGTAACTCAGGATCAGTACAGGATAAGTAATGTATGTACACAGTGACTCCACTAGCAGAATAGTGAGTGCAGCTCTGGAGTATAATACAGGATGCAACTCAGGATCAGTACAGGATAAGTAATGTGTGTACACAGAGACTGCACCAGCAGAATAGTGAGTGCAGCTCTGGAGTATAATACAGGATGTAACTCAGGATCAGTACAGGATGAGTAATGTATGTACACAGTGACTGCACCAGCAGAATAGTAAGTGCAGCTCTGGAGTATAATACAGGATGTAACTCAGGATCAGTACAGGATAAGTAATGTATGTACACAGTGACTGCACCAGCAGAATAGTGAGTGCAGCTCTGGAGTATAATACAGGATGTAACTCAGGATCAGTACAGGATAAGTAATGTAATGTATGTACACAGTGACTCCACCAGCAGAATAATGAGTGCAGCTCTGGAGTATAATACAGGATGTAACTCAGGATCAGTACAGGATAAGTAATATATGTACACAGTGACTCCACCAGCAGAATAGTGAGTGCAGCTCTGGAGTATAATACAGGATGTAACTCAGGATCAGTACAGGATGAGTAATGTATGTACACAGTGACTGCACCAGCAGAATAGTAAGTGCAGCTCTGGAGTATAATACAGGAAGTAACTGATATATGGAATTTAATATTTAGAATGAGCATATATTGGCCGTAGTCTCCTCATGTATTGTACACCGCACTCCAGGCGCTCCTCATACAGTTACATCCATATATTCTGCACGCTGTGGATCGTGTGATTTATTAAAACAATAACTGGAAAGCTGATGACTCAGAGATTCCTTATGGATGCACGGCAGATCAAAGAGATCAAGATGAGAGACCAAAGGCAGGAAACTAAATTAAAGGGATTCCCAATGAGCAATTATTTTATTGGCGCATCCAATAGAGAGCCCAACTGCCCCTAAAATGGGACGCCTGGTCCGTCCATTAGAGTACAGAGGCCACGCCCTTGCTGAGATGGAGCACCTTCAAGGCCCCCCCAATATCAGAACAGATGAAATCTCATATTCATAGTTCAATGTGTCAAGTATAACCCTCCACATCTGAGCACAATGCCAGCGCTTACCGGGACAATCTGCTGGTGGACATCTGGCAACAGAGACCCCCCCTCCTCCTCCAACCAAGAATGAAGCCAAATGTGACATACGGAGGACCCAACAGTTTCCCACCAATGTCCAGAGGGGATCGGGGTTGGTCAATATACTGAATCCAATGACAATCCTCCACCGCCTACTGCAACCATAGCTTCTTGTAACTTTTACGAGGGGTAAAGGGGGTGATCCCATGATTCATACAAAAAGAAAAATTCAGATATCATACAGTACATGGAAATATCCCTCTAACAAAGCCAGAACCAGCCCTGTACCTCACATGGATCCAGAGATCTCCTCATTCATTCCTCCCGTTGCTCTGCTTTATTCTCTTCAGTCTGGCAGCTCAGGGGTGTGTACTAACACAGGTCAGGGTGTGTGTCCCTTCTGCTGCTGCTCTCTTCCTATCATAGCTCAGGGGCGTGTCTTTACTTCTACAGGTCTCTCCCTATCACAGGTCAGGAGGCGTGTCCTTTCTTCTACAGGTCTCTCCCTAACATAACTCAGGTAGGGGGGTGTCTTTTCTTTTCCATATGAGACCTGGGGGGGGGGGGAATTGTCCTTTCTGCTCCTGCTCTCTCTCTATCACAGCTCAAGGGGCGTGTCTATTCACTGCAGCTCTTTCCCTATAACAGCTCAAGGGGCATGTCTATTCTGCTACAGCTCTCTCCCTATCACAGCTTAAGGGCTGTGTCCATTCTGCTGCAGCTCTCTCCCTATCACAGCTTAAGGGGTGTGTCTATTCTGCTGCAGCTCTCTCCCTATCACAGCTTAAGGGCCGTGTCTATTCTGCTGCAGCTCTCTCCCTATCACAGCTCAAGGGGCATGTCTATTCTTCTGCAGCTCTCTCCCCATCACAGCTTAAGGGCCGTGTCTATTCTGCTGCAGCTCTCTCCCCATCACAGCTCAAGGGGCATTTCTATTCTTCTGCAGCTCTCTCCCCATCACAGCTCAAGGGACATGTCTATTCTTCTGCAGCTCTCTCCCTATCACAGCTCAAGGGGCGTGTCTATTCTGCTCCAGCTCTTTCCCTATAACAGCTCAAGGGGCGTGTCTATTCTTCTGCAGCTCTCTCCCTATAACAGCTCAGGAGGCCCTCTGCCTAAAACTGTCACAGCTTCTAACAGTAGACCCAGCTAGCGGCAGTTGAAGGATGGAACTGAGCATGTGCGACCTTCTCAACAATCTGGACAGAGAAATAAGGTGGGAAAAAAACAAACAGCAGGTGGCGCTAAACAGATTATTTTTTTTTATTCAGGTTTTTCTAAATAACTCACTAGAAATGCAATTACAAATGTATTCAGCTCTAGGTGCAGGTTTAAGAAATGTAGAATAATTTTGACGGGACAACTCCTTTAAGACAGAAATAAGAAGGCTGAGATCTTTAAAAAACATGAAAGCTTTGAGTGTCTGTAGATGGGCCCACGGGCTTTCATCATGGGGGGCGATAATCAAGGGTGGTCTTTAGTGGGTGCCGCCAAGTACCTAAGGTAGGTCAGAGGATAGAGGACCAATAAATGATGAAGACATGTATCTAGAGGTGAATTTGGGGCGCGGGGCGCTGAAATCTGACCCTCGTTACTGCAGATAAAGGGCTTTTACCTGTGAAGGTCCTACGACAGCCACGAGGCCGCGCGCCAGAAGATGGATGATTAAAGCTGACATTATAAATGAGGGGGGATCACTTCACGGACGCAGATATACGAGCCGCCTGCTCTGCCGGCTCCCATGAAGAAACTTAATGAAAAAACCTTAATAAAATCAAGGCCGTGGTGGAGAATAATTAACGACAATGTACACAACGAGCCGCGAGATGTCCTAATGAAACGTAATTAATGCTGCAATCAGCAGGTGCTGCTCCCTCGTAACCGCGCGCTCAGCTCGTCCGGAGGAAACGCTATTCTAGCATCAATCTTCAAGAGGGTTAATACCATGACAAATACTGACCACCCGCCACGGAGAGGATGAGGGGACCAGAAAACCTCCTTCTAATCGTAGAGGTAGCGCACATCACGATCCACTGCTCCACTCACTTCTATGGCAGAGCGCCGTCTATATCAGGCCCATAGAAGTCAATGGAGCGGTGGATTGGATGACCCCTTTAAAGAGGAGCCGTCACCTCCCCTGACATGTCAGTTTTAGTAACTACTTGCACTCCCAATTCTGAAGACTCTACATCAGGGGTCTGCAACCCTCAGCGCTCCAGCTGCTGTGAGACTATAACTCCCAGCATGCACACTTGCTCGGCTGTTCTGGTAAGTCTCACAGAAGTGAAGGCAGGATTCTGGGAGTTGTAGTTCTGGAGGATGCCGATCCCTGCTCTGTGTTGTGCCATGGTTTTATTATTCCCTCTAGAAGTTATGAATGAATTGCCAGCAGTTTGCAATAACGGTCCAGCTGGGTGTTACCAGATTAGGGGGGGTGGCCCTGCACAGTCTAAAGTCTTATTCACACATCAGGGTTCCACGTACCCATACATTTTTTTTACTACGGTCCGTGTTTTTAGCACAGGAGCATGCTCTATTTTGTTTATGGCTCCGTGAAAACCACGGATGCAACACTGATGTCATCCATGCTTCACGGATAATCAGGAAGAGATGCTTTGAAAATTATTTTTCAGCTGCACAGTGTCCGTGAAACACTGATGACACACCGACATCAAAAAACGGACACACAGACCCAACAAAGATCCATCACGGAGGCATCACTGACCACCTTTTTTACGGATTTAAGAACGAACATGGACGTGTAAATGAGGCTTAACACTGGCAGCACTGATTGGATAGTGTCAGACTGTGAAGGGACACGCCCCTGGGGTGATGGGAATTGGCTTGAATACACTGGAGAGTGGTTCCCGGTACATTCACAGTGTACGGCTCGATGTGCGGTATGTTGGGAGTAATAACGCTTTATGTGCTTTATTATTCTGCTAATCCGACGTCACTGACGTTAGTGTTCATTATACCTAATAGGGAGTTTTTTGCATTAATAATTGAATGGTACGACTCATGCAGTTACCGTACATTCCAACATAAAGGCAGCAGAGCTCCACTTTAAAGGGGTTATGCTGTATTTGATATAACACATGAAAACTGGGCATTATAGAATACAATATGCTTGTAAACATATATATATATATATATACACACGCTGGAACCAGCCCTGTATCTCATATGGATCCAGAGATCTCCCCATTCACTGCTCTGCTATACTTTCTTCAGGCAGGTTGTTCGAAGGGTGTGTCCCTTCTGCTAGACTTCTCTGTATCACTACTCAAAGGGAAGATCCTTTTTGCCTCACTTTTCCTGCTATCAAAGCACAGGGGTGTGTCCTCCCTGCCTCAACTCTCTATCACAGCTCATGGGGTGTGTACTTTCTGTTGAAGCGCTCATCCTGTCACAGCTCAGGCGGTGTGTCATTTCTGCAGCAGCTCTTTCCCTATCACAGCTCAGAAGCCATGTCCTTTCTGTTCCAGCTCCCTAACACAGCTCAGTGGGAGCGTCCTTTCTGCTGCAGCTCTCCCACTAACGTAGCTCAGTAGGCGTATCCTTTCTGCTGCAGCTCTCGTCCTGTCACAGTTCAGGGGGAGTGTACTTACTGCTCAAGCTCTCTTCCTATTACAGCTTAGGGGGTGTGAAATTTCTGCTGAAGCTCTTTCCCAATCACAGCTCAGTAAGCGTAACCTATCTGATGCAGCTTTTTCACTATCACAGATCTCTGGGTGTGTCCTTTCTGCTGTAACTCTCTCCCTATCACAGCTTAGAGACTGTGTACTCACTGTTGAAGCTCTCTCCATAATACAGCTCAGGAGGTGTGTACCTACTGCTAAAGCTCTATTCCGATCACAGCTTAAAAGCTGTGTCCTTTCTGCTGTAGCTTTCTGCCTATCACAGCTTAGAGAGTTTGTACTTACCACTGAAGCTCTCTCCCTATCACAGGTCAGGGTGCGTGTACTTACTGCTAAAGCTCTCTTTCTATCACAGCTCAGGGGGTGTGTACTTACTGCTAAAGCTCTCTTCCTATCACAGCTCAGTGGGCGTGTACTTTCTGCTGCAGCTCTCCCCATATAACAGCTTAGGAGGCGTGTGCTATCTTCTGCAGCTCTCCCCCTATAACAGCTTAGGAGGCGTGTACTATCTTCTGCAGCTCTCTCCCTATAACTGCTCAGGAGGCGTGTACTTTCTGCTGCAGCTCTCCCACTATAACAGCTCAGGAGGCGTGTGCTTTCTGCTGCAGCCCTTCCACTATAACAGCTCAGTGGGTGTGTACTTTCTGCTACAGCTCTCCCAATATAACAGCTTAGGAGGCGTGTGCTATCTGCTGCAGCTCTCCTCCTATCACAACTCAGTGGGTGTGTACTTTCTGCTGCCACTCTCCCCCTATAACAGCTCAGGAGGCGTGTACTTTCTGCTACAGGTCTCCCCCTATAACAGATCAGAAGATGTCTGCTTTCCGCTGCAGCTCTCCCCCTATAACAGCTCAGGAGACGTGTACTTTCTGCTGCAGCTGTCCCCGTATAACTGCTCAGGAGGCAGGTACTTTCTGCTACAGCTCTCCCACTATAACAGCTCAGGAGGCGTGTACTTCTGCTGCAGCTCTCTCCCTATAACTGCTCAGGAGGCGTCTACTTTCTGCTATAGCTCTCCCCATATAACAGCTTAGGAGGCGTGTGCTATCTGCTGCAGCTCTCCTCCTATCACAACTCAGTGGGCGTGTACTTTCTGCTGCAGCTCTCACCCTATAACAGCTCAGGAGGCGTGTGCTTTCTGCTGCAGCTCTACCCATATAACAGCTCAGGAGGCGTGTACTTTCTGCTACAGCTCTCCCCATATAACAGCTTAGGAGGCGTGTGCTATCTGCTGCAGCTCTCCCCGTATAACTGCTCAGGAGGCGTGTGCTATCTGCTGCAGCTCTCCCCCTATAACAGCTCAGGAGGCGTGTGCTATCTGCTACAGCTCTCCCCCTATAACAGCTCAGGAGGCGTGTGCTATCTGCTGCAGCTCTCCCCCTATCACAGCTCAGGAGGCGTGTGCTATCTGCTGCAGCTCTCCCCCTATAACAGCTCAGGAGGCGTGTGCTATCTGCTGCAGCTCTCCCACTATAACAGCTCAGGAGGCGTGTGCTATCTGCTACAGCTCTCCCCCTATAACAGCTCAGGAGACGTGTACTTTCTTCTGCAGCTCTCCCCATATAACAGCTCAGGAGGCATGTACTTTCTTCTGCAGCTCTCCCAATATAACAGCTCAGGAGGCATGTACTTTCTGCTGCAGCTCTCCCCATATAACAGCTCAGGAGGCATGTACTATCTGCTGCAGCTCTCCCCCTATAACAGCTCAGGAGGCGTGTGCTTTCTGCTGCAGCTCTCTCCCTGTTAATGTCACAGCTTCTAACCAGAATGGAACTGAGAAGCTGCGATACTTGGGGACGTGCCCTTCTCTACACAGATTGAATTCTAAGGGGCGCCATTAAAATGAAGAAAATCTATCACAAATGGGTAATTTTAGTAACAGGAGGAAAATTACATTATATATATTACTTGATATTAGAATAATGTTTAGTGGAAGCACAACCCCTTTAAATGACTTAAATCTCCTTAGAGAAAACATCAGAAATAAAAACTGCTAATTGTAACCATTACGTGATAAAAGTCGGTGCACGTCAAATATCAAAAGTCCCATGAATGCGGGCCGCAGGACGTCGGATGAAGATACCGCGTCCATTACCCTTTATGGCACAGATACAAAGTCTCGTTATTCTATTTCAACCAAAATGAAAGCGCCGCAGCGGAGTCACGAAAGGGGAACGTCAAATTAAACTTTTGTTTGGGTGACTTTGATCCGGGGGATAGAGCAGGAATCGCGGCGAGTCGTGTCCCAGGGCGACGGCTCAGTAATGAAATATTCATACTAGTCAAAGAACATTGGAAACATTTTTAAAATTCCTGACATTTTGCAATATTTCTCTCTGGGAAACTCTTTATTTCGCTGCCCTTTAAGAGAAGGCTTAAAATTCAAAGATTAATGAAGGACGGGGTGAAAATAAACCGCAACAACAAAGGCACAAAACAACGTAACCAATAAATCAGGGGCTGAAGACAAAACCGCCACCTGTCATACAGCCGAAAGAGGAACAACCATCAGAAACAGGAACATGTCCAAAGCTCAGCGACGGATCAAGAGAAGAGTCACAGCAAGTCCTGTAAAACTGCCCCTTACATACAATAATACATTTACTATAGGGATGTCCCGATACCATTTTTTTAAGACCGAGTACGAGTACCGATACTTTTATTTAAGTACTCGCCGATACCAATTACCGATACCTCGTATAAACAGTGCCGCAGTTACTGATAGCAATGAAAAAAATTAAAGCTGGAATTTTGTTACTGTGGCTTTTCTTTTCCTTTGTACAAGTGTTAATAAATTAATAAATGGGAATATAATCGTGTTTTCCAACCAATGTACATCCAGGGGGATCTGTTATGGGGCGCTGTGGATGGCACTGTTATGGGGGGATCTGACACTGTTATGGGGGTGCTGTGGATGACACTGTTATGGAGGATCTGTGGATGACACTGTTATGGGGGGATCTGTGGATGTCACTGTTATGGGGGATCTGTGCATGACACTGTTATGGGGGATCTGTGGATGGCACTGTTATGGGAGATCTGTGGATGGCACTGTTATGGGGGATCTGTGGATGACTACTGTTATGGGGATCTGTGGATGGCACTGTTATGGGGGATCTGTGGATGGCACTGTTATGGGGGATCTGTGGATGACACTGTTATGGAGGATCTGTGGATGACACTGTTATGGGGATCTGTGGATGTCACTGTTATGGGGGATCTGTGGATGTCACTGTTATGGGGATCTGTGGATGTCACTGTTATGGGGATCTGTGGGTGACACTGTTATGGGGATCTGTGGATGTCACTGTTATGGGGATCTGTGGATGTCACTGTTATGGAGGATCTGTGGATGTCACTGTTATGAGGGATCTGTGGATGACACTGTTATGGGGATCTGTGGATGTCACTGTTATGGGGCGCTGTGGATGTCACTGTTATGGGGGATCTGTGGATGTCACTGTTATGGGGATCTGTGGACGTCACTGTTATGGGGATCTGTGGGCGTCACTGTTATGGGGATCTGTGGGCGTCACTGTTATGGGGATCTGTGGACGTCACTGTTATGGGGGATCTGTGGACGTCACTGTTATGGAGGCGCTGTGGACGTCACTGTTATGGGGACGCTGTGGACGTCACTGTTATGGGGATCTGTGGATATCACTGTTATGGAGGATCTGTGGACGACAGCTGAAATGGGAGATCTGTGGATAACACTAATAGGGGGATCTCTGGATAACACTAATGGGAGGTCTGTGGATGACACTAATGAGGGGATCTGTGGATGACACTAATGGGGGATCTCTGGATGACACTAATGGGGGATCTCTGGATGACACTAATGGGGGGATCTCTGGATGACACTAATAGAGAGGCTCTCTGGATGACACTAATGGGGGCTCTCTGGATGACACTAATGGGGGCTCTCTGGATGACACTAATGGGGGGCTCTCTGGATGACACTAATGGGGGCTCTCTGGATGACACTAATGGGGGCTCTCTGGATGACACTAATGGGGGCTCTCTGGATGACACTAATGGGGGCTCTCTGGATGACACTAATGGGGGATCTCTGGATGACACTAATGGGGGCTCTCTGGATGACACTAATGGGGGCTCTCTGGATGACACTAATGGGGGCTCTCTGGATGACACTAATGGGGGCTCTCTGGATGACACTAATGGGGATCTCTGGATGACACTAATGGGGGCTCTCTGGATGACACTAATGGGGGCTCTCTGGATGACACTAATGGGGGCTCTCTGGATGACACTATATGGGAGCTCTCTGGATGACACTAATGGGGGCTCTCTGGATGACACTATTGGGGGCTCTCTGGATGACACTAAAGGGGGATCTCTGGATGACACTGTTAGGGGGCTATGTGGATGACACTAATGGGGGATCTCTGGATGACACTAATGGGGGCTCTCTGGATGACACTAATGGGGGATCTCTGGATGACACTAATGGGGGATCTCTGGAGGACACTAATGGGGGATCTCTGGATGACACTAATGGGGGATCTCTGGATGACACTAATGCGGGGCTCTCTGGATGACACTAATGGGGGCTCTCTGGATGACACTAATGGGGGATCTCTGGATGACACTGATGGGGGATCTCTGGATGACACTGTTAGGGGGCTATGTGGATGACACTAATGGGGGGGATCTCTGGATGACACTAATGGGGGCTCTCTGGATGACACTAAAGGGGGATCTCTGGATGACACTAATGGGGGCTCTCTGGATGACACTAATGGGAGATCTCTGGATGACACTAATGGGAGATCTCTGGATGACACTAATGGGAGATCTCTGGATGACACTAATGGGAGATCTCTGGATGACACTAATGGGAGATCTCTGGATGACACTAATGGGAGATCTCTGGATGACACTAATGGGAGATCTCTGGATGACACTAATGGGAGATCTCTGGATGACACTAATGGGAGATCTCTGGATGACACTAATGGAGGATGACACTAAAGGGGGATCTTTGGATGACACTGTTAGGGGGCTATGTGGATGACACTAATGGGGGGGGGATCTCTGGATGACACTAATGGGGGCTCTCTGGATGACACTAATGGGGGCTCTCTGGATGACACTAATGGGGATCTCTGGATGACACTAATGGGGGCTCTCTGGATGACACTAATGGGGGCTCTCTGGATGACACTAATGGGGGCTCTCTGGATGACACTAATGGGGGCTCTCTGGATGACACTAATGGGGGCTCTCTGGATGACACTAATGGGGAGCTCTCTGGATGACACTAATGGGGGCTCTCTGGATGACACTAATGGGGGCTCTCTGGATGACACTAATGGGGATCTCTGGATGACACTGTTAGGGGCTATCTGGATGACACTAATGGGGGATCTCTGGATGACACTAATGGAGGCTCTCTGGATGACACTAATGGGGATCTCTGGATGACACTAATGGGGATCTCTGGATGACACTAATGGGGGATCTCTGGATGACACTAATGCGGGGCTCTCTGGATGACACTAATGGGGGATCTCTGGATGACACTGATGGGGGATCTCTGGATGACACTGATGGGGGATCTCTGGATGACACTAATAGGGGCTCTCTGGATGACACTAATGGGGGGATCTCTGGATGACACTAATGGGGGATCTCTGGATGACACTAATGGGGATCTCTGGATGACACTAATGGGGGATCTCTGGATGACACTAATGGGGGATCTCTGGATGACACTAATGGGGGATCTCTGGATGACACTAATGGGAGATCTCTGGATGACACTAATGGGGGATCTCTGGATGACACTAATGGGGATCTCTGGATGACACTAATGGGGATCTCTGGATGACACTAATGGGGGATCTCTGGATGACACTAATGGGGGATCTCAGGATGACACTAATGGGGGATCTCAGGATGACACTATGGGGGATCTCTGGATGACACTGTCAGGGGGCTATGTGGATGACACATATATAGCATATTATGCTATATACGTGTCATCCACAGATCCCCCATTAGTGTCATCCACAGACCCCCATAAGTGCCATCATAGTGTGTGTGGGGGCAGTTTACACTTGCAGGGGCCGGTGTAGCTTGACTCTTTCATACACCGGTATCGCAGCTCCTATACACTATTGACGTAAACCTAATCTCTTTTAATGTGGCCAGAATTACTAACTATTGATGCGCAGTCTTCCTCAGGTCAGGCGCTCAGTCCCTCCATGCTCCTCCTGCCCCGCGCGCCTTCTACATTCATAAAATGGGCGGAGCGCGCAGGAGGGACGTGAGGTGCTTGAAGGAATCGGACAGCTTGAGCTCTCAGTTCCTCCATGTACAAGAATATAACTACTATAATACTGCTCCTATGTACAAGAATATAACTACTATAATACTGCTCCTATTTACAAGAATATAACTACTATAATACTGCTCCTATTTACAAGAATATAACTACTATAATACTGCCTCCAATGTACAAGAATATAACTATTATAATACTGCTCCTATGTACAAGAATATAACTACTATAATACTGCCTCCTATGTACAAGAATATAACTACTATAATACTGCTCCTATGTACAAGTATATCACTACTATAATACTGTCTCCTATGTACAATAATATAACTACTATAATACTGCTCCTATGTACAAGAATATAATTACTATAATAATGTTCCTATGTACAAGAATATAACTACTATAATACTGCTCCTATGTACAAGCATATAACTACTATAATACTGCTCCTATGTACAAAAATATAACTACTATAATACTGCTCCTATGTACAAGAATATAACTACTATAATACTGCTCCTATGTACAAGAATATAACTACTATAATACTACTCCTATGTACAGGAATATAACTACTATAACACTGCTTCTATGTACAGGAATATAACTACTATAATACTGCTCCTATGTACAAGAATACTGTATAACTACTATAATACTGCTCCTATGTACAAGAATATAACTACTATAATACTGCTCCTATGTACAGGAATATAACTACTATAATACTGCTCCTATGTATAAGAATATAACTACTATAATACGGCTCCTATGTACAAGAATATAACTACTATAATACTGCCTCCTATGTACAAGAATATAACTACTATAATACTGCTCCTATGTACAAGTATAAAACTACTATAATACTGCTCCTATGTACAAGTATATAACTACTATAATACTGCTCCTATGTACAAGTATATAACTACTATAATACTGCCTCCTATGTACAATAATATATATGCTGTAATACTGCCACCTACAGATAAGAACATGACTACTTTAGATTATACCGCAGACTTTTCCACCACAGTCCACTTGGAAAACAATGTCACACAGCGGTTGAAGAAGCTTGAAAACTAAATTGGAAAAACCACAACACATGATGTACGGTATATTATTTTCCTGTGGTTCTGTTTTTTTATCGGTAAAAACTGCATCAAACACTGAATCAAAACCACAAAGCAGTTTTTCCAAAGCAGGTTGGATGTGGTTTTATCCACGCCGGAACTGCTTGGTGTGAACACACCCCAGTCCGCTCCTCATGCAGTGAATAATGGACTAATCTCAATACAGAGATGTTCACAAGTGTCTCTAAAAAACTGGGGGCGTGACAGATGGCTGTAGACCACGCTCCCCAAAGCTCTTCTAACCCTGACTAATCAATGATGACAGGTGTGATATCACTGCTTAGGTGAAGTGTATGGGGGGCCGAGCCTCCAGGTGATATGGGGGGGGTCGTGCAATATGTACCACCTGCTGCTTCGCAGAAATGAGGTGGGGGAGGGGGACACAATTAAATCACCAGATCTCTTTCCAGAGCTTTAGATTACATTAAACGCCTCGGTGCCGAGTCCTGGCCGAAGGCTGAGAACATCACAGCAACCGTGGTTAACCCCTAGTGTGCTGTTACAAAATGTCAGCACTGACAGCAAGCAGAGATCATGAGAACGGTAAGAGACTGAACCACTGCTGGGTCCCGATCCCCCCCGAAGGAAAGGAAGCGGAGCTGCAAAATCAAGATGTGACTCCATTTATTCTATATGGAACTGCAGGGGTTAATCAAGGACGGCGCTAGACAATCTATATGGAATAAAAGGGGTGAATATGGCGACCAAGATAACAACGCCCTCAGGAGTATCTATCTTCTAACTATCTATCTATCTATCTATCTAATATCTATCTATCTCCTATCTATCTATCTCTCTATCTATCTATCTATCTATGTATCTCATCTATCTATCTCCTATCTATCTATCTCCTATCTATCTATCTATCTATCTATCTCATATCTATCTATCTATCTATCTATCTCATATCTATCAATCTATCATCTATCTCATATCTATCAATCTATCATCTATCTAATATCTATCTATCGCTCATATCTATCTATCTATCTATCTATCTATCTCAAATCTATCTATCTATCTCAAATCTATCTCCCATCTATCTCCCATCTATCTATCTATCTATCTATCTCATATCTATCTATCTATCTATCTATCCAAGGGATGCTCAACCTGCGGCCATCCAGCTATTATAAAACTGAAACTCCCACCATGCCCTTCTGTAGGCCGATAGCTGTAGGCTGTCCGGGAATGATGGGAGTTGTAGTTTTGCAAAAGCTGGAGGGCCGCAGGTTGAGTATGCCTGATCTATCTATTATCTATCTATCTATCTATCTATCTCATATCTATCTATCTATGTATCTATCTATCTATCTATCTCATATCTATCTATCTATGTATCTATCTATCTATCTATCTATCTATCTATCTCATATCTATCTATTTATTATCTATCTATCTATCTATCTACCTACCTACCTATCTATCTATATAATATCTATCTCATATCTATCTATCGCTTCTATCTCATATCTACCTATCTATCTATCTATCTATCTCCTATCTATCTATCTATCTATCTATCTATCTTTCTATCTCCCATCTATCTATCTATCTATCTCCTATCTATCTATCTATCTATCTAATATCTATCTATTAATCTATCTTTCTTTCAATCTAATAAATATCTATCTATCTATCTATCTATCCTGCAGACCTGAGCCCCGGTGGTGGCGGTGTAAGGAGTCTCCGCTCTGCGGGTGTTTAATGCCGTCATTATTTTCCTGGACCTGAAGCCATAATTCAATCATCCTCAGAGCGCTGCTCCATCTATTACCCTGGAGCATCGATCAGCGGCGCCCGGGATCTGATTCTCCTAAACGATAGACCATTTGTCCTCCTACTAACCTTGTACCCCTGCAGACAAAATTTTGACCAAACATTTCTCAGCATTTTCAAGACCTCTGCTTGCCGTGAGTGAATTCTGAAGATTAGCTACACCTCTAAATACATCAGCAGCACCAAATGTCTCTCCTAAGCTGATAGTTTGCTACAAAGTATCAGTGCGGATAAATCGTGTCAGTCTGAAGCCAACAGAGGATTGTATAGACTGGATACAATTGTAGCAAACCCTCAGCTGTGATCTGCAGCCCCGCTTAGTGACAGCAAGCAGTGATCTTTATAATGGAAGCACAGCGGTTTAGCGCTTATTATGACACCTAACGAACTTAAACAAATGGGTGGCGCCTGACAATAGGGTGTGCAGAGCTTGTGGTGGGTCCTGGCCCTGGAGGCACAAAATATCGGCCCCATGCGAGTACGGATATCACCTCAGCCAAACCACAGACGCCTTGAAAAGGAAGAGCGCCCATCTGCAGGGGCTGGTTTGGGGTTTCGGCCCCTCATCAGTACAGAGCAGGGTATTATTCAGGAAGAAACAAAAATGCAATGGCACTCTGCCCTGCCTCCATGCTGGATGTTGAATTATACATTAGTGTACATTTTGGCCAAAGCGTAATAAGCCACTCACCACGTCAAGGTCGCCTCCATGAGTGGTCCCTAACACTAGTTTCTACCTGTTATGGGCCATGACAGCCACATAAAATCCAGGGAGCGCAGGTGCAGCATGCATGCCAGGTACACTCTGCTTGTAACCCCGTCTGGTGCCATAACAGCTTCAATCAGATCCAGGGATGCCAACATGCATGCTGAGCCCACTATATACTTCTCCTGGAGCCAAATGGCTACTGGTAGGCGCTATAAAAGCAGACTCAGTTTTATACTGACTTTAAAACCAGCCTCGAGGGCAGACTAACTAGTCAGGTGTGCATGACTGCATGGAGATCGCCACGCCTCCAATATATACTACAAAGAAAAAAAGGTGGGGGGTTCAGTCCGCTGCTACAACGCTATAGGCAGGTGCACATTGCTATGGTGAGTTGCTTATTACGCTTTGGCCAAAATGTACACTAATGCCTCATTCAACATCCAGCATGGAGGCAGGGCAGAGTGCTGGTCGCAGAGTGCCATTGCATTTTTGTTTTTGCGTTTGTATGTGTATTTCGCCATAGCAATGTGCACATGCCTATAGGGTTGTGCTGACTGAACCCCCCACCTTTTTTTTTTCTTTGTATTATTCAGGAAGAGGCAGTGCAGATCGCAGGAGTACCTGCTCTGATTGAAGAGACTGAGCAGATGCATCATGGGAAAAAAATATGCAAATTAAGTCTTGCTAGCCAAACCAGAGACTGCTCCAAAAGAAAGACTGACCCGTCTGTGGACAGCTTTCGGGGGTTCTTGCTCCTCATCCGTAACACAGCAGGGGCTGGACGGTGGGAAGAGACGCCATATACACACCTATGGGGTCATTTATTAAGACCGCCACTTTAGACGCCGGCCTTAATACCCCTTGTAGAGGCGCCGGCCTAAATCTATGCCAGCTGGCGTACATTTAGATAGTTTTCTACTCCTAAAACACGCATTGAAAATTATAACTGAGACGGAGTGGCCTGCCACCGTCACGCCCCCTTTTTTTGGACCTGGCATGATCAGGGAAAAGTCGCAGATTGGGCCGCAAATCCCCTTTGCGACCGAATCTGCAATAGGTATACACCGAAAAATATATGACCCCTTACTTCTCACTAACAAGACCCAGTAGGCATCTGACTTACCAACCACCTACCCCCGCTGTACAGTGCTTCATTCTTTCTGTTGGTATGAGCAGGGGTGCACCTAGCCTTTCTGCTGCCTGAGGCAAAAACTAACCTCCCCCCCTTGCCAATTTCATAACCTAACCACCATGAAAGCGCTTACTGCCCATGGCCCTTCCGCCGCCCCCTCTTGCCCCTACCTATGCCTCACCTGCCTCATTGGTGGTGCACCCCTGGGTGTGAGCTAATTTGCATAATTTTTTTCCCATAGGGCACGGCTTTGAAAATAAGCCTCCCTGCATCCTCCAAGTCTCTTCAATGAGAACAAGAACCTTCTCTAATCTGCGCCCACCCAAGGCATAAGGTAGGTGTATATTGTCTTTCGGGGACCGGGAGCTTCCGTTTACCCCTTTGCCCATCTACCCGAGGCACTGGGGCAGTTTGCAGGGATACCACCACATATCTGCCTTGCGATTGTCCACTGTCCTCCCGACGGGTGGAATCTGCACTTCTATGTTTTCAGACCAGACGTGCCAGCCTCGTCATCGAGGGTTAACAGCTGCCATGGCAGCCAGTCCCCAGAACACACTCTCCATTTATCACGGCGCGTGGACTGCTCCGGCTGACAGACCGGTTATAAATACACCTATTAACAGCTCGCAATGAATCTTTAAATAGCGCCATGGGGGACAAACCGCGGCTAAAAATAGCTCCGCGCAGGAAACGCTGTCCTCACAGGAACCTTTCCCCTTCTCGCATCCCCTGAGAGGGAATCTGCATAATCCTCCATGATCTCCACAAGGCGAATACCCCTACTGCACGGACACACGTGTAAGATGCTGCGGCATAGTCAGCCCCATCGTAACCAGTTCTCCCAGTAACAGCTCCAGTATACACAGCAGAGATCTACGTATCGACCGACAGCTATACATTACGTCGCCCCTCAGCGTCCTTTTTCCGAAACAAAGTCACCCTACTGTGGCTCCTTAGGGGTTGGCCTATGTCAGGCATTAATGCCATATCGCTATGTCAGATAGCTGTGGGTCCCACCTCTGGAAACCGCTCCTATTTCCAAATAGGGCCCCTTTAATAAGTACGGAGCAGCCGCGCAGGCGCAGCCACCCTCCGTTCCCAGCTATGCGTGTTCAAAAATTGCTAGGTCGGCAATATTCAGCAACCGGAAAATAAGCGGTGGCCGCGTCGCTCGCCTATTTTCATTACTCCCATAGCAATAACTATCGGAGCGATTGCGCTGTGCGCTCTCGTTCAATCCAGGGTCCCCATTTTGGAGACAGGAGCGGGTCCCAGATGTAGGACCTGCACCTATCCGTGATCTGCCATCCATGTCTGAGAGGGGCCAACCCCTTTAAGTTCTTGTCTATGTGCATTCACTCCACATGACGCCAACTAAACGTAATATCATAGGGCTCAATACTCCCCCAAGACCCCCACACACACACACCCCCCACACACACACACACAACCCCCCCAACCCCGTTGTACCCACTAACGACAATAGTAATTCACTAAAAACGTTAGACAATGGCAGTCAAATAAGACATCAGGCCCTGAACCCCGCCGGCGGATTTATAACACCTCTTCCTATGTGATGCAGGTTGATGGCAGTATTACTTAGCACCGGTGTGTTCTGGTAGATGCTGCAGCTTTAACCCCATCAGACCGAGGCATAATTACATTGATGATTTATTACCGCCTACAGGATCACTCCTGGGTGTGTAATCACTTCAGAAGAATGAGGCAGCGGTGAGAGCCCTGCGGAGCGGGAGCGCGGAGTCAAGCCCTGGGTGATGAGCTGCCGAGGCCTCCGTCATCGGTACCACTGATAAATCTCATTCACTTGTGTCATGGATCAGAGAGGGCAGAGGATCCTCATCATGATACAGAGTCATTATATCCTGAGCGAGGGTTACATCACAGGTCATCACCTGCTACCGTCATACTGTGACTGCATCAATCCCCTGCATGACAGGCAGCAAAAACAGAATATAAAGAGAAAATCACATTCTGCTGTAGACTCCAGTCCATTATCTTACATAAGGGAGCAGTATTATTGTAGGTCTATTCTTGTACATAGGAGCAGTATTATAGTAGTTATATTCTTGTACATAGGAGCAGTATTATAGTAGTTATATTCTTGTACATAGGAGCGGTATTATAGTAGATATATTCTTGTACATAGGAGCAGTATTATAGTAGTTATATTCTTGTACATAGGAGCAGTATTATAGTAGATATATTCTTGTACATAGGAGCAGTATTATAGTAGTTATATTCTTGTACATAGGGGGCAGTATTATAGTAGTTATATTCTTGTACATAGGAGGCAGTATTGTACATAGGAGCAGTATTATAGTAGATATTTTCTTGTACATAGGAGCAGTATTATAGTAGTTATATTCTTGTATAGAGTAGCAGTATTATAGTAGTTATATTCTTGTACATAGGAGCAGTTATTATAGTAGTTATATTCTTGTACATAGGAGCATTATAATAGTAGTTATATTCTTGGACATAGTAGCAGTATTATAGTAGTTATATTCTTGTACATAGGAGCAGTATTATAGTAGTTATATTCTTGTACATAGGAGCAGTATTATAATAGTTATATTCTTGTACATAGGAGCAGTATTATAGTAGTTACATTCTTGTACAAAGGAGGCAGTATTATAGTAGTTATATTCTTGTACATAGGAGCAGTATTATAGTAGTTATATTCTTGAACATAGGAGCGGTATTATAGAAGTTATATTCTTGTACATAGGAGCAGTATTATAGTAGTTACATTCTTGTACAAAGGAGGCAGTATTATAGTAGTTATATTCTTGTACATAGGAGCAGTATTATAGTAGTTATATTCTTGTACATAGGAGCAGTATTATAGCAGTTATATTCTTGTACATAGGAGCAGTATTATAGTAGTTATATTCTTGTACATAGGAGGCAGTATTATAGTAGTTATATTCTTGTACATAGGAGGCAGTATTATAGTAGTTATATTCTTGTACATAGGAGCAGTATTATAGTAGTTATATTCTTGTACATAGGAGGCAGTATTATAGTAGTTATATTCTTGTACATAGGAGCAGTATTATAGTAGTTATATTCTTGTACATAGGAGCAGTATTATAGTAGTTATATTCTTGTACATAGGAGCAGTATCATAAGTAGCTATATTCTTGTACATAGGAGCAGTATTATAGTAGTTATATTCTTGTACATAGGAGCAGGTATTATAGTAGTTATATTCTTGTACATAGGAGCAGTATTATAGTAGTTATATTCTTGTATATAGGAGGCAGTATTATAGTAGTTATATTCCTGTACTTAGGAGCAGTATTATAGGAGTTATATTCTTGTACATAGGAGCAGTATTATAGTAGTTATATTCTTATACATAGGAAGCAGTATTATAGTAGTTATATTCCTGTACTTAGGAGCAGTATTATAGGAGTTATATTCTTGTACATAGGAGGCAGTATTATAGTAGTTATATTCCTGTACTTAGGAGCAGTATTATAGTAGTTATATTCTTGTACATAGGAGGCAGTATTATAGTAGTTATATTCTTGTAAATAGGAGGCAGTATTATAGGAGTTATATTCTTGTACATAGGAGCAGTATTATAGTAGTTATATTCTTGTACATAGGAGCAGTATTATAGTAGTTATATTCTTGTACATAGGAGGCAGTATTATAGTAGTTATATTCTTATACATAGGAGGCAGTATTATAGTAGTTATATTCTTGTACATAGGAGCAGTATTATAGTAGTTATATTCTTGTACATAGGACACAGTATTATTTTAGCTATATGCTTGTAAGTACCGCTCCTCAGCATGGGAATGATATTGAGAGCAGGATTGAGCTGTTTCCTCCCACAGTAATGAAAGAAGGGATATTAAAAGGCATCTATCAGCAGATTTGTACCTATGAAACTGGCTGACCTGCTTCATGTGCGCTTGGCACATGCAAATGCAAAATATATGCAAATGAAGATATAGGAGCAGCGGGGGCGTTGCCTTTACACCTAGTGGCTCAGCTCTCTCTGCAACTGCTGCGCCCTCTGTACTTTGATTAACAATACCAAGTGTGACGATGTTTACACTTTCCGGTCCTGTCAAAGTACAGGGGGTGGAGCAGTTGCAGAGAAAGCAGAGCCTCTAGGTGTAATGGCAACGCCCCCTTTGCTCCTATAGCCTCATTTGCATATAATAAACTTGATATTTCTCAGCAATGCGGGCACATATGAACATGGGACCAACACAGATGTCTTCAGCTGCCGAGCACATGTAACTGGTCAGCCAGTGTCATAGGGACAGATCTACTGACGGATGCCCTTTAAAACAATAATGAATTTCCCATAACCAACCTGATCGACGTCTTTACTGCACCATTGCGGCTACGGTCGCCCGCGACTGCATGTTATTGGGGACAGTAAAGCTCATGGTCCTGTGTATTCATTCTGTCATGTCTCTTCTCATTGGCAACACAGGATCTCTGAATTACTGATAACCCCGGGCCCCGCATCCATCACTGTCTGCCTTTCGCCTGGACACATGCTTATATAATTAATGGCTGACATTCACTGCAAAGGTAAATTCAGAGCCGGACTGAAATGCGATCAGGTGGAAAACCACAGCACAGTGAACACCTTGGGCTTCAGGATGACGCCTAATTGCCGCCATCAGGAACTTCCATGATCGCTGGCTGTGCATGGACTCGGAGATCCGAGCATCCCCGGGCACCATGTTCTACATTCAGCCGTCATGTACTGAGCTTCTCTAGGGGGACAAAGTTGAAAGCTACTTTTAAAAAAAATAAAATCTGATGGTCACAAGGTTCCTCGCATACGGGGCACTGGACTGGTGGACTGCAGTCTGCATGAGGACCACGGATGTCTGCTGTCCGGACCCCTGCATGTCCTCAGGACACAGACACAAGTAAATATGATAGTGAAGAAGGCCCCCCACCCAGAAGCGTAGCTAAAGGCTCATGGGCCCTGGTGCAAGAGTTCAGCTTGGGCCCCCCTTCCCTCAGTGCTTTGTGTATCTTCTTATGCGGCACAAGGGTCCTTGGGCCCCCTCAGGCTCCTGGGCCTGGTAGCGACTGCTACCTCTGCACCCCCTATAGCTACGCCCATGCCCCCACCTCCCTGCTTCACCGTTCCGCTTGAGATGGGCGGCTGAGTTCCAGCAGGACTGTTCTGTTCGTCGGAGGAACGTGTGGTATGTGAGTATTCAGACTGAAGGCAATAAGAGCCATCACTCTGAGGGGGCCACTTATAGGGACATCATACTGTACGGGGGCACTTTACAGGGTATCATACTGTGTAGTGAGACCTTAAAGGGATTATGACCTATCCTCTGTGAGCGCTGCAGCCTCTTCCAAGTCCAGTGATGTCATCGTACATCGGTCACATGGTCTAAGTGCGGCTCAGCCACATTCAAGTGAATTAGACTGAGCTGCAATACCAAGCACAGCCACTATGTAATGCAAGGCGCTGTAAATGGTAAGCTGTGAGAGACTGCAGCGCTCATCTAAGCTCCAGTGAGAGACTGCAGCGCTCATCTGAGCTCCAGTGAGAGACTGCAGCGCTCATCTGAGCTCCAGTGAGAGACTGCAGCGCTCATCTGAGCTCCAGTGAGAGACTGCAGCGCTCATCTGAGCTACAGTGAGAGACTGCAGCGCTCGTCTGAGCTCCAGTGAGCGCAGCGGCGTCTTAAAACAGCTGATCAGCAGGGATGACTGGAGTCGGACCCCCACCGATCTGATATTGATGACGTATCCTGAGGTCATTTATGTATAACCCCTTTAAAAGCCATCACTCTGTGTATGGCCAGTTAAGGGGGCATCATGAGGGGGCACTTAAAGGGAATATCCAATTTCTCAAACAGCCCCACATGTTACCCCTCACAGGTAATAAACTTGCGCCGCTCCTGGTCCCTCAATGGCAGACGGGGACCAGCCTCCCTAGCTCCACCCGCGATGCTAGGGAGGCTCGTCCCCGTCTGCCATTGGCTGCTCCGGCTCCGCACAGCAGCGGCTGTGTGGAGACCAGAAAGAGCGCAGGGAGCAAGGTAAGTATATTACCTGTGAGGGGCCCGGCACATGGGGGGGGGGGGGGGCTGTTTGAGAAATTGGATAACCCCTTTAAGGGGACGTAATACTGAGAGGGAGCAATTAAAGGTCATCATTGTGTGGAGGGCACTTTGGGTGGTGGTATAATGTGTGGGGGGAACTTAAGGGGGCATCACTTTGTGGGGTGTACTTAAAGGGGTATCATACTGTGGAGGGTGCACCAATGGATTGTCCTGCTGTGAGGGAGAACTAATGGGAGATTCTTAATGTATGAGGAGGTTTTAAGGGAATTGAGTGGTATTAGAAACCTGCGGCAGTGCGCTGTGCACCACCGGAGTTGTCCCTCCTTATTACATTTCTTCAGTTCAAACCTTAACCCGATGGCAGACCCAGGACCTTAACAAAGCTGCGGTGTTAAAAAAGCTGCGGTGCTAAAAAAGCTGCGGTGCTAAAAAAGCTGCGGGGTTAAAAAAGCTGCGGGGTTAAAAAAGCTGCGGGGTTAAAAAAGCTTGCTCATTTATATTGTGATCCCATCCCCCTCTCTCAAATAAAAGGAGCTCAATGCCACCTCCTGCATAGTACCGATGTACATTACAGGCCCTCATTGACACGCAGTCCTGCCTGGCAGACGAGGAGCAGTGGCGCCCCCCGGGGACCAGGGAGGATCATTGCGTGAGCGGCTAGATAGAAGGAGGGAGAGGACGCCGATCAGTCGGGCAGCGAGCGGGGCCCACATAACCTTGCTGCCAGGCATAATGGAGCGGTTGTGTCATTAGCGAGGCTCGCCCCACTGTGTACTACACATTCATCACCCCCCCATCTGTAGAGGCGTGTTCACACAGCGCAAATACACATCACATCACTCTGCTCCTAACTGGACGGGTGAGGCAGAGGAGCGCACAATGGCCGCTGGACAGAAAGGGAGAGGACACGACTGCTCTTCACATCATGACAGTGATATCATCACATGAGAGGACACGTCAGAGCTAAACCTCAAGATCAGCGCACTCCTCTCCTGAAATACTCAGTGCTGCTGTGGATCTTGATTCTTCCCCAAATAAAATCTCAATAAATAAACTTTCACAAGAACTGCACACTCTCCTTAAAATACTGTGTGCTGCTGGCTGAACCTTCCGCTAATAGATTCTCAATATGTAGCCCTCTTCTCCTGAAATACTCTGTGCTGCTGTGGATCCTGCTATGTAACATTTAGTCAGTGACCTCTCACTTCCTGCGCACTCATTCACATTGGCTAATGTCATACAAATACATGGGAATACTACCCCCGGGTAACACTCAGGACCCCAGCACTGGAAGGTTACAGGATCACTTACCTTTACGTGGCTGAAGTCGCTGCTTCTGCTGCTCTCGGGAGGGTTGAGGGGTTTGGTTTCCACTCTGGGTTTGACAATGTGCCGGAAGGGGCTGGACACAGGCAGGCCGCTGACGCTGATGCCGTCTGGAAAAATCGTATACAAGAAGAATAAGAAAGTGTTTGTTCCGTTTTTTGGTTTTTTTTTTTATCTAGGGGGCGCTGTCCTTCACATATCACAGGAAGCAATGACTCAAGACAAAACCAAAAGTTTCCATAAATGAGTCACGTAACGTAATCGTGGCTTAGATAACGTGGTCAATAACAGCGGTGGCGTCCAGGTGCTCAGATATAGAGCGCTCCCTCTACCACATAAGTTATACAAGACCTCCACGCCACAGTCAAACCCCTTTTTAACTGCCGGTGACCAGTCTTTCCTCCATGTCACAGGCAGTAAAGGCACAGCTCTGCAGTGTGAGGACTACATCAAACAGCTCCTTATATCCTTATATCTCAGCTTTCTGAAACAGCACGTGTGTTTGAAATGAGGGCGTAGGATAAGAAAACTTACCGGAGTTTTCAATAAAAACTTTGCATAATGGCTGCGCTTCTTTGTGCAATCATAACTGTGATGGAACTAGTGTTTTTCTTGGGCTTCCCTAAAGTCTTCAGCCGTGTTACTCCCTGTTTCAGCTGCACAGCTAGATGCATTTCTCTCAGAAGCCTCTCTCCCTTCTGCCAGTACTGTACGCAGTGACCTCCCTTCCCTTAAAGGCTATGTACACCTTCGGAGGCAATTTTATTTTATGATTGCATGTTACTCATTTTTGCCTAAGAATAATTTTTTTCAATTGGCCGATATTTAAAATATATTAACTGTTTTTCTAGCTGTGTGACCAGTACTTTCCCTTCGTGCCAGTCATCTAATAACCCTTATCTCCAAACTACCGAGAGGACAAACACTTATTTAAAGGGGCATTCCCATATCAGACAATGGGGGGATATCGCTAGGATATGCCCCCATTGTCTGATAGGTGCGGGTCCTACCGCTGGGACCGGCAACTACAACGAGAACAAAGCGGGGAGAGCTGCGGCTGATTTCCCGGGGTCCGTCCACCACCAAGCGATGCTCCACGCTGCTCCCATAGAAGTGAATGTGAGCGCACCGTGCATGCGCGGCCCATGCTCCCATTCATATCTATGGGGCAAACGGAAATAGCCGAGCCAGCGATCGGCTATTTTTGGCGGCCCCCTAGAAATGAATGGAGGGTGGCTGCGCATGCGCAGTGCGCCCTCCGTTCTCTTCCTCGCTCCGTTCTCATTGTAGGTGCGGGTCCCAGCGGTTGGACCTGCACCTATCAGACAGTGGGGGCATATCCTAGCGATATGAGAGATGAGAAAACCCCTTTAAGCAACATTCTTATCCGTAAGATAAGAACTGAGCTATAATGGGTGTTTATAATGTCAGAGATCAGAGATAAGGAGCCCGTCTTTTCCTGGTCTGACGGAAAAGACAGAAAATCTGAAGGGTGCTACTAGAGCATGTAAGCTCTGTACAGAAAAATGCCATATTTTTAATAAAGACCAATTTCAAAAATTATTTTAGCTCAAAATAAGTACAATGCAATAGCAAAGGAAAATTGCCCCCAAAGGTGTACATAGCCTTTAATTCCCTGTTCTGTTTGGAGCTCACAGAACAGGAGGGAGAGATCAGACTTGCAGAAAGGCAGGAGGCTCCTGTGATGTTCAGAAGCAGTGTAGAAGCCATTATTTTATCAGGCTCAGGATCTCGGCTAGTTCTGACACGCCCCCCACTCCCTCACGGCCTCTTCTGAGTCTCTGTTACCAGGGATAGGATCTTGCCGGACAGCAGGCAGTGGACTGCAACTTATGGGAAGTGAGACCCCTAGTGGCCATGACGTTACAGCTTTTTTCAGGTGAATGCAGGCAGATTTTTTTAAATGAAGTTATTTACAAATTTGGTAATTTCACCATTTTCTATTAAATTAAATTGCGTGAAAGTACAGTGACTCTTTAAGATTAAAGGGGCTTACCGGTTGTAAAATACTGATGACTTAGGATAGGTCATCAATATCTGATCGGTGGGGGTCCAACTCCCGGCACGCCTTCCGACCAGCAGTTTTCAGAGGCCGTGGCACTTTGGTGTGCACTGCTGCCTCTTCCTAGGCAAGTGGCGTCACATTCCTCAGTCCTGTGGCCTATGAGCTGCTCAGTCCCATTCACGTGAATGGGCCTGGGCTGCAATACCAAGCATGGCCACTATACAATGTAAGGTGCTGTGCTTGGTAAGTTGGGAGGAGGCCGCAGTGCTCATCTGGGTGCGGCAACCCTTTCAAACAGCAGAGAGTCGGACCCCCACTGATCAGATACCGATGACCTACTCTGAGGATAGCTCATCCATATTGTACTCCCGGAAAAAAAACTCTTTAAAAGGTAAACACTTGTGAATGTCAAGTGGTGGGATGCAACAAAATACTAAAAATAATTCGCAGCAGGTGGTGTGCAGTTTGGAAAGATCAACACTTTGATGGCTTCTTCAGGGTCGTAAAGAACTCAAGGTACTAAGTTACAACTACATTTATGGAAGAAGATGAGACTGACAGTAAACTGGCTGCATGTACCTGAGCTGCTGACTGGTGCTTCAATTCATGCTGGGATTTCCCGCTCTGAGAGAGGCAGGAAGAGCTGCTGTCTGCATTGGGAGTTGTTCAGAAGACTGCCATAGAGAACAGCGTGAAATCTTGGATCTCGGCTCCACCGGTGTATAAATACAACGTATGGAATGGTTCTTCATGTCCACACGACGTCTGTATTTACTGCAACTACTGACATGTCTATGAACCGATGCTGTTATGAGGCCTAAATATTCATCTACGTGCTATAAATGTACAGAGAAAAATTCCAGTTTTTATCTGTTCTATCAAATTTTCTTCCACCGTACTAATTTAGAGGCCCGCAGCGCTTTTCAGCCTGATCTTCCTGGTTCACGACACATAAGCCAGAACTGCTTATCTGTTCTTTTCATTTCAACAAGATCATACTTTAACTATCCACATAGAGACTACACATCCATGTTCATCGTGAATAGAACATCAGAATTGCAGTAAAGACTGACACGCACAACGAGCTAAAGAGGCTCTGGCAGTATGAATTCAAATTTATGTGTCCATGGAAAGATGACGACCGCTATGGGCACACCCCTTACTAGTTGTGGTCTCATGACCCCCTCATCATACTAGTGTTATACAGTATGCATGTGCATGATACTACATGGCGGGAGGACCAGGCACATCTTGGGGGTTATGGTTCTTCCCATGTGAAGGACTATAACCAATAACAGGATGACGACCGCGGCGGCACAGGAGCGAGCGATCCGATAAAAGCGTTAACACAAGATGCTTGCAATCAATGGTAGCGAGCGGAGAGAGGCCTCGCTTATGGCGGGAACTAAATATAGCCCATTGTGTCTCCGCGCTTTAATTACAGGCGCTGTACGCAGAGCGGTTAAGTGGGGGAAGCAATAAAGGAAAATTATCATAATGAAAAACGTGGATGAAAAGAAAACGCAGCGCGGCATAAATAAGAAGGCGCTGATTTACATAAGTGGTTACGGAAGGAGGAAAGGCGAGATCAAGAGACGTGCAAGACCCTCGCGCCATTTCTGTCACATCTGAATACGGGAAAGCTGGGCGGCGACCAATAAGACAGGCACTACAACTCCCATCATGCCACAACCCAACTAGTCAGCTTGCCCTGGCAAATCTGACCACTTCTGCTGAAGCTTATTAGGCAGATTTGGCCCTAATAATTTCCACCACAAAAATAAAAAATGGTGTCAATGACAAAGTCTGTACGAGCAGAATTGTAGAATACAGCTCTGGATGTGATTGGAGTATTTGATGTAACCTCAACAGAGTACAAACTACAATTAACAAAGCATTTGCACTGTTACTCCATGTTGGATAAAATATAAACTTTGTAACTTTGTAACTTGTGTCGGTCTGCTGTGTTCTCCATTCACAACCAAAGCTGCATTCAGAATCCTACAGGTTCCTGACTCTACAGAGATGGGCACTGCGGGAGCCCAGGTATCCATTAGAGCTGAGTGATCAGGTCACGTGCATATGAGCCACAGTGTTTTTAAAAAGCTGAATGGTAACTGCAGCTTTGGACCTGACTGGAGTATAAGATGTGAAATACAAAATGTAGAATTACTACTAAAAAAAAATATATAATTTAATAGTATTTAAAAAATATTAATTTTCCAAATGATTTGCATTAATTTAAGTTGGTTTGTTTTATTCACCAGTCACATCCAGAGCTGCACTCAAAATTCTCAACGTCACGTCAGCATAAGATGTGATGCAACTCTAACCCTCAGTTCACACTTGCGCATTTTACAGCGCGTTCGAACGCGCTGTAAAACGCATAACCGATGCAAACCAATGCTTCCCTACGGGACTGGTTCACATTTTTGCGTTTTACAGCGCGTTCGAACGCGCTGAAAAACGCCCGACGCATAAACAAGTACTTGAGCCTTTTTGGGGCGTTTGTCGCGCGTTTTGGCCCATAGACTTCAATGGGAACTTGCAACACTTGTATTTTGCGCGTTTTTGACACTCAAAACGCGCGTTCGAACGCACGTTTCTGAATTTGCAACATGCTGGAAAGGCCAAACCCCAGCTCTGATTGGCCAAACTTCATATAGACAGGGATATTTGGTCATTGGACAACACTGCAGTCAATTACACAAACGCGCGTAAAACGCGCGTTTACTATTGCCAAAAACGCGTGTAAAACGCGCGACAAAAACGCGCGGAAAATGCACGTCTCAGAAACGCTCAGGTCTGAACCCAGCGTAAATCCATGTGAAATACATTTGGCAAAGCATTTGCAAAGTTACTCACCAACAATTAAAAATCAGACGCCTTACCTTGTGCTGATTTATCGTATCCTCCAGTCACACCCAAAGCTTTACCAAAAATTCTGACAGCTAATACCAAAGAGGAAGGACACAGTAGGAGCTCTTGATTAAGGCCTCATGCACCCGAACGTATTTTCTTTCCGTGTCCGTTCCGTTTGTTTTTTTGCGGACCATATGCGGAACCATTCATTTCAATGGGTCCGCAAAAAAAACGGAAGGTACTCCATGTGCATTCCGTTTCCGTATGTCCGTTCTGCAAAAAAATTGAGCATGTCCTATTTTTTTCTAGTTTGCGGACAAGGATAGGCATTATTACAATGGAGCCACAAAAATAACGGATCCGCAAAAAAAACGGATGAACATACGGTCGTGTGCATGAGGCCTAAGGCTCACTCTGTCAGGAGACCTGTCTAACAGCAGAGCGCAGATACCGTGAATCAGGCCAATCAGCAGAATGGCAAATACAGCTCCGGGTGTGACTAGAGCGCATCCACCTACGAGAGCTTACCGGAAGAAGAGGGAAGGCGATTGTGGCGACAATCCTTACGTACTGTAGGTCACATGTCTGACCTCGGAGGGTAACCCTGCAGGATTGTTTAATGCAGCTTCGGATGTGAATGGAGCATGACAACTCAGTAGAGAATAATATAGTAATAATGTAGATTTAACATTTATGAGCTCGACAGTGCAGGGGCGATTTTACTCCCCTCTCCTGAGCCATCACTAGGTAGGAGCATAATCTACAGTATATGGCGGTATATTTCATTCTGCCATGTTACATGGAGACAGAAACCCCCGAGGACTGTGCAGATTTACAGATCTTCAGCTCTGAATTTCCAAGTATTCTAATACTAGATCATAATAAAGGGGACCACCGCCCATATTACAGTGATACGTTGTATCTGCCCTGATAGACGTCTGTGACTTATTGTAACTCTTCATCTACAATCAGGTCCTTCTGTAAGGGAAGAAATAAAGCTTAAAGGGGGACTCCCCTTACGTAAAGTGATGGATATGTCATTACTCAAGGGGGGGGGTCTGACCTCTGGAACCTGAGAATAAAAAGTGGGATTGGCCTCCGACAGCCCATACAATGTTACCAAAATTTGCACCATAAATTCTGCGCTGTAAAGTTACTTTTCTAGCACATGGACCCTGATCAGGTCCCTTTAATACTGATCTCTTCTAGCCCTGGTAGAAGGAGGAGCGGCTGGAAGAAGAAACAGGAGGAGCAAGGGTGCACAGAGTGGCTTGAGCCCGCCCTCGGAGCACTTGATTGCTCATTTGCATGGATTAAAAGCACTTTTTCTCCAGAATGAAGCACCGGATGGCCCAGTGAAAGGTATCATTGTATTCCGCTGAGCTAGCCCTACAAGGCGTTGCGCCGGGTGTGTCTGATGATAGGCCCCCTTTAATTATCAAGCTTCGACATAGTCCTGCTCACACAGCCGTATCCTATCTCCATGTGCTTCTATTTACTGACAGCAAGCACCGGAGGAAATTCAAATGCAAAACTTGCCGAGGCAGAGCGAGGAGGATTTATGAACATAAGATACAAAGAGGTCAATTGAAGGGTTAAAAGCGTACTCCTGCACATAAGGAGTAAACCGCTACGGTTGGCGCCGCAGTGCGCTGTAAAGATGGGATTAGACTGTTAGATTAAAAAGGGGAAAAACATCTCAGACACAATTCCTGCGCAATGACCCCTGGGTGCGACGCGTCCCCTTTACCTGACACTTAACCCTTTCCCTCCCCCTCTGTGAAGCTCTGCCACATACGGTCCCACCGATCCCACAGGGTAAACACGGTGTTGATCGCGGACTTAATAACCGCATTTCTCCATTAAGCCCGACACAGCGCGAACAAATTGGACCATACAAGACGATCAAACGCAGCCTTGAACGCTGTGGAGATCAAAGCGGCATCCCACGTCTGCTACACGAATTACACCGCGACAACATTTACACTAGAAAAGGAATTTCACAGCCGCGGTAATCCTTTGTTGTCCGCCGTGTGACAACCGGGGGAAGCGGAGGAACAACAATTGGCTCTAAATGACTGTGTCTGGCACTGCCGGGCGGTTTTCCGGGCTATGCTGTTCCTGCACATTCCCCTCACTTGGTACCTGTGAAAGAGCTCTCATCGAAGGAGACTGGAACTATGGATAAAGTACAGAGGGAGGACTGGTGATGGCCAATCTATCCAGGACTCACGGGCAGTCACTCTTAAAGGGTTTGTCTCAACATGGACAATGGGGGCATATCGCTAGGATATGCCCCCATTGTCCATTAGGTGCGGGTCCCACCACTGGGACCCGCACCTATATCGAGAACAGAGCCCCGCAAGTGAAGGATGGCGCATGTGCAGCCGCCTCCAATCATTTTCTATGGGGACGGAAAAAATAACTGAGCGCTGGATCGGATATTTCCGTCGGCCGCATAGAAATAAATGGGAACGGGGGCCGCGCATGCGCTGTTCGCTCCCATTAACTTCTATGGGGATCCGGCTTGGGGAAGGCCGGAACCGGAGTCCTCCAGCCACCACCTTGTGGGGCTCCGTTCTCAGTATAGGTGCGGGACCCGAACCTATAAGACAGATGGGGGCATTATTCTAAGCGATATGCCCCCATTGTCCATGATGATACACAACCCCTTTAAAGAGCTTGTCCAGAATTTTTTTTTAAAAGTCATGGAATGTGATAAAGTAAAAAGGTGGGGATCCCTGGAACGTCAGCGACGGGAATTTAACCCCTTAAAGGCCATCAACACACCTTTCATTAGGTCTACAGTGCCTTGTAAAAGTATTCACCCCCTTGACTTTTTTCGTATTTTGTTACATTACAGCCTCAAGGTCAATATTTTGTTAATCTGAATTTTATATGAAGGATCAGAACACAATAGTCTAAGTTGGTGAAGTGAAATGAGAAAAATATATAGATAAAATTATTGTTTGGAAATAGAAAACAGAAAATTGTCCTGTGCGTATGTATTCACCCCCTTTGTTAGGAAGCCCATAAAAAGCTCTGGTGCAACCACTTACCTTCAGAAGTCACATAATTAGTGACATGATGTCACCTGTGTGCGATCTAAGTGTCACATCATCTGTCATTACATATACACACCAGAGGCTGCAACACCTGAGATGAGGCATCACTAACCAAACACTGCCATGAAGACCGAGGAACTCTCCAAACAAGTGAGGGACAATGTTGCTGAGAAGTACAAGTCAGGGTTAGGCTATAAAAAAAATATCCAAATCTGTGATGATCCCCAGGAGCACCATCAATTCTATCATAACCAAATGGAAAGAACATGGCACAACAGCAAACCTGCCAAGAGACGGCCGCCCACCAAAACTCACGGACCGGGCAAGGAGGGCATTAATCCGAGAGGCAGCACAGAGACCTAAGGTAACCCTGGAGGAGCTGCAGAGTTCACAGCAGAGACTGGAGGATCTGTACATAGGATGACAATAAGCCATACGCTCCATAGAGTTGGGCTTTATGGCAGAGTGGCCAGAAGAAGCCATTACTTTCAGCAAAAAAACAAAAAGCCACGTTGTGAGTTTGCGAAAAAGCCTGTGGGAGACTCCCAAAATGTATGGAGGACGGTGCTCTGGGCTGAGGAGACTAAAACTGAACTTTTCGACCATCAAAGAAAACGCTATGTCTGGTGGAAACCCAACACATCACATCACCCAAAGAACACAATCCCCACAGTGAGACATGGCGGTGGCAGCATCATGGGGGGAATGGGACTGGGAAACTGGTCAGAGTTGAGGGAAAGATGGATGGGGCTAAATACTGGGATATTCCTGAGCAAAACCTGTACCGCTCTGTGCGTGATCTGAAAGTAGGACGGAGGTTCACCTTCCAGCAGGACTGACCCCAAACACACGGCTAAAGCAACCAGGGCCGGTGCAAGGATTTTTGCCAGCACAAGCGAAGCTACATTTTGGCGCCCCCCCCCCCCATGATCACATCACGAAAGTGATTTAAAAAAAAAAAAGTTCATTTTGGAGACCCCCCCACCTTCTATGCGCCCTAAGGAAGCCGCTTGGACTGCCTTATTATAGCACCGGCCCTGAAAGCAATACTGGAGTGGTTTAAGGGGAAACAGGTAAATGTGTTGGAATGGCCGAGTCACAGCCCAGATCTCAACCCAATCGAAAATCTGTGGTCAGACTTAAAGATCGCTGTTAACGAGCACAAACCATCCAACCTGAAGGAGCCGGAGCAGCGAGGAGGAACGGGCAAAAATCCCAGTGGTAAGATGTGGCATCTCATAGAGACTTATCCAAAGAGACCTGGAGCTGTGATTGCCGCAAAAGGTGGCTCTACAAAGTATTGACTCTAGGGGGGTGAATAGTTATTAGGGGGGTGAATAGTTATTAGGGGGGTGAATAGTTAGGCCTCATGCATATGACAATGAATAATGGCCGTCCAAGTAACGTCCGTCACACGGCCATTTTAAACACCAATGACAGTCTATGGGGCTACTCACATGGTGGTTCTTTTAATGGCCAGTGAATAGCGTCCGTCCAAAAATAGGACATGTCCTATTTTTGGACGTTTTCATGGTCAGACGGACCCACTGAAATCAATGGGACCGTTTTTAACTGCCGAATGACAGGCGTGCACCCGTCTAACAGCCATTAAAAACAGGTACACAGGCCATTTAGGGGTTAAAAAAAAACTCACCTCATCCACTTGCTCGCGGTGCGGCAGTTTCTTCTCTGTTCATTGAGCAGGACCTGCCGAAGGACCTGCGATGTGCGTGGTGACGTAACCACGTGGGAGCGCGCAGTGATGTCATCGCGCACCATCGGCAGGTCACGTTCTGTGAACAGAGAAGGGACTGCTGCAGCGCGAGCAAGTGGATAAGGTGAGGTTTTTTGTTTTTGGCTGGGGGCATTCAAACATTTTTTTAAAAATCACACACTATGGGGGACATTTTTTAAGATGGGGACATTATTAGAGCTGGGGACGGTAAAAAAAAAAATCCTACACTATGGGGGACATAATTTTAGCTGGGGTCCTACCATCCTGTGGGTGTTCTCAGAAAGGTGGGTCTAGAAATAACTGCCAATCAAATTCATAGATTTTTCATGTCCGTTTTCAACGGACATAAAAAAGGACATTAAAAACGGACACACGGCCAGAAAATGGATGCACACACTGATGAAAAATGGCCGTGATAACTGACAGTGTATCTAATTTTAATGGACATTTTTTGTTCACTGTCGTGTGCATGAGGCCTTATGGACATTGACTTTTTCAGTTATTTTGTCCTATTTGTTGTTTGCTTCACAATAAAAAAAAAAAAAAAACATCTTCAGGGTTGTCGTAGTGTCTGTAAATTACATGATGCAAATCCTCAAACAATCCAAGTTAATTCCAGGTTGTGAGGCACCAAAACACGAAAAAAGTCAAGAGGGGTGAACACTTTTGCAAGGCACTGTATCTGCTGCATGAAGAGCGAGAGCTGTTCTCCTGATCGGACAGCCGGGATCAGAGAAAGCTCTGATCCCAGTCGTTAGACCATTTGGATGATGTACTCATAAGAGATGGTTGGGCGGACTAGCTTTCAAATGAATAAGGCTCCCTCTGTCACCTCACAGCCCTCCACACAATGCGACCTCAAGGTGGCCGGTGGTTTCTATGACAGCAAGCAGAGATCCTGAAAAGGATAGAAAGGGTGGAGAATTTAACACCAAGTTATATTAGACAGCTGCAGGACTGAAATCTCTAGGATCATCCTATGTAGAGTGAAGGAGTAACCCCCAACAGCGCAGGAGGAGCAGAGCCCCGACAGGGAGAAATACAACAAATCTTTAGTACATTGCACTAGATTTGACGAAGGAGTCAGACTGGAAGCTGCACACGGTTTAGAGCTGCAGGAAAATCAGAGTCAGACGATACAATGGGAGCGCTGAGAGGCGGTAATAAGTGAGGTTTATATAAATGTCTCTCACCAAGTATTAAAGTGAGGAAGGAGATAATGCAGATGGCGGTAAATCACATACCGTACACACACATGGCAGGAGCACTCAGCACAACCCGATCTTATCAGAAGTCAATGCAAGTAGACTAGATATAGCAGCATATTACAGAATATATATATACCTCCGCTGCTACAGAGACTACAAGAAGCTGTACAATAATGTTTGTATTCTATGTAGAAGGAACAATGGTGGCAGTTATATTCTTGTATGTACAGGAGCAGTATTATAGTAGTTATATTCCTGTACATAGGAGCAGTATTATAGTAGTTATATTCTTGTACATAGGAGCAGTATTATAGTAGTTACGGTATATTCCTGTACATAGGAGGCAGTATTATAGTAGTTATATTCTTGTACATAGGAGCAGTATTATAGTAGTTACGGTATATTCCTGTACATAGGAGGCAGTATTATAGTAGTTATATTCTTGTACATAGGAGGCAGTATTATAGTAGATTCTGACTGGTATATTCTCTGTACATAGGAGCAGTATTATAGTAGTTATATTCTTGTACATAGGAGCAATATTATAGTAGTTATATTCTTGTACATAGGAGCAGTATTATAGTAGTTATATTCTTGTACATAGGAGCAGTATTATAGTAGTTATATTCTTGTACATAGGAGCAGTATTATAGTAGTTATATTCTTGTACATAGGAGCAGTATTATAGTAGTTATATTCTTGTACATAGGAGGCAGTATTATAGTAGTTATATTCTTGTACATAGAAGGCAGTATTATAGTAGTTATAATCTTGTACATAGGAGTAGTATTATAGCAGTTATATTCTTGTACATAGGAGGCAGCATTATAGTAGTTATATTCTTATACATAGGAGCAGTATTATAGTAGTTATATTCTTGTACATAGGAGCAATATTATAGTAGTTATATTCTTGTACATAGGAGGCAGTATTATAGTAGTTATATTCTTGTACATAGGAGCAGTATTATAGTAGTTATATTCTTGTACATAGGAGCAGTATTATAGTAGTTATATTCTTGTATATATGAGCAGTATTATAGTAGTTATATTCTTGTAAATAGGAGCAGTATTATAGTAGTTATATTCTTGTACATAGGAGGCAGTATTATAGTAGTTATATTCTTGTACATAGAAGGCAGTATTATAGTTGTTATATTCTTGTAAATAGGAGCAGTATTATAGTAGTTATATTCTTGTACATAGGAGGCAGTATTATAGCAGTTATATTCTTGTACATAGAAGGCAGTATTATAGTAGTTATATTCTTGTACATAGGAGCAGTATTATTGTAGTTATATTCTTGTACATTGGAGGCAGTATTATAGTAGTTATATTCTTGTATATAGGAGCAGTATTATAGTAGTTATATTCTTGTACATAGGAGCAGTATTATAGGAGTTATATTCTTGTACATTGGAGGCAGTATTATAGTAGTTATATTCTTGTACATAGGAGCAGTATTATAGTAGTTATATTCTTGTACATAGGAGCAGTATTATAGTAGTTATATTCTTGTACATAGGAGGCAGTATTATAGTAGTTATATTCTTGTACATAGGAGGCAGTATTATAGTTGTTATATTCTTGTACATAGAAGGCAGTATTATAGTTGTTATATTCTTGTACATAGGAGCAGTATTATTGTAGTTATATTCTTGTACATTGGAGGCAGTATTATAGTAGTTATATTCTTGTATATAGGAGCAGTATTATAGTAGTTATATTCTTGTACATAGGAGGCAGTATTATAGCAGTTATATTCTTGTACATAGAAGGCAGTATTATAGTAGTTATATTCTTGAACATAGGAGCAGTATTATAGTAGCTATAATCTTGTACATAGGAGTAGTATTATAGTAGTTATATCCTTGTACATAGGAGGCAGTATTATAGTAGTTATATTCTTGTACATAGGAGGCAGCATTATAGTAGTTATATTCTTATACATAGGAGCAGTATTATAGTAGTTATATTCTTGTACATAGGAGCAGTATTATAGTAGTTATATTCATGTACATAGGAGCAGTATTATAGTAGTTATATTCTTGTACATAGGAGCAGTATTATAGTAGTTATATTCTTGTACATTGGAGGCAGTATTATAGTAGTTATATTCTTGTACATAGGAGCAGTATTAAAGTAGTTATATTCTTGTACATAGGAGCAGTATTATAGTAGTCATATTCTTGTACATAGGAACAGTATTATAGTAGTTATATTCTTGTACATAGGAGGCAGTATTATAGTAGTTATATTCCTGTACATAGGAGCAGTATTATAGTAGTTATATTCTTGTACACAGGAGCAGTATTATAATAGTTATATTCCTGTACATAGGAGACAGTATTATAGTTGTTATATTCTTGTACATAGGAGCAGTATTATAGTAGTTATATTCTTGTACATAGGAGCAGCATTATAGTAGTTATATTCTTGTACATAGGAGCAGTATTATAGTAGTTATATTCTTGTACACAGGAGCAGTATTATAGTAGTTATATTCCTGTACATAGGAGACAGTATTATAGTTGTTATATTCTTGTACATAGGAGCAGTATTATAGTAGTTATATTCTTGTACATAGGAGCAGCATTATAGTAGTTATATTCTTGTACATAGGAGCAGTATTATAGTAGTTATATTCTTGTACATAGGAGCAGTATTATAGTAGTTATATTCTTGTACATAGGAGCAGTATTATAGTAGTTATATTCTTGTACATGGGAGCAGTATTATAGTAGTTATATTCTTGTACATTAATAATAATGAAACAATGCATTAAACAGAACTGTAATCAGGCTATATTCCCCAATGTAAGGTCAGCATTAGAGGGAGACAGGTCTTCTTGTTAAAATGACAAAAAAAAATACACTTTGTATTCTTTTATTGCTCCTAGTAGCCATTTTGGCTGATAGGAAACCAGACTTGTCCCATAATATCCTGGTAACAGAACTAATTTAAGTAAGGGTAAAAAAGAACAAAGGAAAAGTGCAGCTCTTTATAACGGGTTTCACACTTGGTCTTTATGACTTACCATCATTTAAATCTTGCAGGAGGTTTTCTTGGCAGGAAAAGTCCAGCTTCACCCTGATATAGACGGTGAACGTTGCCGTTTTTCCGGGTTTTAGTGGCAGCTGCAAGAGAGCTTCCTCCAGGTCCCAAATCAGGAAATCACCGTAGAGTTTTTCTGCAAAGTTTGAGAAATGGAAACTGATAAAGACAGATATTTTGTCAGACAGCGTCACCGAAAAATGTACATGAACACATATCTGTACACTCCACAAACAGAATTTAAGAATCCCAGTTCCTCCTTACGCAGCTGTAGTATGGGTATGATAAGAGTAAAAGTGTTCTTTGCAATCTCCATTTTGGGCCCATCTTATTGCGCCTCCTTCTCCCCTCTCACAGCACGCACAGAGAAAGAGAGAAACTTCATCTGCAGCCCCCTCCTCCCCCTATCTCAGGGATCACTAATCTCCGGAACTCCATCTGTTCTGAAACTACAACTCCCAGAATCCTCCTTGTTTCACTCTGTAATACTCCACGCCCCCACAATGTGCAATATAATACGGGGAGGGGTGGGGGTGGGGGGTCGACAAGCATCAGATCTCAACCATGTACCTGGACTCAGGCAGAGGATGCTTAGCCAGCAGGTGGCAGCAGTGAGATTTTGGTTCTTGCAGAGCAGTAAATGAGCTCTGGATGTGACTGGTGCATGTTATTAAAACTTAAAGAAAAATAAGGCTAAAAAATCTAATTTTACAGTGAGTCTGTACTCAAGAAGTATGAAATAAAATTTAGCAGCAATAAGAACATTTTTGCTCACGGACCAGGATTTGATCTGATAATAGGTATATCAAATATATATTTTTTATGCTTGTGAACTAGTGAAATGGCTGAATGACATTGCCTTGGGGGACACATCGTCCTGGCGGATCATATAAATTGTTTAAGAGCGCATTGATTCAGCTCGCAGCCGTTCAGCAATGCGCCTATTAGAGAGGAGAGCGGCGTTCTCTATGGAAATCCATCAGTTTGGTAGATTTGCTTTATCCGTCTCCTCCAAACCAGGTGGAACCGTATGCCTAACACAGGATAATAGCGCAGAAGAAGTGGCTGTCTGATAAAATGTTCTTATAAATATCTATCATGCACAACCTGCAAACAGCTCTGCTGGAGAACTCATGTCATATTCATGCTCTGCAGGGCACCTCTATAGCGATTCCTGCAAAGAAGCCGAGCCGGATAATCACACGTCACCGCAGAGGAAAAAAAGACTGGAAATGCTAGACCCTGTGCGATTATATCCATTCACTACCTTAAGGCGCCATGCACACGGCCATTGCCAGGCCATTCCGTGCATTAGGGACCGAAATTTTCGGTCCCCGATGCACAGACACAATCTTCGCTGCAGCTGCCGCAGACGGATACAGACCCCTTCACGTTGAATGGGTCCGTGATCCGTCCGCACCGCAAAAAAAATAGAGCATGTTCTATTTTTCAGGAGTGCAGCGGCACGGAGAGAAACCTCCACGAAAGCGCTCTGTGGTGCTACTTACGGATGGAGGACCAATTTAAGTTAATGCGTCCGCATACATGATGCGGTGCATAAACGGCCAGGGCTTGTATATTGCGGACCTGCTGTTTGGGGGCCACAAAACAGACATGGCCGGACAACAGCCGTCTGCATGAGACCTAAAGGCTATGGACACCTTAGGCTAATTTTACATCTGCGTTTTGGTTTCCGGGTTTGAGGTCCGGTAGAGAATCTCAAAACCGGACCAAAACGGTTCCGTTTCATTTAACACATCAGGATGCATCCGTCCCGTTAGGATGCGGTTGTGTTAAATCGAAACTGAACAAATCAGATCAGTCACTAAAAATAGTGTAAGTCAAAAGGTGACTGATCCGTTTTTTTTAGGGTCCGAAAAATCCGGACTTGGCACCATTGACTTATATTGTTTTAAGTGATGGATCGGGTTTGTTCCCGTTCAATGATCGGACACAAAACCTGCAGCTTGCAGCAGTTTTGTGTCCGGTCACAAAACGGAATGCTGCCGGAACAGAATGCATCCTGAACTGAGCATACCCCAGAGTATGCTGGCCCTAAACTGAACCGTTTTGGCCTGGTTTTGAGATTCTCTGCCGGATCTCAAAACCAGAATGCCAAACCGCTGATATGCAAGTAGCTTTAGGCAAAAAAAAATGTATTTCTACATACATCAGTGGGTACCTCGAGTATGAAAAAGTTGCACCAAATTTCAGTCTACAAGCATTATTCATTCATTTTCAGACGCCAGACATTTACTTTACAACCAGCTCATAGTTTCAGACTTTTCTCATGTGGCCGTTTACCTCCCAGTAATACATGCTGGATCTGTGTGTCTAGGATGCTGCTTTCTTCTTCCAGCAAACTGCCTTGTGTGCACTCTTCTCCTGCAGTCTGTCTGAGCTGCCCTCCTTGGATACCCCCCTCCACTCCACACTCTGATCTGCCATGTGCAAAATACTCCCCCTCCCTGCTGCCATATCTAACACTGAAAGAAGGGAGGATTAAAGCAAACAGAACAATAAGAAACCGGAGCAGAGCTCTGACAGATTTATGTCAGATTCAGCAGCACAACCAGCTACGTGAAGGAGTTAAACACAATCTGCCAAAGCAGAACTGTAGGAATTTTTTAAGGAAGATTTAGAAATCTGCCTAATTTTGCATTTAGGAATCAAATGAACAATAAAAAAAAAATAATCAATGCAAAGGTGTCTAAGGTTTGCCATATATATGGGACACCAGTATACACATGGGGCTGAGCATGCATGTGCTAAACTGCAGCAGTTTTTACTGCAAGAACAATCGGATCTGGGAAGTTGAAATTTGCGGCTGGATCTCCGCTGGCCGTCATTATAGTTAAAGCCTCTTTGGCGCCTCTTTAGCTTCCGGCAATGGCGGAATGCAGAGATATCCGGCAGGTTGTTCCCTGCCAGATATTAAGCACTAGTGTGAACTAGAATAAAAGAAGGATTAGGAGGCTACCCTATACCTCAGATGGTCAGCCAGTCCTGCCGGAATCAGCGCATTCAGTCACTATACATCTACCGTGCATAGCCAGCTTGAGTGCTGTCCACAGGAAGCCCGTAACTAACTTCTCACCACTACGCATACTTTCTTTTGCCTGATGTACCTAAAATAAGTCTGTCCAATATGAAGCTGCAGTGTAAAGTAGAGCAGATGGACAATCCTATGACTGTTTCACTAGATGTAAGTAAATGGTAGCCACCCAGACAGGAAGGAACCAACCTGTGTGCAGTATTGCATTAGAGCCTCATTCACTTCTATGAAGCGGAGCTGCTATACCAGACACAACCCATGGAGATGAGTGTTTTTAGAAGAGCCCCTTTAAAGGGGTTATTCAAGTTCTATAATGCCCCCCATACGCCCGGGCCCCTCACAGAGGTTTTACTTACCTCGCTCCCCGTCACTTCTCATACCAGCACGGCCGCCGTTGCATCTCCCAATCACGCGGATGAAAACATCCGGTGTCGGGGAACAGCCAATAGTAGGCCCGACGGGGACGAGCCTCATCGCGGCCTGCTATTGGATGACACCCCCCCTCCCTTCTCCCCCCACGGACACTGGATGTTTTCATCCGCAAGACAGGGAGATGCAGCAACGGCCATCTGGGAATCAGAAGTGACCCGGGTGCTGGGAAGCGAGGTGAGTATAACCTCTGTGAGAGGAGCGGGCATATGGAGGGGGGGGGGGGGCATTATAGAACCTGGATAACCCCTTTAATTATCCCGTTTAAGTACAATGCAGCAAAGCATCATAGGCCTGAAATTCTGAACTACAAGAGAGAAAGTAATAGGCAAAATTGGTAAGAAATGGATATTCTGGACCCTCGTGGGTGTGACACAGTCATATACTTTATAACTACTAACAGTCCAAAAAGTGACAGTCCATGACCCTTGTGGTTTTTCGATGTTGGATGAGGGCAAAAAAAAAAAATTGGAAGGCGAAATCCTCACTTTGCTGCTTACACAGCGTTAACCTGGAAAATGTACGGACAATATATCACGGGGTGACGCGCTGGACAATGCAGGAGGCACTTGGGACCAAAATGTAAAAAAATGTAAAAAATATAAACATAAGGGCGAAAAAATTGCTATTCTGTCCATACACGACAGAGGGGAGTGCGGCTAATAACGGCGTTATCAGCGCCCGGCAGCATGTCACCTACTTCTGGAAATTTGTTTGCAGCTGACGAGGTCTGGCAATGAGAAGTGGCAGCTTATGACAGCGCCCATTGTTATCAGCACATTACACTGCACCTTCCCTGCAATCAGCCGAGAAAGTGTGAACGACTACTTACCGGGGAAAAACACACAAGGAGACGTCCAGGAGGGCCCCAGGGAGACCCCGCGGCGGGGGGAATCAAATGCTAATGTGCATTTTTGGAGGGGGTTGAGAAAGCTTTATAATTTTAATTATTATGTTATTACAAATCTTACAGTGTTTCAGTCCTTAAAGGGGTATTCTGGTTGAGACTGTTATATGTGGATAACTATTAGATCAGCACTACTGCTGGGGCCCCCACTGATCACAAGAATGGGGACCCAAGTATCCCTAAGGGCGCCCTGAAAATGAACGAAGTGGCATTCACACTGTCGCTCCATTCACCTCTATGGGTAGAGATGAATGGAGCGGCAGAGCAGTACAGGGTCTTCGTTCTTATGAACGCCCAGTGATAGGACCCCCACCGATCTCATTCCATTAGGCCTTATTCACAAGTCCGTAGTGTTTATGGATCCGCAAATTGCGGATCCATAAACACACCCGGCTGGCAGCCCCATAGAAATGTCTATTCTTGTCTGCAATTGCTCTACTTTTTTGCGGAGCTGGGGCCGTAAGATCGGCGTCGCACTCCGCAAAAACTCATGCGGAGAGCACAGTGTGTGATCTCCGCATCGCTCCGTGCCCCATTCACAGTCAATGGGTCCGCATGTATTCCGCAGAATTGTGGAATACATGCGGACATATATGCGGATGTGTGAATAGGGCCTTAGTGACCAAAAAACTAATTTAGCAATTTTTTGCATGTGGTGGGTGAGATAAAATGTTAAAGCCCATCTGTCCCTATGACACTGGCTGACCTGTTACATGTGCACTTGGCAGATGAAGGCATCCGTGTTGGTTCCATGTTCATATGTGTCCGCATTGCCGAGAAAAACAATGTTTTAATATATGCAAATGAGCCTCTAGGAGCAACGGTGGCGTTTCCATTACACCGAGAGGCTCTGCTCTCTCTGAAACTCCTGTCAACAGGACTATTT